>LR778264.1:61943867-61991606 GCA_902810595.1 Coregonus sp. 'balchen' | reverse complement strand
GTCTATTCATTATTGGGAAACTTGTGGTCAGCGTCGTCATTCCATCTGAAGCTAGTGTAGGTAGGGTCTATGTAGGAACCTAACTCTACTGTAGGGAACCTAACTCTACTGTAGGGAACCTAACTCTACTGTAGGGAACCTAACTATACTGTAGGGAACCTAACTATACTGTAGGGAACCTAACTCTACTGTAGGGAACCTAACTATACTGTAGGGAACCTAACTATACTGTAGGGAACCTAACTCTACTGTAGGGAACCTAACTATACTGTAGGGAACCTAACTCTACTGTAGGGAACCTAACTCTACTGTAGGGAACCTAAATATACTGTAGGGAACCTAACTCTACTGTAGGGAACCTAACTCTACTGTAGGGAACCTAACTCTACTGTAGGGAACCTAACTATACTGTAGGGAACCTAACTATACTAGTACAGAGATGTCTGTTGATAACACTGTGTGTCTGGATGAGGGGATGTTAGTTTAGTTTCATGCAGGAGTTAAGGTCTGGGTCTGGTTGATAGGTAGATAGACAGATGGACACATGACTTTATGTATGTACAGTATGTAAATGTTCTGGCAGTAGGCTAGGGGACTGAGTCTGGTGTGAAAGTGTTTCTTATCATATAAAATAAAATGTTATTTGTCATGTGTCGTATACAACTGGTGTAGATTTTACTGTGAAATGCTTGCTTCCGAAACTTTCCCAATGATGCAGAGTAAAAAAAAATGAAATAAAAAAATAAAAAAGGTAACTAACACGAGGAATAAAATCAAAACCACAATAATATAATATATAATAATATATAATATAATAGAGCTAAACTATGTATGTGGACACCGCTTCAAATTAGTGGATTTGGCTATTTCAGCCACACAGGTGTGTAAAATTGATGACACAGCCATGCAATCTCCATAGACAAACATTGGCAGTAGAATGGCCCGTACTGAAGAGCTCAGTGACTTTCAACGTGGCACCGTCAAGGGATGCCACCTTTCCAACAAGTCAGTTTGTCAAATTTCTGCACTGGTAGAGGTGCCCCGGTCAACTGTAGGTGCTGTTATTGTGAAGTGGAAACGTCTAGGTGCAACAACGGCTCAGCTGCGAAGTGGTAGGCCACACAAGCTCACAGAACGGGACCGTTGTTGAAGTGCTGAAGCGCATAGCGTGTAAAAATCGTCTGTCCTCAATTGCAACAATCACTGCGAGTTCCAAACTGCATCTGGAAGCAATGTCAGCACAAGAACTGTTCATCGGGAGCTTCATGAAATGGGTTTCCATGCCCGAGCAGCCTCACACAAGCCTATGATCACCATGCGCAATGCCAAGCGTCAGCTGGAGTGGTGTAAAGCTCAATGCCATTGGACGCTGGAGCAGTGGAAACGCTTTCTCTGGAATGATGAATCACACTTAACCATCTGGCAGTCCGATGGACGAATCTGGGTTTGGCGGATGCCAGGAGAACGCTACCTGCCCCGATGCATAGTGCCAACTGTAAAGTTTGGTGGAGGAGGAATAATGGTCTGGGGCTGTTTTTCATGGTTCAGGCTAGGCCCCATAGTTCCAGTGAAGGGAAATCTTAACGCTACAGCATACAATGAAATTCTAGAAGATTCTGTTCTTCCGACTTTGTGGCAAGAGTTTGTGGAAGGCCCTTTCCTGTTTCAGCATGACAATGCCCCCATGCACAAAGCGAGGTCCATACAGAAACGTTTAGTCTAGATTGGTGTGGAATACTGCTGGGTGACATGGCCAAAATATCATATCATATTTGTTTTCAAATTTGACGGTTTGACTGTTTTGGAATGATAAAAGTTCAAAATGTGCTTTATGAGTGGTGCGTGACCCTAGGGTGGCAACAATATACATTCTAAGTGATTTCAATGGATCTCTCTATTCTGATTGTTTAGACTGTTCAATTCAACTTCAACCCCCCCAAACATTTTCAGCATTTTCATCTATTTCTGCATTTCCTCATGCACTCATTTGAGATAATTTCCACGCTGTCACGTAGGGCTGCATGATATGGCCAAACAATCCAGGCCTTATTTTTAACCAAATGTTGCAATTGCGAGTTGACTTGTGATTTAGAGGAAAACACTTGGTGAACTGTTGGAATCATGGAAATAGAACGATTATTCTAATTCTATAGTTAGAATATAATAGTGGGCACTTTGAATACAGTGTTTGACATGACAACAAATTAAAATGCCAGGGGAGGAGTTATTGTGACAGTGTAGGAACCAAAGTGTTGATAAGTGCTTCCTAGGGGATCCTATAATCTTTGGCTACATTGAATGTTCTCTCTTAGCTACATGTAACATATTCTTGTTTCCCGTATTTGATTTAGAAGATACTGTTGCACAAACAACATGCTGATCTAGACCTACACCATCACTGGTATTACCAGGCTGTAATAGCTAGTTATGTTTGCTCTGACTCATTAACTAGCTAGCTAGTGATTAGTATTAGCGGCTAACAAGATTCAGGCCCAACTTGCTAAGAAAAGACAAACTAGATGTTTGCAGATGTAAGAAACATAAACTAATAGTGTAATTATAGAACACTAGTGGATTTATTTTATATATACACATATAGTGTATATGGTCTAGTGAGTGTGTATATATAGTGTGTATATATAGTGTGTATATATAGTGTGTATATAGTGTATATAGTCTAGTGAGTGTGTATATATAGTGTGTATATATAGTGTATATATAGTGTATATATAGTGTGTATATAGTCTAGTGAGTGTTTATATATAGTGTGTATATATAGTGTAGTGAGTGTGTATATATAGTGTGTATATATAGTCTAGTGAGTGTGTATATATAGTGTATATATAGTGTATATAGTCTAGTGAGTGTGTATATATAGTGTGTATATATAGTGTGTATATATAGTGTGTATATATAGTGTGTATATAGTGTGTATATAGTGTGTATATATAGTGTGTATATATAGTGTATATAGTCTAGTGAGTGTGTATATATAGTGTGTATATATAGTGTGTATATAGTGTGTATATATAGTGTGTATATATAGTGTGTATATAGTGTGTATATATAGTGTGTATATATAGTGTATATATATAGTGTATATATAGTGTGTATATAGTGTGTATATATAGTGTGTATATAGTGTGTATATATATAGTGTGTATATATAGTGTGTATATATAGTGTATATATAGTGTGTATATAGTCTAGTGAGTGTTTATATATAGTGTGTATATATAGTGTGTATATATAGTGTAGTGAGTGTGTATATATAGTGTGTATATAGTGTGTATATAGTGTGTATATATAGTGTGTATATAGTGTGTATATATAGTGTGTATATAGTGTGTATATATAGTGTGTATATAGTGTATATAGTCTAGTGAGTGTGTATATATAGTGTGTATATATAGTGTGTATATAGTGTATATAGTCTAGTGAGTGTGCATATATAGTGTGTATATATAGTGTATATATAGTGTATATAGTCTAGTGAGTGTGTATATATAGTGTGTATATATAGTGTGTATATAGTGTGTATATATAGTGTGTATATATAGTGTGTATATAGTGTGTATATAGTGTGTATATATAGTGTATATATAGTGTATATAGTCTAGTGAGTGTGTATATATAGTGTGTATATATAGTGTGTATATAGTGTGTATATATAGTGTGTATATATAGTGTGTATATAGTGTGTATATATAGTGTGTATATATAGTGTATATATATAGTGTATATATAGTGTGTATATAGTGTGTATATATAGTGTGTATATAGTGTATATATATAGTGTGTATATATAGTGTGTATATAGTGTGTATATAGTGTGTATATATAGTGTGTATATAGTGTGTATATATAGTGTGTATATATAGTGTGTATATAGTGTGTATATAGTGTATATAGTCTAGTGAGTGTGTATATATAGTGTGTATATATAGTGTGTATATAGTGTGTATATATAGTGTGTATATATAGTGTATATATAGTGTATATAGTCTAGTGAGTGTGTATATATAGTGTGTATATATAGTGTGTATATAGTGTGTATATATAGTGTGTATATATAGTGTGTATATATAGTGTGTATATATAGTGTGTATGTAGTCTAGTGAGTGTGTATATATAGTGTGTATATATAGTGTGTATATAGTGTGTATATAGTGCATATATAGTGTGTATATATAGTGTGTATATATAGTGTGTATATAGTGTAGTGAGTGTGTATATATAGTGTGTATGTATAGTGTGTGTATATAGTGTGTATATATAGTGTGTATATAGTGTGTATATAGTGCATATATAGTGTGTATATATAGTGTGTATATAGTGTAGTGAGTGTGTATATATAGTGTGTATATAGTGTAGTGAGTGTGTATATATAGTGTGTATATATAGTGTGTATATAGTGTGTATATATAGTGTGTATATATAGTGTATATATAGTGTATATATAGTGTGTATATAGTGTAGTGAGTGTGTATATATAGTGTGTATATAGTGTAGTGATTGTTCGTAGGGTCAGTGCAAGACAGTCATTGCAGATAGTTGGGGTATCATTAATTGACTATTTAGCAGCCTGGGGGTAGAACCTGTATCAGAGCCTGTTGGTCTGAGAGCCGATGCTCCGGTACCGTTTGCTGGACGGTAGCAGAGTGAATAGTCTATGGCTTGGGTGGCTGGAGTCTTTGGCAATTTTTAGGACCTTCCTCTGACACCGCCTGATATAGAGGTCCTGGTTGGAAGGGAGCTCGGCCCCAGTGTTGTACTGGGTTGTCCCACCACCCTCAGTAGCGCTTTGAAGTCGAGGGTGGTGCATTTGCCATAAAGAGCGGTGAAGCAGCCAGTCAAGATGCTCTCGATGGTGCAGCTGTATAACTTTTTGAGGATCCGAGGGCCCATGCCAAATTCTTTCAGCCTACTGAGGAGGAAGATGTGGCCTCTTCACGACTGTGGGAACCATGTTAAGTCCTTGGTGATGTGGATAACAAGGAGCTCTGAACCCGCTCCACAACAGGAGGAAGGCTAGGGGAGTAGAGAGGTGGGCTAGGGGAACAGAGAGGAGGGTTAGGGGGACAGAGAGGAGGATTAGGGGGACAGAGAGGAGGGTTAGGGGGACAGAGAGGAGGGCTAGGGGGACAGAGAGGAGGGTTAGGGGGACAGAGAGGAGGGTTAGGGGGACAGAGAGGAGGGTTAGGGGGACAGAGAGGAGGGCTAGGGGACAGAGAGGAGGGTTAGGGGGACAGAGAGGAGGGTTTAGGGGGACAGAGAGGAGGGTTAGGGGGGGTTAGAGAGGAGGGTTAGGGGGACAGAGAGGAGGGTTTAGGGGGACAGAGAGGAGGGTTAGGGGAACAGAGAGGAGGGTTAGGGGGACAGAGAGGAGGGCTAGGGGACAGAGAGGAGGGCTAGGGGAACAGAGAGGAGGGTTAGGGGGACAGAGAGGAGGGTTAGGGGGACAGAGAGGAGGGTTAGGGGAACAGAGAGGAGGGTTAGGGGGACAGAGAGGAGGGGTTAGGGGGGACAGAGAGGAGGGTTAGGGGGACAGAGAGGAGGGTTAGGGGGACAGAGAGGAGGGTTAGGGGGACAGAGAGGAGGGCTAGGGGGACAGAGAGGAGGGTTAGGGGGACAGAGAGGAGGGTTAGGGGGACAGAGAGGAGGGTTAGGGGGACAGAGAGGAGGGTTAGGGGGACAGAGAGGAGGGTTAGGGGGACAGAGAGGAGGGTTAGGGGGACAGAGAGGAGGGTTAGGGGGACAGAGAGGGGGTTAGGGGACAGGAGGGGGTTAGGGGGACAGAGAGGAGGGCTAGGGGGACAGAGAGGAGGGTTAGGGGGACAGAGAGGAGGGTTTAGGGGGACAGAGAGGAGGGCTAGGGGGACAGAGAGGAGGGTTAGGGGGGACAGAGAGGAGGGTTAGGGGGACAGAGAGGAGGGTTAGGGGGTAGAGAGGAGGGTTAGGGGTAGAGGGAGGGTTAAGGGGTTAGAGAGGAGGGTTAGGGGGTAGAGAGGAGGGTTAGGGGGCAGAGAGGAGGGTTAGGGGGACAGAGAGGAGGGTTAGGGGGTAGAGAGGAGGGTTAGGGGGTAGAGAGGAGGGTTAGGGGGTAGAGGGGAGGGTTAGGGGGACAGAGAGGAGGGCTAGGGGGATAGAGAGGAGGGCTAATGGGGGGTAGAGAGGAGGATTAGGGGGTAGAGAGGAGGGTTAGGGGGACAGAGAGGAGGGTTAGGGGGTATAGAGAGGAGGATTAGTGGGTAGAGAGAGGAGGGCTAATGGGTTGGAGAAGGGCTAGGGTTGTAGAGGCACAGTGGGGGATAGCTGTGCCACTAGAGATCCTGGTTCGAATCCAGGCTCTGTCGTAGCCGGCCGCGACCGGGAGACCCATGGGGCGGCGCACAATTGGCCCAGCGTCATCCAGGGTAGGGGAGGGGAGGGAATGGCCGGCAGGGATGTAGCTCAGTTGTTGAGCTGAATCTCAGGAGTGAGTCAAAGAACTACACTTCCCAGAGTGTACCAGCAACAGCAAACCGGCTGCTTGTCACCTGATCAATCATTTTCACTGATCTGGAGCACCTGTGAAGGCATGGAGGGGCTCAGTCATTCAGAAGAACAAATTTCAGAGCGAAGACTCCAAGTTCACTCACAGGTTGAGTCCAAAGACGCCAATGGTTAATTCATTTAAGTTATTTAGAATGTTTATTTAAATGTTTAAACGAATTTAAGTTCATTAAAATGTTTAATTAAGATGGTAACTTTTTGTTCTGTCTTTAAAGGTTTACAACCTAATTTACTGGCTAATTTACTGGACAGACCAATCAACTGAAAGCAAACTAAAAATAAAAAAGATTGAGTCGGAAATTTGAGTTGTCCCTGTGGCCTTTGGATGGTGAACAAGAGGAGAACTTGACAGTAGAGCCAGGGTTGTGGGTTCGATTCCCCCGGGGGGCCAGTATGAAAAAAATAAAAATAATGTATGCACTCACTAACTGTAAGTCGCTCTGGATAAGAGCGTCTGCTAAATGACTAAAATTTAAAAATGTAAAATGAGGTCTAGGGGGTTAGAGAGGAGGGCTAAGGGGGTAGATAGGAGGTAGAGGGGATAGAGAGGAGGGTAGAGGGGGATAGAGAGGAGGTAGAGGGGATAGAGAGGAGGGCTAAGGGGGGTAGAGAGGAGGTAGAGGGGATAGAGAGGAGGGTAGAGGGAATAGAGAGGAGGTAGAGGGGTGGTTAGGTTAGGGGGTAGAGAGGAGGTAGAGGGGGATAGAGAGGAGGTAGAGGGGGGGTAGAGAGGAGGTAGAGGGGATAGAGAGGAGGTAGAGGGGGATAGAGAGGAGGGTAGAGGGGGATAGAGAGGAGGTTAGAGGGGGATAGAGAGGAGGGCTAAGGGGGTAGAGAGGAGGGTAGAGGGGATAGAGAGGAGGTTAGAGGGAATAGAGAGGAGGTTAGAGGGGGGTAGAGAGGAGGTTAGAGGGGGATAGAGAGGAGGTAGAGGTGGGGTAGTAGAGAGGAGGTAGAGGGGATAGAGAGGAGGTAGAGGGGATAGAGAGGAGGTAGAAGGGGATAGAGAGGAGGTAGAGGGGGATAGACGAGGAGGTGGTAGAGGGGGATAGAGAGGAGGTAGAGGGGGGATAGAGAGGAGGTAGAGGGGATAGAGAGGAGGTAGAGGGGGAAGGATTAGAGAGGAGGTAGAAGGGGATTAGAGAGGAGGGTAGAGGGGATAGAGAGGAGGTAGAGGGGGATAGAGAGGAGGTAGAGGGGGATAGAGAGGAGGGTAGAGGGGATAGAGAGGAGGTAGAGGGGGACAGAGAGGAGGTTGAGGGGATAGAGAGGAGGGTTAGAGGGGATAGAGAGGAGGGTTAGAGGGGGATAGAGAGGAGGTAGAGGGGTAGAGGGAGGAGGGTAGAGGGGGATAGAGAGGAGGTAGAGGGGATAGAGGGGAGGTAGGGGGGATAGAGAGGAGGTGTGGGGTGGAGAGGAAGTAGAGGGGTAGAGAGGAGGTAGAGGGGATAGAGAGGAGGTAGAGGGGATAGAGAGGAAGTAGAGGGGATAGAGAGGAGGGTAGAGGGATGGAGGGGGATAGAGAGGATGTAGAGGGGATAGAGAGGAGGGTTAGAGGGTGGATAGAGAGGGGAAGGGGGGATAGAGAGGAGGTAGAGGGGGATAGAGAGGAGGTAGAGGGGGATAGAGAGGAGGGCTAAGGGGGGGTTAGAGGGAGGGAGGGGTAGAGGGGATAGAGAGGAGGTAGAGGGGGATAGAGAGGAGGTAGAAGGGGGTAGGAGAGGAGGTAGAGGGGGATAGAGAGGAGGGTGTGGGGGATAGAGAGGAGGTTTAGAAGGGGATAGAGAGGAGGGTAGAGGGGATAGAGAGGAGGTAGAGGGGATAGAGAGGAGGTAGAGGGGATAGAGGGGAGGTAGAGGGGGATAGAGAGGAGGGCTAGGGGTTAGAGGAGGAGGTTAAAAGGGGGTTAGAGAGAGGTAGAGGGGGATAGAGAGGAGGGCTAAGGGGGTAGAGAGGAGGTAGAGGGGGATAGAGAGGAGGGTGGGGGATAGAGAGGAGGTAGGGGGGGATAGAGAGGAGGTGTGGGGTGGGGAGGAAGTAGAGGGGGGATAGAGAGGAGGGGTAGAGGGGATGAGGAAGAGAGGAGGGTTAGAGGGGATAGAGAGGAGGTAGAGGGGATAGAGAGGAGGTAGAGGGGGATAGAGAGGAGGGTAGAGGGGATAGAGAGGAGGGTAGAGGGGATATAGAGGAGGTAGAGGGGATAGGAGAGGGAGGTTAGAGGGGGATAGAGAGGAGGTAGAGGGGGATAGAGAGGAGGTAGAGGGGGATAGAGAGGAGGTAGAGGGGGATAGAGAGGGGAAGGGGGGGGATAGAGAGGAGGTAGAGGGGGATAGAGAGGAGGTAGAGGGGATAGAGAGGAGGTAGAGGGGATAGAGAGGAGGTAGAGGGGGATAGAGAGGAGGTAGAGGGGGATAGAGAGGAGGGCTAAGGGGTAGAGAGGAGGTTAGAGGGGGATAGAGAGGAGGTAGAGGGGATAGAGAGGAGAAAGAGGGGGATAGAGAGGAGGGTAGAGGGGATAGAGAGGAGGTTAGAGGGGATAGAGAGGAGGTAGAGGGTGATAGAGAGGAGGTGTGGGGTGGAGAGGAGGTAGAGGGGGATAGAGAGGAGGTAGAGGGGATAGAGAGGAGGTAGAGGGGATAGAGAGGAGGGTAGAAGGGGATAGAGAGGAGGTAGATGGGATAGAGGGGAGGTAGAGGGGGATAGAGAGGAGGGCTAAGGGGGTAGAGAGGAGGTAGAGGGGATAGAGAGGAGGTAGAGGGGGTAGAGATGAGGTAGAGGGGATAGAGGGGAGGTAGGGGGGGATAGAGAGGAGGTGTGGGGTGGAGAGGAAGTAGAGGGGGGATAGAGAGGAGGTAGAGGGGATAGAGAGGAGGTGGTAGAGGGGGATAGAGAGGAAGTAGAGGGGATAGAGAGGAGGTAGAGGGGATTAGAGAGGATGTAGAGGGGGATAGAGAGGAGGTAGAGGTGATAGAGAGGGGAAGGGGGGGATAGAGAGGAGGTTAGAGGGGGGACAGAGAGGAGGTAGAGGGGGATTGAGAGGAGGGCTAAGGGGGGGGTTAGAGAGGAGGTAGGAGGGGATAGAGAGGAGTTTGTAGAGGGGGATAGAGAGGGGAAGGGGATAGAGAGGAGGTAGAGGGGATAGAGAGGAGGTTAGAGGGGATAGAGAGGAGGTTAGAGGGGGATAGAGAGGAGTAGAGGGATAGAGAGGATGGTAGAGGGTATAGAGAGGGAGGTAGAGGGGGATAGAGAGGAGGTAGTAGAAGGGGATAGAGAGGAGGTAGAGGGGATAGAGAGGAGGTAGAGGGGGATAGAGAGGAGGTAGAGGGGATAGAGAGGAGGGCTAAGGGGGGTAGAGAGGAGGTTAGAGGGGGATAGAGAGGAGGTGTGGGGGAAAGAGAGGAGGTTGAGGGGATAGAGAGGAGGGTAGAGGGGATAGAGAGGAGGTTAGAGGGGATAGAGAGGAGGTAGAGGGGATAGAGAGGAGGTCGAGGGGGATAGAGAGGAGGTTAGAGGGGGGATAGAGGGGGAGGTAGGGGGGATAGAGAGGAGGTGTGGGGTGGAGAGGGAAGTAGAGGGGGATAGAGAGGAGGTAGAGGGGATAGAGAGGAGGTAGAGGGGATAGAGAGGAAGTAGAGGGGATAGAGAGGAGGTAGAGGGGATAGAGAGGATGTAGAGGGGATAGAGAGGAGGTAGGAGGGTGATAGAGAGGAGAAGGGGGGATAGAGAGGAGGGTAGAGGGGGATAGAGAGGAGGTTAGAGGGGGATAGAGAGGAGGGCTAAGGGGGTAGAGAGGAGGTAGAGGGGATAGAGAGGAGGTAGAGGGGATAGAGAGGAGGAGAGGGGGATAGAGAGGAGGTAGAAGGGGGGTTAGAGAGGAGGTAGAGGGGGGATAGAGAGGAGGTGGTGGGGGATAGAGAGGAGGTTAGAAGGGGGATAGAGAGGAGGTAGAGGGGATAGAGAGGAGGTTAGAGGGGATAGAGAGGAGGTAGAAGGGGATAGAGAGGAGGTAGAGGGGATAGAGGGGAGGTAGAGGGGGATAGAGAGGAGGGCTAAGGGGGTAGAGAGGAGGTAAAGGGGGATAGAGAGGAGGTGTGGGGGATAGAGAGGAGGTAGGGGGGGATAGAGAGGAGGTGTGGGGTGGGGAGGAAGTAGAGGGGGATAGAGAGGAGGGTAGAGGGGATAGAGAGGAGGGTAGAGGGGATAGAGAGGAGGTAGAGGGGATAGAGAGGAGGTAGAGGGGATAGAGAGGAGGGTTAGAGGGGGATAGAGAGGAGGTTAGAGGGGATATAGAGGAGGTAGAGGGGATAGAGAGGAGGTAGAGGGGAGAAGAGGAGGTAGAGGGGGATAGAGAGGAGGTAGAGGGGGATAGAGAGGAGGTAGAGGGGGATAGAGAGGAGGAAGGGGGGATAGAGAGGAGGTAGAGGGGGATAGAGAGTGAGGGCTAGAGGGGATAGAGAGGAGGTAGAGGGGGATAGAGAGGAGGTAGAGGGGGATAGAGAGGAGGTAGAGGGGGATAGAGAGGAGGGTAGAGGGGGGAGAGGAGGAGTAGAGGGGGGATAGAGAGGAGGTAGAGGGGGAGATGAGGGAGGTAGAGGGGATAGGGAGGTAGAGGGGATAGGGAGGTAGAGGGGATGATGAGAGGAGGTAGAGGGGGATAGAGAGGAGGTAGAGGGGGGAGGAGGTAGAGGGGGATAGAGAGTGAGGGTAGAGGGGATAGAGAGGAGGTAGAGGGGATAGAGAGGAGGTAGAGGGGGATGAGAGGAGGTAGTAGAGGGGATAGAGAGGAGGTAGAGGGGATAGAGAGGAGGTAGAGGTGGGGATAGAGAGAGGTGAGGGATAGAGAGGAGGTATAGGGGATAGAGAGGAGGTTAGAGGGGATAGAGAGGAGGTAGAGGGGGATAGAGAGGAGGTAGAGGGGATAGAGAGGAGGGCTAAGGGGGTAGAGAGGAGGTAGAGGGGATAGAGAGGAGGTAGAGGGGATAGAGAGGAGGTAGAGGGGATAGAGAGGAGGTAGAGGGGGATGGAGAGGAGGTAGATGGGATAAAGAGGAGGTAGAGGGGGATGGAGAGGAGGTAGAGGGGTGTATAGTAGTGAAGTGTATATCAGTGAAGTGTATACCAGTGAAATGTATAGTAGTGAAGTGTATATCAGTGAAGTGTATATTAGTGAAGTGTATATCAGTGAAGTGTATATTAGTGAAATGTATATTAGTGAAATGTATATCAGTGAAGTGTATATTAGTGAAATGTATATCAATGAAATGTATATCAGTGAAGTGTATATTAGTGAAGTGTATGTTAGTGAAGTGTATATCAGTGAAGTGTATAGTAGTGAAGTGTATAGTAGTGAAGTGTATATCAGTGTTGTGTATATTAGTGAAGTGTATATCAGTGAAGTGTATATTGGTGAAGTGTATATTAGTGAAGTGTATGTTAGTGAAGTGTATATTATTGAAGTGTATATCAGGGAAGTGTATATTATTGAAGTGTATATCAGTGAAGTGTATATTAGTGAAGTGTATATTAGTGAAGTGTATATTATTGAAGTATATATCAGTGAAGTGTATATTAGTGAAGTGTATATTAGTGAAGTGTATATTATTGAAGTGTATATCAGTGAAGTGTATTTTAGTGAAGTGTATATTATTGAAGTGTATATCAGTGAAGTGTATATTAGTGAAGTGTATGTTAGTGAAGTGTATATTATTGAAGTGTATACCAGTGAAGTGTATATTAGTGAAGTGTATATCAGTGAAGTGTATATCAGGGAAGTGTATATCAGGGAAGTGTATATCAGTGAAGTGTATATTAGTGAAATGTATATTAGTGAAATGTACATCAGTGAAGTGTATATTAGTGAAATGTATATCAATTAAATGTATATCAGTGAAATGTATATCAATGAAGTGTATAGTAGTGAAGTGTATATTAGTGAAATGTATATTATTGAAGTGTATATCAGTGAAGTGTATATTATTGAAGTGTATATCAGTGAAGTGTATATTAGTGAAGTGTATATCAGTGTTGTGTATATTAATGAAGTGTATGTTAGTGAAGTGTATATTAGTAAATTGTATATTAGTGAAGTGTATATTAGTGAAGTGTATATCAGTGAAGTGTATATTAGTGAAGTGTATATCAGTGAAGTGTATATTAGTGAAGTGTATGTTAGTGAAGTGTATATTAGTAAATTGTATATTAGTGAAGTGTATACCAGTGAAGTGTATATTAGTGAAGTGTATGTTAGTGAAGTGTATATTAGTAAATTGTATATTAGTGAAGTGTATACCAGTGAAGTGTATATCAGTGAAGTGTATATTAGTGAAGTGTATATCAGTGAAGTGTATATCAGTGAAGTGTATAGTAGTGAAGTGTATATCAGTGAAGTGTATATCAGTGAAGTGTATATCAGTGAAGTGTATATCAGTGAAGTGTATATCAGTGAAGTGTATAGTAGTGAAGTGTATATCTTGTATTATTATGGCCTGTATTGTTGCCAGACACATTTCCCTATGGGGCAACAAGCCTGTCTCAACACGCAGGAGTTGATTAAAGAAGAAGACGGCCTTATTTATCTGTTGTATAATATACAGACAGTCCCCTCTCAGCTATGTATTGGCCCCACACTATTCACCTACAATGAGGGAAAAAAGTATTTGATCCCCTGCTGATTTTGTACGTTTGCCCACTGACAAAGACATGATCAGTCTATAATTTTAATGGTAGGTTTATTTGAACAGTGAGAGACAGAATAAAAACAAAAAAATCCAGAAAAACGCATGTCAAAAATGTTATAAATTGATTTTCATTTTAATGAGGGAAATACGTATTTGACCCCTCTGCAAAACGTGACCTAGTACTTGGTGGCAAAACCCTTGTTGGCAATCACAGAGGTCAGACGTTTCTTGTAGTTGGCCACCAAGTTTGCACAAATCTCAGGAGGAATTTTGTCCCACTCCTCTTTGCAGATCTTCTCCAAGTCATTAAGGTTTCGAGGCTGATGTTTGGCAACTCGAACCTTCAGCTCCCTCCACAGATTTTCTATGGGATTAAGGTCTGGAGACTGGCTAGGCCACTCCAGGACCTTAATGTACTTCTTCTTGAGCCACTCGTTTGTGGCCTTGGCCGTGTGTTTTGGGTCATTGTCATGCTGGAATAGCCATCCACGACCCATTTTCAATGCCCTGGCTGAGGGAAGGAGGTTCTCACCCAAGATTTGACAGTACATGGCCCCGTCCATCGTCCCTTTGATGCGGTGAAGTTGTCCTGTCCCCTTAGCAGAAAAACACCCCCAAAGCATAATGTTTCCACCTCCATGTTTGACGGTGGGGATGGTGTTCTTGGGGTCATAGGCAGCATTCCTCCTCCTCCAAACACTGCAAGTTGAGTTTATGCCAAAGAGCTCCATTTTGGTCTCATCTGACCACAACACTCACCCAGTTCTCCTCTGAATCATTCAGATGTTCATTGGCAAACTTCAGACGGGCCTGTATATGTGCTTTCTTGAGCAGGGGGACCTTGCGGGCGCTGCAGGATTTCAGTTCTTCACAGCGTAGTGTGTTACCAATTGTTTTCTTGGTGACTATGGTCCCAGCTGCCTTGAGATCATTGACAAGATCCTCCCGTGTAGTTCTGGGCTGATTCCTCACCGTTCTCATGATCATTGCAACTCCACGATGTGAGATCTTGCATGGAGCCCCAGGCCGAGGGAGATTGACAGTTATTTTTTGTTTCTTCCATTTGCGAATAATTGCACCAACTGTTGGCACCTTCTCACCAAGCTGCTTGGCGATGGTCTTGTAGCCCATTCCAGCCTTGTGTAGGTCTACAATCTTGTCCCTGACATCCTTGGAGTGCTCTTTGGTCTTGGCCATGGTGGAGAGTTTGGAATCTGATTGATTGATTGCTTCTGTGGACAGGTGTGTTTTATACAGGTAACAAACTGAGATTAGGAGCACTCCCTTTAAGAGTGTGCTCCTAATCTCAGGTCGTTACCTGTATAAAAGACACCTGGGAGGAAGAAATGTTTCTGATTGCGAGGGGGGTCAAATACTTATTTCCCTCATTAAAATGCAAATCAATTTATAACATTTTTGACATGCGTTTTTTCTGGATTTTTTTGTTTTTATTCTGTCTCTCACTGTTCAAATAAACCTACCATTAAAATTATAGACTGATCATTTATTTGTCAGTGGGCAAACGTACAAAATCAGCAGGGGATCAAATACTTTTTTCCCCTCACTGTATGTATAGGTCAGCCCAACACTAGTCACTATAGCAGTGATTCCCAACCTTTTTTCGGCTACTCTACCGCCGACTGAATTCTGCTCTGCCCGGATTACCCCATGCACCAGTAAGCCTATGGTCTCGTGAGTCTTCTCATGTACACCCTGTGGATAGACCAACTACCCCCAAGGGTCCTAGTACCCCTGGTTAAATATCACTTCCCCTGTAGCCTTTTGACCAAGTCCCACAGTAGTGGGCTATATAGGGAATGGGGAGGCTGCCATTGGGGATACAGACCTGTCTCCCAGAAGCCATGGTTCACTGCTCACCCAGCCATAAAAACACAAATGTAGTGAGTGCTTCCTAACATATACACGGACACACAGACTAACATCTGGGGCTATACATTATACCACTGGATACAGAGGTAATTATTCTGATGAGAAACAACTGCTCTGTTGCTGTGGGTGGGAGGGCGGGGTTTGTGTGTGTGTGTGTGTGTGTGTGTGTGTGTGTGTGTGTGTGTGTGTGTGTGTGTGTGTGTGTGTGTGTGTGTGTGTGTGCGTGTGTGCGTGTGTGCGTGCGTGCGTGTATTGAGTTTGGCTGAACTCTTGCGTGTGTCTCTGTGCAGAGTAGCTTTAAGACGCGTGACAGTTTATATTTCAGACCGTATGTCAGACGGCTGGAAAAGAGACAGGCACAGTGAGTCCCCCTAAAGAACCCTTTAACCTTCCTGGAAGACCCTCTACGGTCATAATTACCCCTCATCTAACCCCCTCTACCTCCTCTCCATCTCCCTCCTCCTATGGAAAGGGGAGACTGTTCTCCTTTTTGCTCTACGACCACAAGTGTCGCGGGACTCGTCTGAAGGTAACCCATACAAACGAATGGAAGTATGGACGTAGTTTTGTGGCAACAAAATTAAGGGGTTAAATATGTGTGCAGCCCGACAGAATGCTCTCAATGGTGCATCTGTAGAAGTTTGTGAGGGTCTTAGGAGCCAAGACTAATTCCTTCAGCCGCCTGGGGTTGTATAGGCACTGTTGTGCCTTCTTCACCACGATGTCAATGTGGTGAGACTATTTCAGGTCCTCAGTGATGTGCACGCCGAGGAACTTGAAGCTTTTGACCCTATCCACTGATGCCCCGTCGATGTGGATGGGGGCATGCTCCCTCTGCTGTCTCCTGTAGTCGACGATAAGCTACTTCGTTTGGTTGACATTGAGGGAGAGGTTATTTTCCTGGCATCACTCCGCCAGGGCCCTCACTTCCTCCCTGTAGGTTTTCTCATCGTTGTTGGTAATCAGGCCTACCACTGTCGTGTCATCAGCAAACTTGACAATTGAGTTGGAGTTGAGGCAACGCAGTGTTGAGGATCAGCGTGGCGGAGGTGTTGTTCCTACCCTCACCACCTGGGGTCGGCCCGTCAGGAAATCTAGGATCCAGTTACACAGGGAGGAGTTAAGACCCAATGCCCTGAATTTAGTGACGAGCTTGGAGCGTATTATGGCGTTAAAAGCTGAGCTGTAGTCAATGAACAGCCTTCTCACACAGTTATTCATCTTGTCCAGTGCAACGGCGATTGCGTGATCTGTGGATCTGTTGGGGTGGTATGGAAATCGTAGTGGGTCAAGGGTCAAGGGTGTCGGGTAGGGTGTCGGTGATATGGTCCTTGACTTTCAAAGCACTTCATCATGACAGAAGTGAGTGCTACGGGGCGACAGTCATTTAGTTCAGTTACCTTGGCTTGCTTGGGTACAGGAACAATGGTGGACATCTTGAAGAATGTGGGGAAGACAGACTGGGATAGGGAGAGGTTGAAAATGTAAATAAACCCTTCAGCCAGCTGCATGCTCTGAGGACTTGGCTTGGGATGCCATCCGAGCCATCGGCCTTGCGAGGGTTGACACGCTTGAAGGTTCTACACAAGTCAACTACAGAGATCGGGAGCCCGTAATCCGCAGAACATATCCCAGTCCGCAATGATCAAAACAGTCCTGTAGAATGGATTCCGATTGGTCAGACCAGCATTGGACAGACCTAAACACGGGTGCTTCCTGTTTTAATTCCTGCCTATAGGCGGGCATGAGCAGAATGGAGTCGTGGTCTAATTTGCCAAGGGAGGAGATGGAGGGCTTTGTGTCCTTATTAAAATGGCGAATAACAATGAACCAATGTATTTTATTCCTGCGAGTGAAGGCAAGAGATGTGTTGGTGGAATTTCGGGATAATTTTTCTTAACCTTTTACTGCAGTGGCCTAAATCAGGGTCACACAGAGTGTTTCTTGGTAGTCTTTAAACAAATCTACTTTGAAACAAAAGTATACACCTCACACACATGGTTATGGGCTTAACAAAAGAAGACACCTAAGATATAGAGTTGAAATGTATTCAAATGTTGAGTTTGCATTCCAATATTACACTTTATATACATCACAGAAGACTGAAATATAACAAAACCTTTTGACATAAAAACACAGGATTTTCTCTGTTTTATTTGATTTGTATTTTTATTAATTATGAAATTATGAAAAATATTAATAACGTTCCACCCATGAGGCCACTAGAGGGCGATTTGGTCATTTGACTGCAGGAAAGGGCTACATTGAATGAAAAGGGCTACAATGAACGAAGCATTGGGATATGCTGTTTCCAATTTGTTCAAAGTCCCGTGTAATTCTTTGAGGGCCAGCGCGGTGTCGGCTTGTGGGTGGATGTACACAGCAGTGATACAAACAGCCGTGAATTCTCTCGGGAGATAATGGGGTCTGCATTTGATCGTGATTCCAGGTCAGGGGAACGTAGAAACTCTGAAGGGTTTGTACATGCCTACAATCACACCATGAGTTGTTGATCATAAACCTCCTCTTCTACCCTGTCCGCGCAATGAAGCCAGAGGATCAGATTTCAAACTAAAAGTCCTCTACTAGGATCAACCCTGAGGTATCATCTCACACAAACCCCTGCTCCACTAAGGGGTCAGAGGTTAACCTGACTGTGAAGCCCCAGGTTCGATGTCTGTGTCACAAATGGCACTCTGTTCCCTGTGTAGTGCACTACTTTTGACCAGGGCCTGGTCAACTACATAGGGATTAAGGTGCCATTTGGGACACTAGGACTGATGCTAAGCTGACTGTCTTAAAGGATGTGACAGTAGCAGGGTTGTTGCTGTTTAAGTGTAAACTATAACAACCATCCTAAAACGTAGAGTTAGACAGAGCACAAGGCATCAAGGCTAAACCCATGTTAAGAGTTCAACAAGCTATGCTTGACGTTTCCAGTCAACTGGTACAAAGGAACTATGATCGCCTTCTGCCACCTTGTGGAGACAAAAGAAACATACTGAAATATTCCACAGCTTTCATGATACTCAACTGGTTCATACAATTCCGTTTTGAGCATTTTACTAAATTAATTTTTTGACTTCACCAAGAGTCAGTGTTAGAATATGAACCAATACATGTTAATGAGAGGTGTTACCTGCTGTGGGACTGTGGTCGGCTGCAGGTCAGTTGGGTGCTCCAGGTAGGAGACCAGGAAAGACCAGCGGTGCAGGTGGGTAAGGTTCTCCAGGACTGTCCCAGACATGGTTGTGGGGAGATGAAGCCGTCTTGCTAGGGAGGAAGACAACCTTCTTCTCAGCAGTACCAAGGTCCCGGTCAGTCCAGACCTGATGGGAGAGGCTGACTCCTTCACTGACTGTCCTCTCCGGAGAAAGGAGGAGGTGCTCCTCGGGAGAGGAGGCACAGAGGGAGGCGCAGAGGGAGGCCTTGTTCTTCTCCTGTCTCCATCTGTCTCCTGGCTGGTTCCACACTTCCCAGAGAGCCACCAGCACCACCTGGTGTTCTCTGAGACAGAGATAGACTAACTGGAGTCACATTGATAGTGTCTGTGTGGTTCTTTGGAGCGTATCCAGGAGTCACTGTGACTTGTGTTCTCCGAGGCATAGCTGGAGTCACTGGAGTCACATTGATAAGTGACCTTGTGGTTCTGATGCAGCATTGTGACTGTGTTGGTGTCTGTGTGGCTCTGGGGAAGGTATCCTGAAGTCACGGTCTGTACCAAACCATACACAGCGAGTCTGTGTGGTTCTGAAGCAGAGTCTCTTTGACAGTGTTGATGTCTGTGTGGTTCTGGAGAGTTCTAGACTGGGTTTCCCCGGTTCGGAGGCAGAGCTGGAGTCATGTTGACATCGTCTATGTGGTTCTGTGGCATAGCTGGAGCCTGTGTGGTTCTGGGGAGTTCTAGACTGGGTTTCCCCGGTTCGGAGGCAGAGCTGGAGTCATGTTGACATTGTCTATGTGGTTCTGTGGCATAGCTGGAGCCTGTGTGGTTCTGGGGAGTTCTAGACTGGGTTTCCCCGGTTCGGAGGCAGAGCTGGAGTCATGTTGACATCGTCTATGTGGTTCTGTGGCATAGCTGGAGCCTGTGTGGTTCTGGGGAGTTCTAGACTGGGTTTCCCCGGTTCGGAGGCAGAGTTGGAGTCATGTTGACATCGTCTATGTGGTTCTGTGGCATAGCTGGAGCCTGTGTGGTTCTGGGGAGTTCTAGACTGGGTTTTCCCCGGTTCGGAGGCAGAGTTGGAGTCATGTTGACATCGTCTATGTGGTTCTGTGGCATAGCTGGAGCCTGTGTGGTTCTGGGGAGTTCTAGACTGGTTTCCCCGGTTCTCAGGCATGTTGATAGAGTCTAGGTGGATCTGGGGAGATAATCCTGAAGTCTCTAGGATGTTGTTGGTGTCTGGGTGGTTCTGGAAAGGAAGTCCTGAAGTCTCTAGGATGTTGTTGGTGTCTGGGTGGTTCTGGAAAGGAAGTCCTGAAGTCTCTAGGATGTTGTTGGTGTCTGGGTGGTTCTGGAAAGGAAGTCCTGAAGTCTCTAGGATGTTGTTGGTGTCTGGGTGGTTCTGGAAAGGAAGTCCTGAAGTCTCCAGGACGGTGTTGGTGTCTGGGTGGTTCTGGAAAGGAAGTCCTGAAGTCTCCAGGACGGTGTTGGTGTCTGGGTGGTTCTGGAAAGGAAGTCCTGAGGTCTCCAGGACGGTGTTGGTGTCTGGGTGGTTCTGAGGAGATAATCCTGGGTCAGGTGAAACACAACCAGTTGCTGCTGTGTGTTGGTTAGAGGAGCCGCTTCCATCATCTGTGATGTCTCAGTCTCAGTAAGAGGATCAGACAGAGTGTCTGGGGGCTGGTCCTGGTCATGACAACATGCTGAAACTCTTCATCACCAGAGAAACTTCTGTTGTTCTCATGTTGTGATGATGTCGTGTATTGGGATTATGCTGTTGTTAAATGTTTTTAAGTGGAACTGAAAGAATGTTGATTTTAGTATCAAGAGGGAATGTTTTAGTGTAACGCCACATACAACAGACAGGAAGAGTGTTGTAGACAGGGGAGACTGGTGATTGGCCAGAAGAGGGAGCCACCCATCTTTTTGCATTGTTTATAAATAGGGGCTAGACACAGAAAGGGCAGAGCAGCCATTAGAATTGGAGGACACTGCTCTCCAGACCTCGCGAGTCTGTAAACTTATGCTGTAAGCTTGTGATAATGAATAAAGACTTCTAATCAAGGTACAGCTTAAGCGGACTTCTTTGTTTGACAGCAATAGCCACCGGCAGCCGACGCGACACGACAATGATGAAGGCTCTACTGGGCCCATCTGACTCGGAGATCCAGTTACTTCCTGTGTCACATCCTTTAAGGTCCCCCTACACTGTGTCGCATCCTTTAATGACCTCTCCTGTGTTTCAATTACTTCCTGTGTCTCGTGCTTTACTGTCCTCCCCTGTGTCACATCATCTACTGTCCTCTGTGTTTCAGTGACAGAACACCAGAGCTGGAGCTCTTCCCTCTGATGTCATGTCCTGTCTCGCCATCTGAGGCTCTGATGTTGTGTCCTGTCTCGCCATCTGAGGCTCTGATGTCGTGTCCTGTCTCGCAATCTGAGGCTCTGATGTCATGTCCTGTCTCGCCATCTGAGGCTCTGATGTCGTGTCCTGTCTCGCCATCTGAGGCTCTGATGTCATGTCCTGTCTCGCCATCTGAGGCTCTGATGTCATGTCCTGTCTCGCCATCTGAGGCTCTGATGTCATGTCCTGTCTCGCCATCTGAGGCTCTGATGTCATGTCCTGTCTCGCAATCTGAGGCTCTGATGTCATGTCCTGTCTCGCCATCTGAGGCTCTGATGTCATGTCCTGTCTCGCCATCTGAGGCTCTGATGTCGTGTCCTGTCTCGCCATCTGAGGCTCTGATGTCGTGTCCTGTCTCGCCATCTGAGGCTCTGATGTTGTGTCCTGTCTCGCCATCTGAGGCTCTGATGTCATGTCCTGTCTCGCCATCTGAGGCTCTGATGTCATGTCCTGTCTCGCCATCTGAGGCTCTGATGTCATGTCCTGTTTCGCCATCTGAGGCTCTGATGTCATGTCCTGTCTCGCCATCTGAGGCTCTGATGTCATGTCCTGTCTCGCCATCTGAGGCTCGGATGTCGTGTCCTGTCTCACCATCTGAGGCTCTGATGTCATGTCCTGTCTCGCCATCTGAGGCTCTGATATTCATATCCTGTTTTTCTGAGGCGCTGACGTCACTTCCTGTCTCTCTGAGGCTCTGATGTCACATCCTGTCTCTCTGATTTCATATTCTGCCTTTTTATCGGAGGTTCTGACATCATATCCTGCCTAGAGAGTGGGAATGGTCTGATGACGGGCCAGTCAGTGTCAGCAGGATATTGGCTTGGTGTGGAAGACGTTTTGGGTGCAGCAGACTGCCCATGTACTGATGTTTCGGAGGAAATGCTCTGTACTGGGGATGTGGGTGGTTTGGCATGCTGACTCTTAACTAAAGCAAGATTATCAGATTGAACTAGTGATGCTGCTGTGAATAGTTTTATACAAAGGCTTTGACAGGTGTAGCAGACCTGCACTGACCCTGTTCTAAGCCTGTGACTGATGAAGCACTGTGATTCTCTTCTGAGACTCTGACAGGAGTAACATACTGACTTGTTGTGGCTCTGACAGGAGTGGCTGACTGACGGTCTGGTGTTGTTGAGACTCTGACAGGAGTGGCTGGCTGACGGTCTGGTGTTGTTGTGGCTCTGACAGGAGTGGCTGGCTGACGGTCTGGTGTTGTTGAGACTCTGACAGGAGTGGCTGACTGACGGTCTGGTGTTGTTGAGACTCTGACAGGAGTGGCTGACTGACGGTCTGGTGTTGTTGAGACTCTGACAGGAGTGGCTGGCTGACGGTCTGGTGTTGTTGTGGCTCTGACAGGAGTGGCTGGCTGACGGTCTGGTGTTGTTGTGGCTCTGACAGGAGTGGCTGGCTGACGGTCTGGTGTTGTTGTGGCTCTGACAGGAGTGGCTGGCTGACGGTCTAGTGGAAGTTAATTATCTCTCTCTATTAAGGTGATGGGTGGGAGTGCAGGGTGGCCCTGTGTGGATGGAGGTGAATGGTAGGTCTATGTAGATGGTGGTGAATGGTAGGTATGTATAGATGGTGGTGAATGGTAGGTCTATATAGATGGTGGTGAATGGTAGGTCTGTATACATGGTGGTGAATGGTAGGTCTGTATAGATGGTGGTGTATGGTAAGTCTGATAGATGGTGGTGTATGGTAGGTCTGTATAGATGGTGGTGAATGGTAGGTCTGATAGATGGTGGTGTATGGTAGGTCTGTATAGATGGTGGTGAATGGTAGGTCTGTATAGATGGTGGTGTATGGTAGGTCTGTATAGATGGTGGTGTATGGTAGGTCTGATAGATGGTGGTGTATGGTAGGTCTGTATAGATGGTGGTGAATGGTAGGTCTGTATAGATGGTGGTGTATGGTAGGTCTGTATAGATGGTGGTGTATGGTAGGTCTATATAGATGGTGGTGAATGGTAGGTCTGTATACATGGTGGTGAATGGTAGGTCTATATAGATGGTGGTGTATGGTAGGTCTGATAGATGGTGGTGAATGGTAGGTCTATATAGATGGTGGTGAATGGTAGGTCTGTATACATGGTGGTGAATGGTAGGTATGTATAGATGGTGGTGTATGGTAGGTCTGTATAGATGGTGGTGAATGGTAGGTCTGATAGATGGTGGTGTATGGTAAGTCTGATAGATGGTGGTGTATGGTAGGTCTGATAGATGGTGGTGTATGGTAGGTCTGATAGATGGTGGTGTATGGTAAGTCTGATAGATGGTGGTGTATGGTAGGTCTGTATAGATGGTGGTGTATGGTAGGTCTGTATAGATGGTGGTGTATGGTAGGTCTGATAGATGGTGGTGTATGGTAGGTCTGATAGATGGTGGTGTATGGTAGGTCTGATAGATGGTGGTGTATGGTAGGTCTGATAGATGGTGGTGTATGGTAGGTCTGTATAGATGGTGGTGTATGGTAGGTCTGTATAGATGGTGGTGTATGGTAGGTCTGATAGATGGTGGTGTATGGTAGGTCTGATAGATGGTGGTGTATGGTAAGTCTGATAGATGGTGGTGTATGGTAGGTCTGATAGATGGTGGTGTATGGTAGGTCTGTATAGATGGTGGTGTATGGTAGGTCTGTATAGATGGTGGTGTATGGTAGGTCTGATAGATGGTGGTGTATGGTAGGTCTGATAGATGGTGGTGTATGGTAGGTCTGATAGATGGTGGTGTATGGTAGGTCTGATAGATGGTGGTGTATGGTAAGTCTGTATAGACATGGTATATGCTGTTATGGTGAGTGGTGAATGGAGGCTCTGTATGGATGCAATGCTGGTGGTTGGCTAGTTGTTCCATTAGGTTGGTCTCTAGTCAGTGCTAAGGTGAGGTCCTGCGCGTGTCTCTGCATTAGGAAGAGTCTTAAAGGAGTCTGCCTCTGCTGGTTTAGGAACTTCAGCTGGTACTTACTGTAGGGAGGAAACTGGTCTTGGCTTAAGTGGAGGAGGTGCAGGAGAAGAATGAGGGGGAGATGTTTAAACATGTCCCATTGGCTTTGGCCACGTGGTTGAACGTGTTTCTGATTCAAATGCTGGCTAATGAGAGTTAGACTGCCCCTGTCTCTGTGGCCTTCAGGGAGCTGTCTGGCCATCCCACTGCTGACTGAGGATGGGGAGGGTTATGGGGAGCTGTCTGGCCATCCCACTGCTGACTGAGGATGGGGAGGGTTATGGGGAGCTGTCTGGCCATCCCACTGCTGACTGAGGATGGGGAGGGTTATGGGGAGCTGTCTGGCCATCCCACTGCTGACTGAGGATGGGGAGGGTTATGGGGAGCTGTCTGGCCATCCCACTGCTGACTGAGGACGGGGAGGGTTATGGGGAGCTGTCTGGCCATCCCACTGCTGACTGAGGACGGGGAGGGTTATGGGGAGCTGTCCTGGCCATCCCACTGCTGACTGAGGACGGGGAGGGTTATGGGGAGCTGTCTGGCCATCCCACTGCTGACTGAGGACGGGGAGGGTTATGGGGAGCTGTCTGGCCATCCCACTGCTGACTGAGGATGGGGAGGGTTATGGGGAGCTGTCTGGCCATCCCACTGCTGACTGAGGATGGGGAGGGTTATGGGGAGCTGTCTGGCCATCCCACTGCTGACTGAGGATGGGGAGGGTTATGGGGAGCTGTCTGGCCATCCCACTGCTGACTGAGGATGGGGAGGGTTATGGGGAGCTGTCTGGCCATCCCACTGCTGACTGAGGATGGGGAGGGTTATGGGGAGCTGTCTGGCCATCCCACTGCTGACTGAGGATGGGGAGGGTTATGGGGAGCTGTCTGGCCATCCCACTGCTGACTGAGGATGGGGAGGGTTATGGGGAGCTGTCTGGCCATCCCACTGCTGACTGAGGATGGGGAGGGTTATGGGGAGCTGTCTGGCCATCCCACTGCTGACTGAGGATGGGGAGGGTTATGGGGAGCTGTCTGGCCATCCCACTGCTGACTGAGGATGGGGAGGGTTATGGGGAGCTGTCTGGCCATCCCACTGCTGACTGTGGATGGGGAGGGTTATGGGGAGCTGTCTGGCCATCCCACTGCTGACTGAGGATGGGGAGGGTTATGGGGAGCTGTCTGGCCATCCCACTGCTGACTGAGGATGACGGTTGGTTTAGGCCAAGCAGTTGGTTCAGTTGGACATGCTTTTTCAATTTCAGTCAAGGGGAGGGTTTAGTCTTTAAAAAAAAAAATCTAGTCCAGAGGAGGGTTATGGGGGGGTTATGTAAGGGGAGGGTTATGTAAGGGGGGACTTCTACTTCAATGAGTCGGAGACAAAAGACATATTGATTATCCCGGAGCAGGCCCAGATCCCCGACACTCTAAGAAGGAGGAGACGGCGCTATAGAGGCCGGGGTGTGGGATACCTGACGAGACTACGTCGGAGAGTGGATAAACGGCCTCTACCCTCCGTTCTATTGGCGAACGTGCAATCACTGGAGAATAAACTGGATGAGCTCCGTTCGAGACTATCCTATCAACGTAATATCCTGTTTCTCCCAGTCGTGGCTGAACAAGCACATAGTAAATATAAATCTAGCTGGTTTTTCTATACGTTGGCAAGACAGAACGGTGGCGTCGGGGAAGCTCAGGGGAGGGGGTGTGTATCTCTGTTAACAACAGCTGCTGCGCAATCTCTAATATTAAAGCTGCAATATGTCCCTTTTTGGGCGACTTGACCAGCGTCACATAGAAATGTGTTTAATAGATCTGTCATTCTCATTGACAGCAAGTCTAAGAGGTGGTAGATCTGTTCTATGTGCTATTTCTTTGCTTCCCGTTCTTAAGTTTGTTTTTTGCGTCTTTTACTGTCGGTTTTGTCCACCAGCTTCAAACAGCTGAAAATACAATATTTTTGGTTATGGAAAATATATTTCACAGCGGTTTAGATGGTACAATGATTCTCTACACTATACTTGCTTGTTTTGTCACAAACTGAAACTAGGCAGACCAGGAAATGGTGGAGCAATTTCTGCATAATGCATCTTTAAGGAAGTCTTGAAGTTGATCAGGTTGTTGATTGTGGAATGTTGTCCCAGTCCTCTTCAATGGCTGTGCGAAGTTGCTGGATATTGGCGGGAACTAGAACAAGCTGTCGTACGCGTCGATCCAGAGCATCCCAAACATGCTCAATTGGTGACATGTCTGGTGAGTCTGCAGGCCATGGAAGAACTGGGACATTTTCAGCTTCCAGTAATTGTGTACAGATTCTTGCGACATGGGGCTGTGCATTATCATGCTGAAACATGAGGTGATGGCGGCGGATGAATGGCATGTCAATGGGCCTCAGTGTATTCAAATTGGTATTGATAAAATGCAATTGTGTTCGTTGTCCGTACCTTATTTCTCCTCATACCATAACCCCACCTCCACCATGGGGCACTCTGTTCACAACGTTGACATCAGCAAACCGCTCACCCACACGACGCCATACACGCTGTCTGCTGTCAGTTGAAACCGGGATTCATTTGTGAAGAGCACACTTCTCCAGTGTGCCAGTGGCCATCGAAGGTGAGCATTTGCCCACTGAAGTCGGTTACGACTCCGAACTGCAGTCAGGTCAAGACCCTGGTGAGGACGACGACCACGCAGATGAGCTTCCCTGAGACGGTTTCTGACAGTTTGTGCAGAAATTATTCGGTTGAGCAAACCCCCAGTTTCGTCAGCTGTCCGGGTGGCTGGTCTCAAGGTGCACATTACACAGGTGCACCTTGTGCTGGGGACAATAAAAGGCCACTCTAAAATGTGCATATTTGTCACACAACACAATGCCACAGAAGTCTCAAGTTTTGAGGGAGCGTGCAATTGGCATGCTGACTGCAGGAATGTCCACCAGAGCTGTTGCCAGAGAATTGAATGTTAATTTCTCTACCATAAGCCGCCTCCAACGTCGTTTTAGAGAATTTTCTTCAACTAGCTCTCACAGTCTCACACCAGAATTAAACGTTCATCCATGTTTCTCAAACGTAACATTTCAAAGTTGTTCCAAACGTAAAATGTTAAGGTTAAGTTTAGGCTGTTAACTCTGTAGTCTTAATTAGGCTGTTAACTCTGTAGTCTTAATTAGGCTGTTAACTCTGTAGTCTTAATTAGGCTGTTAACTCTGTAGTCTTAATTAGGCTGTTAACTCTGTAGTCTTAATTAGGCTGTTAACTCTGTAGTCTTAATTAGGCTGTTAACTCTGTAGTCTTAATTAGGCTGTTAACTCTGTAGTCTTAATTAGGCTGTTAACTCTGTAGTCTTAATTAGGCTGTTAACTCTGTAGTCTTAATTAGGCTGTTAACTCTGTAGTCTTAATTAGGCTGTTAACTCTGTAGTCTTAATTAGGCTGTTAACTCTGTAGTCTTAATTAGGCTGTTAACTCTGTAGTCTTAAGGTTAGACATTAACTCAGAAAGGTTTGGGATAGGCTTAAAACCTAAATCTAAAAAACTATTTATATCGCTGGATTTGAACATGCAACCTTTAGCAACAGAGGCAGATGCTTATGCCCATCCACCATTTACATTTTAGTCATTTAGCAGACACTCTTATCCAGAGTGACTTACAGTTAGTGAGTGCATACATTTTTCATACTGGCCCCAGGGGACCATCCCTGTCCACCACACACAAAACCTACTTGAAGGTAACAGTGCTCACTGATGCCCCTAGTGGCCGGTTTCCACGTAATCTCCCGACGTCCACAGACATGGATGGACGTCGAATACTAAATTCTATCACGGGTGGCCTGGCTGTTTTTTTTCTGTATTCTGTATATTTGTATTGTTCTTTTCACTCTGTCATTTAGGTCATTATTGTGGAGTTACTACAATGTTGATGATCCTCCTTTCACAGACATTAAACTCTGTAGCTGTTTTAAAATCACCAATGGCCTCATGGTGACATCCCTGTGCAGTTTCCTTCCTGTCCTGCAGCTCAGTTCATTGTTGTTTTGGCTCTGTACTCCAGCACTTTGGAATTTAAATGATGCAATGACTATGAGGTTAAAGTGCAGACTGTCAGCTTTAATATTTAGGGTATTTTTTTTTAGGCTATATACAGGAGGTACCGGTACTGAGTCAATGGGCTGGGGTACAGGTTAGTCCAGGTAATAATGAGGCTATATACAGGGGGTACCGGTACCGAGTCAATGGGCTGGGGTACAGGTTAGTCCAGGTAATAATGAGGCTATATACAGGGGGTACCGGTACTGAGTCAATGGGTGGGGGTACAGGTTAGTTAAGGTAATTTGTACATGTAGGTAGGGGTAAAGTGACTATACATAGATAATAAACAGCGGGTAGCAGCAGTGTAAAAACAAATGGAGGGGGGTGTCAATGTAAATAGTCTGGGTGGCCATTTAATTAATTGTTCAGAAGTCTTATGGCTTGGGGGTAGAAGCTGTATTGTGGATCGAGAGTTACCTGTCTAACAGAACACAGAAAGTGTTATTTAATGGAAGCCTCTCCAACATAATCCAGGTAGAATCAGGAATTCCCCAGGGCAGTTGTCTAGGCCCCATTTTCAATCTTTACTAATGACATGCCACTGGCTCTGAGTAAAGCCAGTGTGTCTATGTATGCGGATCACTCAACACTATACACGACAGCTACCACAGCGACTGAAATCACTGCAACACTTAACAAAGAGCTGCAGGCAGTTTCAGAATGGGTGGCAAGAAATTAATTACTCCTAAATGTCTCAAAAACTAAAATCATTATACTTGGGACAAATCATTCACTAAACCCTAAACCTCAACAAAAACGTGTAATGTGGAAATTGCGCAAGTTCAGGAGACTAAACTGCTTGGAGTAACCCTGGATTGTAAACTGTCATGGTCAAAACATGTTGATACAACAGTAGCCAAGATGGGGAGAAGTCTGTCCATAATAAAGCGCTGCTCTACCTTCTTAACATCACTATCAACAAGGCAGGTCCTACAGGTCCTAGTTTTGTCACACCTGGACTACTGTTCGGTCGTGTGGTCAGGTGCCACAAAGAGGGACCAAGAAAAATTACTGTGAAGAGACACAGGCACAGACACACGCTGCAGCACGGCTGGACCTTGGAGGTACACAGAGAGCAAACATTAATAATATGCATGTCAATCTCTCCTGGCTCAAAGTGGAGGAGAGATGGACTTCATCACTACTTGTATTTGTGAGAGGTATTGAGATGTTGAATGCACCGAGCTGTCTGTTTGAACTACTGGCACACAGCTCGGACACCCATGCATAGCCTACAAGACATGCCACCAGAGGTCTCTTCACAGTCCCCAAGTCCAGAACAGACTATGGGAGGCGCACAGTACTACATAGAGCCATGACTACATGGAACTCTATTCCACATCAGGTAACTGATGCAAGCAGTAGAATCAGATTTAAAAACAGATATAAATACACCTTATGGAACAGCGGGGACTGTGAAGCAACACAAACATAGGCACAGACCCATGCATACACACACAATAACATACGCACTATACACACACACACACACACATCGATTTTGTGTTGTAGATATGTGGTAGTAGAGTAGAGGCCTGAGGGCACACACTTAATATGTTGTGAAATCTGTTGTGAAATGTTTTTAATTGTATATACAGTGGGGAAAAAAGTATTTAGTCAGCCACCAATTGTGCAAGTTCTCCCACTTAAAAAGATGAGAGAGGCCTGTAATTTTCATCATAGGTACATGTCAACTATGACAGACAAAATTAGAATTTTTTTTCTCCAGAAAATCACATTGTAGGATTTTTAATGAATTTATTTGCAAATTATGGTGGAAAATAAGTATTTGGTCACCTACAAACAAGCAAGATTTCTGGCTCTCACAGACCTGTAACTTCTTCTTTAAGAGGCTCCTCTGTCCTCCACTCGTTACCTGTATTAATGGCACCTGTTTGAACTTGTTATCAGTTTAAAATACACCTGTCCACAACCTCAAACAGTCACACTCCAAACTCCACTATGGCCAAGACCAAAGAGCTGTCAAAGGACACCAGAAACAAAATTGTAGACCTGCACCAGGCTGGGAAGACTGAATCTGCAATAGGTAAGCAGCTTGGTTTGAAGAAATCAACTGTGGGAGCAATTATTAGGAAATGGAAGACATACAAGACCACTGATAATCTCCCTCGATCTGGGGCTCCACGCAAGATCTCACCCCATGGGGTCAAAATGATCACAAGAACGGTGAGCAAAAATCCCAGAACCACACGGTGGGACCTAGTGAATGACCTGCAGAGAGCTGGGACCAAATTAACAAAGCCTACCATCAGTAACACACTACGCCGCCAGGGACTCAAATCCTGCAGTGCCAGACGTGCCCCCCTGCTTAAGCCAGTACATGTCCAGGCCCGTCTGAAGTTTGCTAGAGTGCATTTGGATGATCCAGAAGAGGATTGGGAGAATGTCATATGGTCAGATGAAACCAAAATATAACTTTTTGGTAAAAACTCAACTCGTCGTGTTTGGAGGACAAAGAATGCTGAGTTGCATTCAAAGAACACCATACCTACTGTGAAGCATGGGGGTGGAAACATCATGCTTTGGGGCTGTTTTTCTGCAAAGGGACCAGGACGACTGATCCGTGTAAAGGAAAGAATGAATGGGGCCATGTATCGTGAGATTTTGAGTGAAAACCTCCTTCCATCAGCAAGGGCATTGAAGATGAAACGTGGCTGGGTCTTTCAGCATGACAATGATCCCAAACACACCGCCCGGGCAATGAAGGAGTGGCTTCGTAAGAAGTATTTCAAGGTCCTGGAGTGGCCTAGCTAGTCGCCAGATCTCAACCCCATAGAAAATATTTGGAGGGAGTTGAAAGTCCGTGTTGCCCAGCGACAGCCCCAAAACATCACTGCTCTAGAGGAGATCTGCATGGAGGAATGGGCCAAAATACCAGCAACAGTGTGTGAAAACCTTGTGAAGACTTACAGAAAACGTTTGACCTGTGTCATTGCCAACAAAGGGTATATAACAAAGTATTGAGAAACTTTTGTTATTGACCAAATACTTATTTTCCACCATAATTTGCAAATAAATTCATTAAAAATCCTACAATGTGATTTTCTAGATTTCTTTTTCTCATTTTGTCTGTCATAGTTGACGTGTACCTATGACGAAAATTACAGGCCTCTCTCATCTTTTTAAGTGGGAGAACTTGCACAATTGGTGGCTGAATAAATACTTTTTTCCCCCACTGTAACTGCCTTAATTTTGCAGGACCCCAGGAAGAGTAGCTGCTGCCTTGGCAGGAACTAATGGGGATCCATAATAAACCCCAGGAAGAGTAGCTGCTGCCTTGGCAGGAACTAATGGGGATCCATAATAAACCCCAGGAAGAGTAGCTGCTGCCTTGGCAGGAACTAATGGGGATCCATAATAAACCCCAGGAAGAGTAGCTGCTGCCTTGGCAGGAACTAATGGGGATCCGTAATAAACCCCAGGAAGAGTAGCTGCTGCCTTGGCAGGAACTAATGGGGATCCGTAATAAACCCCAGGAAGAGTAGCTGCTGCCTTGGCAGGAACTAACGGGGATCCATAATAAACCCCAGGAAGAGTAGCTGCTGCCTTGGCAGGAACTAACGGGGATCCATAATAAACCCCAGGAAGAGTAGTTGCTGCCTTGGCAGGAACTAATGGGGATCCATAATAAACCCCAGGAAGAGTAGCTGCTGCCTTGGCAGGAACTAATGGGGATCCATAATAAACCCCAGGAAGAGTAGCTGCTGCCTTGGCAGGAAACTAATGGGGATCCATAATAAACCCCAGGAAGAGTAGCTGCTGCCTTGGCAGGAACTAATGGGGATCCATAATAAACCCCAGGAAGAGTAGCTGCTGCCTTGGCAGGAACTAATGGGGATCCGTAATAAACCCCAGGAAGAGTAGCTGCTGCCTTGGCAGGAACTAATGGAGATCCGTAATAAACCCCAGGAAGAGTAGCTGCTGCCTTGGCAGGAACTAATGGGGATCCGTAATAAACCCCAGGAAGAGTAGCTGCTGCCTTGGCAGGAACTAACGGGGATCCATAATAAACCCCAGGAAGAGTAGCTGCTGCCTTGGCAGGAACTAACGGGGATCCATAATAAACCCCAGGAAGAGTAGTTGCTGCCTTGGCAGGAACTAATGGGGATCCATAATAAACCCCAGGAAGAGTAGCTGCTGCCTTGGCAGGAACTAATGGGGATCCATAATAAACCCCAGGAAGAGTAGCTGCTGCCTTGGCAGGAACTAATGGGGATCCATAATAAACCCCAGGAAGAGTAGCTGCTGCCTTGGCAGGAACTAATGGGGATCCATAATAAACCCCAGGAAGAGTAGCTGCTGCCTTGGCAGGAACTAATGGGGATCCATAATAAACCCCAGGAAGAGTAGCTGCTGCCTTGGCAGGAACTAATGGGGCTCCTTAATAAACCCCAGGAAGAGTAGCTGCTGCCTTAGCAGGAACTAATGGGGATCCATAATAAACCCCAGGAAGAGTAGCTGCTGCCTTGGCAGGAACTAATGGGGATCCATAATAAACCCCAGGAAGAGTAGCTGCTGCCTTGGCAGGAACTAATGGGGATCCATAATAAACCCCAGGAAGAGTAGCTGCTGCCTTGGCAGGAACTAATGGGGATCCATAATAAACCCCAGGAAGAGTAGCTGCTGCCTTGGCAGGAACTAATGGGGATCCATAATAAACCCCAGGAAGAGTAGCTGCTGCCTTGGCAGGAACTAATGGGGATCCTTAATAAACCCCAGGAAGAGTAGCTGCTGCCTTGGCAGGAACTAAATGGGGATCCATAATAAACCCCAGGAAGAGTAGCTGCTGCCTTGGCAGGAACTAATGAGGAGCCATAATAAATACAGTACAATCTAAAAATGTCCTTCTGCATTATGAATGACATTGTGGAAAGCAGCATCTTCAGGTTTCCTCTGTGCGTGACCATTTCAATGTACATTATAACTGCATCCCAAATGGCACCATGTTCCCTATATAGTGCACTACTTTTGACCAGGGCCCATATGGTTCTATATCAAAGGTAGTGCACTATATATAGGGAATAGGGATAGGGTGCCATTTGGGACTCAGTCTATGTGTCCTCACATATCAGCCTCTCATTTCCCCACATAGAGGCTACATTACATTCAGAGAAATACCAAAACAAAGCCAGAAAGGTGAAGATTGTACAGTAGACCACACCGCCCAGTTGACTGTACAACAATAATAATTATCATTTAGTACATTTCTATAGTGCTTTTCATAGAACCTCAAAGCACTTCAAGAGCAAAAAAAAACACAAAAAAAAGCAATATGTCATGACTGGTCAACCGATAGACGCCAAGTCTTCGAAAGCTGCTTCATCTGAAGATGGTTCATGGCTTGAGCAGAGAGATTTGGTCAGAGGACGGTAGATGACGGTGATGGAGTCTGCTGATGCTCATGTAGAGGGCAAGTCTGGGAACCAGCCTGACTCATGTGGCCACGGGACAGACTCTTCCACTCTGTGTAGCACCCACTCAGCAGCTCTGGGCGCCAGAAAGATCACTGTTCAGAGTAGTAGCCAGACGTCCTCATTACGAGCCCTCTGTTCAGAGTAGTAGCCAGACGTCCTCATTACGAGCCCTCTGTCTCAGCGCTGCAGTAATTCCTCTGTCTACCGTTCCTCTCACGCTTCAGGTGACTCCTCAAATGATGTTCTCAAAAGATATGGAATTGGCAGCCAGGTGAAACAAAAAAAGATGGTACTGTGTCCAGATGCATTTTTCAAACAAAAGCCAGCTAGCCAAGCCAAAAAGTGTTGACCTGTCAGTCAACCTGCAAATCTGTGGCTCAAAAACACCAGATATATGAAATAAAAACTTGACGTTATCAAAAACAAAAGAGCTGATTAATAAACAATGAAAAACACCTAAATATAACTAAATATTGTAATGACCTGGCTAGATCATAAATGAACAATTGTCCAGACAGAGGTTTGAGTTGACGAATTCCCAGTTTATTAACCAAACTCAACCCAGGTTACTGTTTGGCCGTAGCCCACGCCAAATAAATCAAGGATAACAGTATAAAACAACCGTGACCACCTCTTGTTAAGAACAGACGTAAGAGAGAGAACAATGGCTAAGCATGGTCTTAAACTAGTGATGCCAACCCCCCCCCCACCCACCCCCCCCCCCCCCCCCCCCCCCCCCCCCCCACCCACCGCTCCACACCTCTGCCAACCCCCCCCCCACCCACCGCTCCACACCTCTGCCAACCCCCCCCCAACCACCGCTCCACACCCCTGCCAACCCCCCCCAACCACCGCTCCACACCCCTGCCAACCCCCCCACCCGCCGCTCCACACCCCTGCCAACCCCAGAACATTCCAGGCATTCCCTTGGTTGGCAGATAGCAGGTTGACTGGAATGTCGGACCCCGTGAACACAACAAACGAACAGCATAACACACAGCTGTCTGTGCAGGTCGTTACAATATGTTCACATTTACAGGAGCTCTGTGCTTAGGCTGCTATTAGGGCGCCATGGCAACTATAGAACTCAATGTCACCTGCTGGGATGTCAGCGCCCTCCTATGGATTCTATGTTTCATTACATAGTTTCTCTATAATGTAGCCAAGGTAGCGAAAATAATCATGAGAATGTTCTTCAGTTCTTACTCATGCCCTTTTATTTTATACATTATTTCTCTAGTGATAAATACTACTATAAAATGAAAGACTCTTTGGCAAACAATGTATCACTTTCTGGATTCTTTATTCTTTCCAAACCAAAGCAAGAAACATCTTTATTCTTTCATTACAAAGTTATTCCATCCAATAGGTGAAATCTGCATAAAGAAAATATGTGCATTTTCCCACTAGTGGTGTTTCCAACAAACGGACTTCATGCGGATAAAAATCTGAACGTGACGTCGTACTGAACACAAAAACATTATGTTTCGCTTATAGCTGCAATTTGTAACTTGTTGGGCGACCTGACCAAATTCACATAGAAATGTAAGTTATAGATCTGTCATTCTCATTGACAGCCAGTCTAAGAGGTGGTAGATCTGTTCTATGTGCGCTATTTCTATGCTTCCCATGCTTAAATTTCATTTTTGCGTCTTTAGCTTTCGGTTTTGTACACCAGCTTCAAACAGCTTCAAATATAATATTTTGGTTATAGAAAATATATTTCACAGCGGTTTAGATGGTACAATGATTCTCTACACTGTACTTGCTTGTTTTGTCACATAAACTGAAATTAGGCGAACTATTCTAATGTTTTGCAACCAGGAAATGGTGGAGCGATTTCTGCATAGTGCATCTTAAAAGTTTTCATGTACCGAATAAACATATAAAGTTAAATGTGTTTCCATCGCATTTTCCACTCTACTGATAGTTTTGTCACAAAAACTATTGCGTTAAATAGCAAATGTACCTCCTCTGGTCTTGGCACCTGCGCTCTGGCCAACAGCTCGGAGCAGGTAGGCTGTGAAGGTGGGCTAGTCTACATGATGAGATTATTATGGAGAAGAGCGTAATATTTGTATTTGTCAAACAGCAGTCAAGCATCGATCATCATGGCACCAGAATAAGACCCTCGATATTTATTGGAAAAGAGCATCAAGCTCATCACCGTGCCCTTTCACCACCCTGTGAAGTTCATCATAACTTATTTCATCAGTAGCCTAATAAACTGCATGCTTTCCTGAGTCGTAGTGGGAGGACCACACACCATATCATCACATGACTTCAAGTTTACTTCCATATGATGGGTATTATACCAATATTTGTGGATAAAAAGGTGTTTCCACCACCATTTCAAAAACATCCCACCATGTCGAACGGAAAAATGATTTGTCCGCATTTATCACATGTTATCAAAACGTCATAATTGTATCGAAACTTCCTGTTTCCATCACAGCTGTCGCATGGTTTTTTTAAATAAGGTATGACTTCACTCGCATAAAAACTGGATGGAAACGTGGTTAATGAGTCAGTTATTTGAAGAGTTTCTGGTCTGGATCTGCCTGTAGATAGATGAACTCTTCCACAGGTGAGGTTGAGCCTGACGACCAACAGCTGTTTCTACAGGTAAACACCATCACTGTACCAAACTCCAGCCCCGTCTCCATCTCTACCGCCGACCTCGACCCTCTCCCTGCACCTGCGTCTGTCCTCTGTAGCAGGCTGACCAGAGCAGGCATCAGCTGGAACTCAAACACCCTGATTCCTCCACAGTGACAGCAGCCAGGTTTAATCCAAGGCAGGTCCGAGGGGGGGTCAGACAAGAAGAGAGGAGACCCGTGCCAGCTGTACCGCAACACCTGCTCCGGACAAAGAGAGATCCTCTTCATGAAGCGGGAGAACGCTGCGTCTCCATGTCTGGGGTTACCCTTCTCGTACTTCTCCTCCCCTCCTCCCCCCTCGGAGCTCCCCATATTCTCTACTCCCTCTCTCTGCTTGTACTCCCTCAGCAGGCTCTCAGCGTGCTCCAGGTCTGACTGATCACCCAGGTCAGTCTCCTCCACCACACTGATGTAGAAAGGTCTGTAGGTGGGGATGTTACCCAGAACCTCCCCTTCCTCCTCCACCTCTCCAACTTCCAGACTGAGATCCTGAAACTTGCCACTCACATCCACCTCAGAGGAGGTCCCGGTGGGCAAGAGGATCTCAGGGTCAGGGTCAGGGTCCCCTCCCTCCATATGAGCCTGGTTCTGGGCCTTGTCCCATCCATCTCCCTCCCCCTCTTCCTCGCCCCAGTCATCAGTCCCATCACACCAGTATGTGGTTGTCATGGGAACCTCTTTAACTGGGGCGTGGCCTGATGGTTGGACCACAGGGTTGGTTCTGACCTCTGATTCCAGACACTGAGAACGCAGAACCCTCCAGCTATCTGGTTGTCCGCTGCACTGTTGCCCGGGGCAGGCGAACACATTCAGGGTGCGGTGGTAGGGAGACGCCGCCAGTGGGCAGTACACCTGCACCACATGGGCCAGGGCAGCGTTGCATAGACCACAGCGGGGATGTTGCCATGATATCACTGGAAGCTTGTCCGGTTGGTCGCCAATTTTGTTCGTCAAGTAAGACGTCGGATATCGCTTGGAATCGATTGCCCCATCACACAGTCCGATGAGAACTGCCTCCTCAACTGCAGCCATAGTATTCTGCTATTGTTTAGTTGTTAAAAGTTGACTTGATGCCCGTCGCCATGTTGAAAGTCGTGAACGAGCACACGCCTTGTTACGTAGAGACGCACAGATATGAGGCGTAACGTAAGTGACGTAAAGCGCAGCGCCGCTAACCAGTTTGATAGTCTTGTTGTGTTGTACGTAAGCGTACGTTTGGTGCAGTCGAAGTTTGCACAATGTTGGGATAGCTAGCTACTGTAGCTAGCTAAATGAAAGTTATTTCATTCAGCTAGCTACTGTAGCTAGCTAAATGAAAGTTATTTCATTCATTGAACATAACGTATTTTATTTTACTTCCCTAAACTCGGTCGGTGCAAGTTATTATTGCAAACATAAGGTGCTTGTTCACCGTTTACATGATGCTTTTCCCGGCCTAAGATTTGTGGTTGTAATGTGATTGTCACTCACGAATTGTTTTGTTGTAGATAGCTACTGTACTTTGCTAGCTAATAACTAAGTTTAACTATCTCGCATTGTAGGATAGATAACCGATGTATGGCGTTGTGGATGGTTTTGATAACAGTCGCATGATAGTGAGCTAGCTAGCTGTACAAGTCGATAATAAAAACCGTATTGATAGCAACTAATGCTGACCATGTTTTGATCCATTGTAGCCAAGTTGTACTCGTCCCATTGAAGCCTGAGCCGAGATGTATCGTCCCAAACCGACACTTCAGGACCGCCAGCACCTTTACCGGCTGATCATCAGCCAGCTGTTGTATGATGGTTACACCAACATGGCTAACAACCTGATCACAGAGGTCAAGCCGCAAAGCGTCTTGTCGCCCTCAGAAAACCTCATGCAGCTGGCCAAGATAGGTGAGTGGGGGGGGGGTTGTACTAACTCTTAACCCTAGGCCAAGATAGGGGTTACTAGCTGGCCAAGATAGGGGTTACTAGCTGGCCAAGATAGGGGTTACTAGCTGGCCAAGATAGGGGTTACTAGCTGGCCAAGATAGGGGTTACTAGCTGGCCAAGATAGGTGAGTGGGGGGGTTACTACCGTCTCTGGATAGGCGTTGGTCTAGGGTTGATTTCCATAGACCCTTACCTAAGCCATTAGGTTAGATCACTGTCTAGGGCAGGGTTCCCCAACTGGCGGCCCGGGCGGTTTTATTTGGCCCCCCAAGTTTTCTGAGAAAAAATCTTTGGTGGAATTTTCATTGTTTGACATAAAAGACTAAAAGCACCAGGAAATCAGCTCCAAGTGATTTAATTTTGGAAATCTTTTCCCAAGTATTCCCGCGCATAATAGAGAGACATGATCATATACAAATGTAAGCAAGGATTGAAATTATTGTTATAGTCAAATATTATATCTGTTTGGGCTTCTTGCAGTCTACAAATGATTTGTAATTCTGTTCCGGCCCTTCGGCTGAATCTAGTTGACGATCCCTGGTCAAGGGGCTAATTATGGCCAAAAAAGATGGGTGAGTGAGTGGGGTGGGTTAACAATCTATTGCTTTGACAATGTCTCTAGGCACAGTTCCTCCACAAATCCTAACCTCAACCAACTGCAGAACTCACGTTAGATCAGTCAGTGTTTATAGGATACTTTTACCTACTCCAGGGTCCATATCAGGATACTAGTTACATGTCTGCAGTGTCACTGTTTTGGGTTGGAACTGTGTATTGCTCCATCATTTCATCTATCAATCTTGCATTGTGAATGGCGACAGTGCAGTATGCTAGCAACCTGTCTACGGTGTTGTGCCACAGAGTTTTTTAATCAACTGTATTGCGCTGTTCATCCCCAGGCATGGAGAATGACAACAGTACGGTGCAGTATGCCATCGGGCGGTCTGACATGGAGGCTCCGGGCGTTGGCATCGACCTGGAGTTTGACGCTGACGTCCAGAGCATGTCCCCCGAGGCGTCTGAGTACGAGACTTGCTACGTGACGTCCCATAAAGGTCCCTGTCGTGTCGCCACATACAGCCGGGACGGGCAGCTCATCGCTACGGGCTCGGCAGACGCCTCCATCAAAGTCCTGGACACAGAACGCATGCTGGCCAAGAGCGCCCATAGAGGTGAGATGCAGAGGAGGCTATGTCTGGCATGGGCTAAGTCCCAATTCTTCACCCTTCTCCTAAATTGTACACTTGACACTCATGGATTAAAAAGTATTGGCTTGGAGTTTCCACCGTTGTTAAATCCATGACTGGAGGTGCAGAGAATCAGGATGCATCCTATTCCCTGTGTAGTGCACTAATCAGGATGCATCCTATTCCCTGCGTAGTGCACTAATCAGGATGCATCCTATTCCCTGTGTAGTGCACTAATCAGGATGCATCCTATTCCCTGCGTAGTGCACTACTTTTGTCCAGAGCCCGGTGAACAGAACACTGTTCTGCAGACAATGTAAAAAATGTTCCTGTGTGTTCTAGGTGATGATGAATGAGACGGCCCAGCAGAACATGGAGAACCACCCTGTGATCAGAACACTGTACGACCACGTGGATGAGGTCACGTGTCTGGCGTTCCACCCCACGGAACAGATCCTGGCATCAGGGTCACGTGACTACACCCTCAAACTTTTCGACTACTCCAAGCCCTCTGCCAAGAGGGCCTTCAAACACGCACAGGTGCGTTATAGGCAGAGTTAAACGTTGTTTTTTTAGGGCTGTGAGTTCTTCCTAACCCACCAGGATATCCTGAAATAGCACCTCACACTCTGATTATCAAACACCTTTATTGGTTAACAAAGATTAGATCTACACAGATCTGTGTCATGTCACTAACAGTGATGCATGTGTGTCTCCTCCCCGCAGGAAGTGATGCATGTGTGTCTCCTCCCCGCAGGAAGCCGAGATGCTGCGGTCCATCTCTTTCCACCCGTCAGGCGACTTCCTGTTGGTGGGGACGCAGCACCCGACCCTCCGCCTCTACGACGTCAACACCTTCCAATGCTTCGTCTCCTGCAACCCTCTAGACCAACACACTGACTCCATCAGTGGAGTTAGCTACAACCCTAATGCTAACAGGTAACCCTGACCCCTAACCCTATAGACCAACACACTGACTCCATCAGTGGAGTTAGCTACAACCCTAATGCTAACAGGTAACCCTGACCCCTAACCCTATAGACCAACACACTGACTCCATCAGTGGAGTTAGCTACAACCCTAATGCTAACAGGTAACCCTGACCCCTAACCCTATAGACCAACACACTGACTCCATCAGTGGAGTTAGCTACAACCCTAATGCTAACAGGTAACCCTGACCCCTAACCCTATAGACCAACACACTGACACCATCAGTGGAGTTAGCTACAACCCTAATGCTAACAGGTAACCCCTGACCCTTGACCTTAACCCCAACGACCCTAACCCCTGACCCTCTGATTTCTTGTCCATATATGTATATATTCTTAAATTCCATTCCTTACTTAGATTTGTGTGTATTGGGTATATGTTGTGAAATTATTCGATATTACTTGTTAGATATTACTTGTTAGATATTACTGCACTGTCGGAGCTAGAAGCACAAGCATTTCGCTACACCCGCAATAACATCTGCTAAACACGTGTATGTGACAAATAACATTTGATTTGATTTATTCTGTTTTCCAGCTACGTGACGTGCAGTAAGGACGGAGACGGCGTGTCTAACCGCTGTGTGATGACGTTTGATAAGGCTCATGACGGGGCGGAGGTCTGCTCCGCTGTCTTCTCTAAGAACTCCAAGTACGTCCTCTCCACTGGGAAAGACTCGGTCGCCAAACTCTGGGAGATCTCCACCGGACGCACCTTGGTCAAATACACAGGTCAGTTATGACAAAAACTATACTACAGTGCATTCGGAAAGTATTCAGACCCCTTATCTTTTTCCACATTTTGTTACGTTACAGCCTTATTCTAAAATTGATTAAATAGTTTTTTTCCCTCATCAATCTTCACACAATACCCCATAATGACAAAGCAAAAACAGGATTGTAGACATTTTTGCGAATGTATTAAAAAATATAATATTTTTACATAAGTATTGAACACACACAAGAATGGTGTATAGGTATGAAAGACATGTGTACAGTTCTTATCTAAACATAAGAGAACAGACATGAACAACAAGACCCAGAGTTCTGGACACAAAACAAATATTACAAAACACGACATACAGAACAGGGACAGGTAGAAAGAAAAAGGGTAGATGTAACCCCCCCCCTTATCCCCCCCTTTACCCCCCCCCCCCCCCCCCCCCCCACCCTATTCCCCTCCCGCACACGCTGCCCAAAGGTAGATTACAATATGACAATTGAGAGTGCGTTAAAAAGTACAAATTCACAGCACCGACTGGTCCAGGTAAGAGAGGAAAGGCTGCCAGATTTGATCAAATGTTGATAATTTATTGTTCAGAATATATCTAATTCTTTCTAAGTGTACAGTGTTTGCCAATTCGCTGAGCCATAATTTGGTAGAGGGCGCTTCCCTCCTTCTCCAAAACAACAAGATACATTTTTTTGCCGAAATGAGACTGTAAGAGATGAGTTGTTTTTGGGAGTTGGTTAATCCGTTTAGGGAGTCGGACACTCCCAGGATTATCAGAAGCGGGTCTGGGTCTATTGAAGTCTCCAGAACTTCAGAGAGGACCCCAAATATTCCACACCAATAACCATACAGGCTAGAGCATAGGGCAAAGCAGTGGAGTAGTGGACCCTGCTCAGCCTGACATTTATCACACATAGGGGATGGATCAGGAAATATCCTATGCAGTTTAGTTTTGGAATAGTGTCATCTGTGTAATACCTTAAATTGTATGAGACGGTGTCTGGAGTTAATGGAGCAGGTGTGGATATACTCCAAGCTATCCTCCCAGTCTGCCACCGAAATATCCGTCCCTAGTTCTTCCTCCCATTTTGCCTTAATGGCATCTGTAGAGGGTGCGCTAACAGATTGAAAAGCGTCATATAGACGAGATATCAGTTTGTCTGAGGTGGGGCATATTTTTATGCATCCGTCAAACATGGAAGGTTTAGCATTCTCAAATGTTGGCAGGTGTTTTCTAACATCGTCTCTAATTTGTAGGTATCTGAAAAAGTTACTTCTGGGAAGGTTATACGTTTCTCTCAGCGCTTCAAAGGAAGCAAAGGTCCCTCCTATATATAAATCCCCTATGGTACTTATCCCCAACTCTCCCCATCGCTCAAAGGTGTTATCAAGGTTAGAGGGGGCAAAGGAGAGATTCCTGGCAACAGGGAGCATGAATGATACTGGTCTAAGCTCAAAGTGGGCTTTAATTTGCTTCCAGATTCGGACTGTGCTATGTATAATAGGATTGTTATGGGAAAGTGACATCTCCAGATTGACAGGTGACAAAATCACGGCACCAATAGAGAAGGGGTGCCACTCCTCCCGCTCCATGCTAATAGAGAAGGGGTGCCACTCCTCCCGCTCCATGCCAATAGAGAAGGGGTGACACTCCTCCCGCTCCATGCTAAGCCAGCTGGGTGGCGGGGGTGCGTCATCCAGCATTAACGTAACAGCGCGGAGGTTAGCGGCCCAATAGTAAAATATAACATTTGTGAGAGACAATCCTCCTTCCATCTTGGATTTACACCGGTGTTTTTTTACCTATCCTGTGTGTTTTATAATCCCAGATGAAAGGATTGATAATAGAGTCCAGTTGTTTATGAAAGGATTTAGGTATGAATACTGGGATGTTCTGGTATAGGTAGAGCAGTTGTGGGAGGAAGACCATTTTAATGGCATTAATTCTTCCGAGCAGAGAAATTGGGAGAGTTCCCCAAAATTGTATGTTTGCCTTGAGATTTTGCATCAGAGAAGGGAAATTCTCTTTAAATAGTAAGGAGTATTGTTTGGTAACTACAATTCCAAGGTAGATACATTTTTCTGAAGATAACTTAACTGGAAGATGTTCTAGCCAGGAGGTGTTTTGCAACCGTATGGGCATTCATTCACTCTTGTTCCAATTTATTCTGTATCCCGAGAAGGTACCAAACAAATTAATCACCTCAAGAATAGCTGGAATACTAGCTTGGGGTTCTGTTACATAGAGGAGAATATCATCTGCGTATAGGGAAATCTTATTTAGAGTATCTTTAGTATTATAGCCGTGTATTGCTGAATGAGATCTGATCGCTTGAGCGAGAGGTTCAATAATTAGGGCGAAGAGCATAGGCGACAGCGCACAACCCTGCCTTGTCCCTCTGTGAAGGTTAAATCGGGGCGACATTGATTGGTTAGTGAGTATTCTCGCACAGGGGTTCCTATATAAAAGCTGGATCCAATTTATGAACCCATCTCCAATATTTAAATTTCTGTAGGACCTTGAATAGATAGGGCCACTCAACTTGGTCAAAGGCCTTTTCGGCGTCAAGAGATATAACGGCAAGGTCCACGTTAGGTAACCTCTGAGAATACATAATGTTGAAGAGGCGCCTGAGATTGAAGAATGAGTTTCTATTAGGGATAAAGCCGGTCTGGTCCGAATGGACCAATTTGCCAATTAAAGTGCTAAGCCTGTTAGCCAGAGTTTTTGCTAAAATCTTTTGGTCTGTATTAAGGAGGGATATTGGTCTGTATGACCCTACCTCTTCCGGATCTTTACCCTTCTTATGTATAACTGTAATAAACGCCTCATCCAAAGTAGATGGGAGAGCTCCATCCTCATTGGCCCGAACCAACATTTTGTGCAGGTAGGGAGATAGCATGTTGCTGAATGTTTTATAGAATTCACCAGGGTATCCATCTGGTCCCGGGGTCTTGCCACTCTTTAGAGATTTAATTGTTTCTCTAATTTCTTCAAGAGATATTTCCTTATTCAGGAAGTTAGAGTCTTCCTGGTTCAGGGCAGGAAGATTACAGTCCTCCAAAAAGTTTTGCATAATTAAGGGGTTAGGATCCGCTTTAGTCTCATAAAACTGACGGAATCTGTCATTGATGTCTTTGGGGGAGGAGAGTAATTCCCCAGATGCAGATTTAACTTTGTGAATCATTCGGTCACTCACATTTTTTGGAAGTTGTCTGGCGAATAATTTGTGTGGTTTGTCACCAAACTCAAAATATTTTCGCTTGGCATAGAGAAAAGATTTAGCAATTTTAGCCGAGAGGATCTGATTGTATTTAAATTTTAAAGACATATTTTTTTTATGTTTCTCCATAGATGGATGTCTAGCATTCTCCCTGTCCAGTAAGTGAATTTGTCCCTCAAGTTCTACCATTTTTTTTCTGTTTTGCCTACTCCTGGCAGTCTGAAAGGAGATGATACAGCCTCTCAAATAAGCCTTCAGCGTTTCCCACAATAATGCTGGGGAAGTCTCGAACAAGAGGTAAAACAAAAATAAAATCCCAACTATACGCTCACCTCTCACTATCCTAGAACTTCTACTAACATATGAACTGAGGAGGCTCCCGCACTTAAAGTGTTCAATTAGCATCTAATAAACCTAAACAGAATAAGTTGCAACTTAAACATGTTGCGCACTTAAGGTTCATCTTGGGTCAATCCCTGAGATGTATCATCACAAGATTCTATTGCTAAGCAATGCCGGTCCAAACATAAACCATCCGTAACCGACAGACAGCAGTACAGTTACATATTGACATAGACAGCAGTACAGTTACATATTGTGGGTTAGGAGAAGGGAACAAGGATTTTGATAAATTGAACCAATCAAAAAAATTAAAATATTAAAAAAATAATTTTAAAATAATTTTTAAAAAATAGTGATTTATATATACATATGTGCACATATACACATCCACACACACACATACATACATGTGCATACCTACATACGCACACACACACATATACACACACACATACATACACACACACAAACCCCCAAAAAAAGTATACATATAAAATAAATATTCTTAAATATATACAGATACATACACACGCATACACACATACATCTACATACACAAACATTCATACCCCAGAATAATAATCTATACTAATTTAAAATATACACATACATAATACTAAAATGCTAAGAGAAAATAATAATAAAGTACAAATAATAATTATTATATGAACGCACACCTACAGACACAAGCACCACGGAGGGCTGGTGGAATCAGATCGTGAGAGTATATCTAGTTTTCTTATGGCCTTATACAGGTCGTTGTGTGCGGTCTTAGTGCCAGCATCGGTTTGTGGTGGTAAATAGACAGCTGGGAAAAGAAATAGCATGTTCTACAGCTTATCATGAGGTGAGCAGAACCTCCAGACTTCCTTAATATTAGAGATCGCGCACCAGCGGTTGTTAACAGAGATACACACCCCCTCTGAGCTTCCCCTACGCCATTGTTCTGTCCTGCCGATGCGTAGAAAAACCAGCTAGATGTACAGTGAGGGGAAGAAAGTATTTGATCCCCTGCTGATTTTGTACGTTTGCCCACTGACAAAGAAATTATAATTTTAATGGTAGGTTTATTTGAACAGTGAGAGACAGAATAACAACAACAAAATCCAGAAAAACGCATGTCAAAAATGTTATAAATTGATTTGCATTTTAATTAGGGAAATAAGTATTTGACCCCCTCTCAATCAGAAAGATTTCTGGCTCACAGGTGTCTTTTATACAGGTAACGAGCTGAGATTAGGAGCCCACTCTTAAAGGGAGTAGCTCAGCTGGTAGAGCACGGCGCTTGTAACGCCAGGGTAGTGGGTTCGATCCCCGGGACCACCCATACGTAAAAATGTATGCACGCATGACTGTAAGTCGCTTTGGATAAAAGCGTCTGCTAAATGGCATATTATATTATTATATTATATTATTATTATATTATATATATAATCTCAGTTTGTTACCTGTATAAAAGACACCTGTCCACAGAAGCAATCAATCAATCAGATTCCAAACTCTCCACCATGGCCAAGACCAAAGAGCTCTCCAAGGATGTCAGGGACAATATTGTAGACCTACACAAGGCTGGAATGGGCTACAATACCATCACCAAGCAGCTTGGTGAGAAGGCGACAACAGTTGGTGCGATTATTCGCAAATGGAAGAAACACAAAATAACTGTCAATCTCCCTCGGCCTGGGGCTCCATGCAAGATCTCACCTCGCGGAGTTGCAATGATCATGAGAACGGTGAGGAATCAGCCCAGAACTACACGGGAGGATCTTGTCAATGATCTCAAGGAGGCTGGGACCATAGTCACCAAGAAAACAATTGGTAACACACTACGCCGTTAAGGACTGAAATCCTGCAGCGCCCGCAAGGTCCCCCTGCTCAAGAAAGCACATATACAGGCCCGTCTGAAGTTTGCCAATGAACATCTGAATGATTCAGAGGAGAACTGGGTGAAAGTGTTGTGGTCAGATGAGACCAAAATCGAGCTCTTTGGCATCAACTCAAATCGCCGTGTTTGGAGGAGGAGGAATGCTGCCTATGACCCCGAGAACACCATCCCCACCGTCAAACATGGAGGTGGAAACATTATTATTTTGGGGTGTTTTTCTGCTAAGGGGACAGGACAACTTCACTGCATTAAAGGGACGATGGACGGGGCCATGTACCGTCAAATCTTGGGTGAGAACCTCCTTCCCTCAGCCAGGGCATTAAAAATGGGTCGTGGATGGGTATTCCAGCATGACAATGACCCAAAACACACGGCCAAGGCAACAAAGGAGTGGCTCAAGAAGAAGCACATTAAGGTCCTGGAGTGGCCTAGCCAGTCTCCAGACCTTAATCCCATATAAAATCTGTGGAGGGAGCTGAAGGTTCGAGTTGCCAAACGTCAGCCTCGAAACCTTAATGACTTGGAGAAGATCTGCAAAGAGGAGTGGGACAAAATCCCTCCTGAGATGTGTGCAAACCTGGTGGCCAACTACAAGAAACGTCTTACCTCTGTGATTGCCAACAAGGGTTTTGCCACCAAGTACTAAGTCATGTTTTGCAGAGGGGTCAAATACTTATTTCCCTCATTAAAATGCAAATCAATTTATAACATTTTTGACATGCGTTTTTCTGGATTTTGTTGTTCTTATTGTGTCTCTCACTGTTCAAATAAACCTACCATTAAAATTATAGACTGATCATTTCTTTGTCAGTGGGCAAACGTACAAAATCAGCAGGGGATCAAATACTTTTTTCCCTCACTGTATATTATCCATGTTCAGCCACGACTCCATGAAACATAGGAAATTACGGTTCTTCAGGTCCGGTTAACAGGATATTACGGTTCTTCAGGTCCGGTTAACAGGATATTACGGTTCTTCAGGTCCGGTTAACAGGAAATTACGGTTCTTCAGGTCCGGTTAACAGGATATTACGGTTCTTCAGGTCCGGTTAACAGGATATAACGGTTCTTCAGGTCCGGTTAACAGGATATTACGGTTCTTCAGGTCCGGTTAACAGGATATTACGGTTCTTCAGGTCCGGTTAACAGGATATTACGGTTCTTCAGGTCCGGTTAACAGCATATTACGGTTCTTCAGGTCCGGTTAACAGGATATTACGGTTCTTCAGGTCCCGTTAGTAGGATATTACGGTTCTTCAGGTCCGGTTAACAGGATATTACGGTTCTTCAGGTCCGGTTAACAGGATATTCTCGAACGCAGCTCGTCCAGTTTCTTCTCCAATTATTGTACGTACGCCAATAGAACGGAGGTAGATTATTTTCTCGCCAACATGGTTTCGTCAGGGTGCCCCTTACGTTTCCTCTTCCTGTTCCGAGTCTCGTGGATTAGGGCCTGGTTCGGGCTGAGCAATATGTCCTGCACCGCCTACTTGTTAGAAGTAGAAGTCTTCATCCAAGTAGAGGTTAGTGATCGCTGTTCTGATGTCCAGAAGCTATTTTCGGTCATCGGAAACGATGACAGAAACATTATCTACAAAAAGTTACGATCAAAAAAATCAAATCAGGCAAAGATTGCAGAGGCTTAGATCACGA
>LR778264.1:61865630-61943767 GCA_902810595.1 Coregonus sp. 'balchen' | reverse complement strand
ACTACTACCACCCCCCAATACCCAGTTCAGCTACGACGTAACTATACTAACTCACCCTACCTCCAATACCCAGTTCAGCTACGACGTAACTATACTAACTCACCCTACCTCCAATACCCAGTTCAGCTACGACGTAACTATACTAACTCACCCTACCTCCAATACCCAGTTCAGCTACGACGTAACTATACTAACTCACCCTACCTCCAATACCCAGTTCAGCTACGACGTAACTATACTAACTCACCCTGCCTCCAATACCCAGTTCAGCTACGGCGTAACTATACTAACTCACCCTACCTCCATTACACAGTTCAGCTACGGCGTAACTATACTAACTCACCCTACCTCCATAAGACTGTGTGTTATTGGGGATTATAAACTGGGTGGTTCGAGCCCTGATTTGCTGATTGGCTGATAGCCGTGGTATATCAGACCGTATACCACGGGTATGACAATACATTTTATTTTTACTGCTCTAATTACGTTGGTAACCAGTTGATAATAGCAATACGGCTCCTCCGGGGTATGTGGCCAATATACCACAGCTAAGGGCTGTATCCAGACACTCCGCGTTGTGTCGTGTGTAAGAACAGCCCTTAGCCGTGGTATATTGGCCATATACCACACCCCCTCGTGCCTTATTGCTTAAGGAGACATACTGTTAGCGAGATGGAGGGGGTGGAAGGAGGTCTGGGTTGAAATTAGGACAATGAGACTCCCATGTGTCTGTGTTTCCTCCCCCGTCAGGTGCTGGTCTGAGTGGTCGTCAGGAACATCGTACCCAGGGTGTCTTCAACCACACAGAGGACTATGTTCTCTTGCCTGATGAGAGGACCGTCTCTCCGTGCTGCTGGGTCTCCCAATCTGCAGAGAGGAAGAACCTTCTGTCCCTGGGTCACAACAACATTGTCCGCTGTATCGTCCACTCCCCCACCAACCCAGGGTTCATGACCTGTAGTGAGGACTACAGGGCTCGCTTCTGGTACAGACGTTCTACCACCGACTGAGACCCCTTTGTTCTACCACCGACTGAGACCCCTCTGGTGTCTTGATGCACCATTAATTACTGAGTGACATGGGGCCAGTTTCCCAGACACAGATGAAGTCCTAGTCCAGGACTAAAAAACAGTCTCAATTGAGATTGTCCATTTAAAATATTGTCCCAGATGAGGTTTATTAATCTGTGTCTGGGAAACTGGCCCTTAGAGCCCAAACTCACCATGACCACCTCTTCTGAGCCGAGGGGTGTTAAGCAGCCAACCATAGCTTCTAACCTGCAGAACCCTGTTTCATATGAGATGATGTCCTGTCTGCAGTTGAGACAAATCTGTAGTTTCCCTCATTAAAATGCAAATCAATTTATAACATTTTTGACATGCGTTTTTCTGGATTTTTGTTGTTGTTATTCTGTCTCTCACTGTTCAAATAAACCTACCATTAAAATTATAGACTGATCATTTATTTGTCAGTGGGCAAACGTACAAAATCAGCAGGGGATCAAATACTTTTTTCCCTCACTGTATACACTACCGTTCAAAAGTTTGTGGTCACTTAGAAATGTCCTTGTTTTTTAAAGATTTTTTATTTTTTTTGTCCATTAAAATAACATCAAATTGATCAGAAATACAGTGTAGACATTAATGTTGTAAATGGCTGTTGTAGCTGGAAACGGCTGAGGATCAAATACATTTTTGCGTCACTTTATGGTGTCACCCCAATAATGCAGGAGACCACAGCTTTCTCAGCAAGCGGCTGCTGTTGTGGTCAGTACATAGGAACTACACATAGACTGCTGTTTACTGTTAGTCAGTGGAGTTAGCACATCTACACAGTAAAACCACAGCGTTTTCCTGTTCTGACTCATACCACAATATAAGCTTTTTTTCTATTTTAACGTTTTAGTAATTTAGCAGATGCTGTTATACAGAGCGACTTAGTGCATTCATCTTCAAATAGCCAGGTGAGACAACCACATATCACAGTTGTAGTAAGTACATTTTTCCTCAATAAAAAAGTTCAGTGCTAGCAAGAAATGTGCAAGGTTGTTGTTTTTTATAAGGGGGGGGGGGGACATTGAGATGTCTTCAGCCCATCCCAGTCCCAACCTAGTCATATCCCCCAACCCAACTCAACCCAGTCATATCCCCCAACCCAACTCAACCCAGTCATATCCCCCAACCCAACTCAACCCAGTCATATCCCCCAAACCAACTCAACCCAGTCATATTCCCATACCTCCCCAACCCAACTCAACCCAGTCATATCCCCCCAACCCAACTCAACCCAGGCATATCCCCATACCTCCCCAACCCAACTCAACCCAGTCATATCCCCCCAAACCAACTCAACCCAGTCATATCCCCCATACCTCCCCAACCCAACTCAACCCCAGTCATATCCCCATACCTCCCCAACCCAACTCAAACCCAGTCATATCCCCATACCTCCCCAACCCAACTCAACCCAGTCATATCCCCCAACCCAACTCAACCCAGTCATATCCCCATACCTCCCCAACCCAACTCAACCCAGTCATATCCCATACCTCCCCAACCCAACTCAACCCAGTCATATCCCCATACCTCCCCAACCCAACTCAACCCAGTCATATCCCCATACCTCCCCAACCCAACTCAACCCAGTCATATCCCCATACCTCCCCAACCCAACTCAACCCAGTCATATCCCCATACCTCCCCAACCCAACTCAACCCAGTCATATCCCCCAACCCAACTCAACCCAGTCATATCCCCATACCTCCCCAACCCAACTCAACCCAGTCATATCCCCCAAACCAACTCAACCCAGTCATATTCCCATACCTCCCCAACTCAACCCAGTCATATCCCCATACCTCCCCAACCCAACTCAACCCAGTCATATCCCCATACCTCCCCAACCCAACTCAACCCAGTCATATCCCCCAAACCAACTCAACCCAGTCATATTCCCATACCTCCCCAACCCAACTCAACCCAGTCATATCCCCCAACCCAGGGGATCAAATACTTTTTTCCCTCACTGTATACACTACCGTTCAAAAGTTTGTGGTCACTTAGAAATGTCCTTGTTTTTTATTTTATTTTTATTTTTTTTGTCCATTAAAATAACATCAAATTGATCAGAAATACAGTTTAGACATTGTTAATGCTGTAAATGGCTGTTGTACAGTGGGGAAAACAAGTATTTAGTCAGCCACCAATTGTGCAAGTTCTCCCACTTAAAAAGATGAGAGAGGCCTGTAATTTTCATCATAGGTACACGTCAACTATGACAGACAAATTGAGGAAAAAAATCCAGAAAATCACATTGTAGGATTTTTAATGAATTTATTTGCAAATTATGGTGGAAAATAAGTATTTGGTCATCTACAAACAAGCAAGATTTCTGGCTCTCACAGACCTGTAACTTCTTCTTTAAGAGGCACCTCTGTCCTCCACTCGTTACCTGTATTAATGGCACCTGTTTGAACTTGTTATCAGTATAAAAGTCACCTGTCCACAACCTCAAACAGTCACACTCCAAACTCCACTATGGCCAAGACCAAAGAGCTGTCAAAGGACACCAGAAACAAAATTATAGACCTGCACCAGGCTGGGAAGACTGAATCTGCAATAGGTAAGCAGCTTGGTTTGAAGAAATCAACTGTGGGAGCAATTATTAGGAAATGGAAGACATACAAGACCACTGATAATCTCCCTCGATCTGGGGCTCCACGCAATATCTCACCCCGTGGGGTCAAAATGATCACAAGAACGGTGAGCAAAAATCCCAGAACAACACGGGGGGACCTAGTGAATGACCTGCAGAGAGCTGGGACCAAAGTAACAAAGCCTACTATCAGTAACACACTACGCCGCCAGGGACTCAGATCCTGCAGACCCAGACGTGTCCCCCTGCTTAAGCCAGTACATGTCCAGGCCCGTCTGAAGTTTGCTAGAGTGCATTTGATTGATCCAGAAGAGGATTGGGAGAATGTCATATGGTCAGATTAAACCAAAATATAACTTTTTGGTAAAAACTCAACTTGTCGTGTTTGGAGGACAAAGAATCCTGAGTTGCATCCAAAGAACACCATACCTACTGTGAAGCATGGGGGTGGAAACATCATGCTTTGGGGCTGTTTTTCTGCAAAGGGACCAGGACGACTGATCCGTGTAAAGGAAAGAATGAATGGGGCCATGTATCGTGAGATTTTGAGCGAAAACCTCCTTCCATCAGCAAGGGCATTGAAGATGAAACGTGGCTGGGTCTTTCAGCATGACAATGATCCCAAACACGCCGCCCGGGCAACGAAGGAGTGGCTTCGTAAGAAGCATTTCAAGGTCCTGGAGTGGCCTAGCCAGTCTTCAGATCTCAACCCCATAGAAAATCTTTGGAGGGAGTTGAAAGTCCGTGTTGCCCAGCAACAGCCCCAAAACATCATTGATCTAGAGGAGATCTGCATGGAGGAATGGGCCAAAATACCAGCAACAGTGTGTGAAAACCTTGTGAAGACTTACAGAAAACGTTTGACCTGTGTCATTGCCAACAAAGGGTATATAACAAAGTATTGAGAAACTTTTGTTATTGACCAAATACTTATTTTCCACCATAATTTGCAAAAATATTCATAAAAAATCCTACAATGTGATTTTCTGGATTTTTTTTTCTCATTTTGTCTGTCATAGTTCACGTGTACCTAAGATGAAAATTACAGGCCTCTCTCGTCTTTTTAAGTGGGAGAACTTGCACAATTAGTGGCTGACTAAATAGTTTTTTTCCCCACTGTAGCTGGAAACGGCTGAGGATCAAATACATTTTTGCGTCACTTTATGGTGTCACCCCAATAATGCAGGAGACCACAGCTTTCTCAGCAAGCGGCTGCTGTTGTGGTCAGTACATAGGAACTACACATAGACTGCTGTTTACTGTTAGTCAGTGGAGTTAGCACATCTACACAGTAAAACCACAGCGTTTTCCTGTTCTGACTCATACCACAATATAAGCGGCAGGTAGCTTAGTGGGTAAGAGCGTTGTGCCAGTAACCGAAAGGTCGCTGGTTCTAATCCCCGAGCCGACTAGGTGAAAAATCTGTCGATGTGCCCTTAAGCAAGGCACTTAACCCTAATTGCTCCTGTAAGTCGCTCTGGATAAGAGCGTCTGCTAAATGACTAAAATGTAAATGTAAATAAGCTTTTTTTCTATTTTAACATTTTAGTAATTTAGCAGATGCTGTTATACAGAGCGACTTAGTGCATTCATCTTCAAATAGCCAGGTGAGACAACCACATATCACAGTTGTAGTAAGTACATTTTTCCTCAATAAAAAAGTTCAGTGCTAGCAAGAAAGGTGCAAGGTTGTTGTTTTTTATAAGGGGGGGGGGGGACATTGAGATGTCTTCAGCCCATCCCAGTCCCAACCTAGTCATATCCCCCAACCCAACTCAACCCAGTCATATCCCCCAAACCAACTCAACCCAGTCATATCCACCAACCCAACTCAACCCAGTCATATCCCCCAAACCAACTCAACCCAGTCATATCCCATACCTCCCCAACCCAACTCAACCCAGTCATATCCCCATACCTCCCCAACCCAACTCAACCCAGTCATGTCCCCATACCTCCCCAACCCAACTCAACCCAGTCATATCCCCATACCTCCCCAACCCAACTCAACCCAGTCATATCCCCATACCTCCCCAACCCAACTCAACCCAGTCATATCCCCATACCTCCCCAACCCAACTCAACCCAGTCATATCCCCCAAACCAACTCAACCCAGTCATATTCCCATACCTCCCCAACCCAACTCAACCCAGTCATATCCCCCAACCCAACTCAACCCAGTCATATCCCCATACCTCCCCAACCCAACTCAACCCAGTCATATCCCATACCTCCCCAACCCAACTCAACCCAGTCATATCCCATACCTCCCCAACCCAACTCAACCCAGTCATATCCCCATACCTCCCCAACCCAACTCAACCCAGTCATATCCCCCAACCCAACTCAACCCAGTCATATCCCCATACCTCCCCAACCCAACTCAACCCAGTCATATCCCCCAACCCAACTCAACCCAGGCATATCCCCATACCTCCCCAACCCAACTCAACCCAGTCATATCCCCCAACCCAACTCAACCCAGGCATATCCCCATACCTCCCCAACCCAACTCAACCCAGTCATATCCCATACCTCCCCAACCCAACTCAACCCAGTCATATCCCCATACCTCCCCAACCCACTCAACCCAGTCATATCCCATACCTACCCAACCCAACTCAACCCAGTCATATCCCCATACCTCCCCAACCCAACTCAACCCAGTCATATCCCCATACCTCCCCAACCCAACTCAACCCAGTCATATCCCCCAACCCAACTCAACCCAGTCATATCCCCATACCTCCCCAACCCAAGTCAACCCAGTCATATCCCCCAAACCAACTCAACCCAGTCATATCCCCATACCTCCCCAACCCAACTCAACCCAGTCATATCCCCATACCTCCCCAACCCAAGTCAACCCAGTCATATCCCCATACCTCCCCAACCCAACTCAACCCAGTCATATCCCCATACCTCCCTAACCCAACTCAACCCAGTCATATCCCATACCTCCCCAACCCAACTCAACCCATTCATATCCCCATACCTCCCCAACCCAACTCAACCCAGTCATATCCCCATACCTCCCAACCCAAGTCAACCCAGTCATATCCCCATACCTCCCCAACCCAACTCAACCCAGTCATATCCCATACCTCCCCAACCCAACTCAACCCAGTCATATCCCCATACCTCCCTAACCCAACTCAACCCAGTCATATCCCATACCTCCCCAACCCAACTCAACCCAGTCATATCCCCATACCTCCCCAACCCAACTCAACCCAGTCATATCCCCATACCTCCCCAACCCAACTCAACCCAGTCATATCCCCCCAACCCAACTCAACCCAGTCATATCCCCATACCTCCCCAACCCAACTCAACCCAGTCATATCCCATACCTCCCCAACCCAACTCAACCCAGTCATATCCCATACCTCCCCAACCCAACTCAACCCAGTCATATCCCCATACCTCCCCAACCCAACTCAACCCAGTCATATCCCCCAACCCAACTCAACCCAGTCATATCCCCCAACCCAACTCAACCCAGTCATATCCCCATACCTCCCCAACCCAACTCAACCCAGTCATATCCCATACCTCCCCAACCCAACTCAACCCAGTCATATCCCCATACCTCCCCAACCCAACTCAAACCAGTCATATCCCCATACCTCCCCAACCCAACTCAACCCAGTCATATCCCCATACCCCCCCAACCCAAGTCAACCCAGTCATATCCCCCAACCCAACTCAACCCAGTCATATCCCCATACCTCCCCAACCCAACTCAACCCAGTCATATCCCCATACCTCCCCAACCCAACTCAACCCAGTCATATCCCCATACCTCCCCAACCCAACTCAACCCAGTCATATCCCCCAAACCAACTCGACAAAATCCCCTAAAATAAATAAATCTCAGAGATGAAACCAACTCAACCCAGTCATATCCCCATACCTCCCCAACCCAAGTCAACCCAGTCATATCCCCCAACCCAACTCAACCCAGTCATATCCCCATACCTCCCCAACCCAACTCAACCCAGTCATATCCCCATACCTCCCCAACCCAACTCAACCCAGTCATATCCCCATACCTCCCCAACCCAACTCAACCCAGTCATATCCCCCAAACCAACTCGACAAAATCCCCTAAAATAAATAAATCTCAGAGATGAACAGAGGAATGAAACTGAGTGAAAAAGGGGAAATGAAAAACCAGAAGACTAAAACCCCCTCTAGTTGGAATGAACAGACGATGGTTAACCATGAAACCTTCTGAAACACTTCTGCTTTAGAACCGCACACGAGCTTGTCATGGACCCTGGTGTGAAAAAAAGGAGCGGAGGGCTGAGTTAGTGGGATGAGTGGTGAGGGTGTGGCCAAGGAGAAAGGGGGGCTTCAGCCAGCCAATGAGAGACCAGGGAGCCCCTTCTGTCAAAGCCCCGGAGTATTCTGCCACTTCAGTGAAGGGTCAGAGGCTCTGTGACAAACACATAATGTGTTTCAGAGAAGGACAACCACCGCAGCCCTGCGGTGCCTGAACGGAAATAGGTGCCCGTACCGTTTATATTTAGGTGCCAGAAGCGCAGTCTTTTTCAAGGCCAATATTCTACAAGAGGTGCAGGAACTCAAGCAGTTGAACATTTTTAAGGTGCCTTCCGGACAAATAGACAAGACGAGCGCACAGACCGAACCCTAGTTATGATTGTCGGCAGAGAGGAGGACCTCTGAACGGGACTACTAAACTAACGACTGAGTGGCTGGATACGGAGGATTCTAAATATGGAGGTATGTTTCAGCACCTGCTCTGTGTAACTGACCATTTTGTGCAAAGTAAATCAGCTGGTTTTCTAGCGTATAAAGTCTATGTAGAAGTTTGGTGAGTTTTGCTTTTTTCCAGTCGCTGGTTCATTCATTCGTTTCCCTAGTTTTATTTTGTGCCGTCTGGAGGAACGTTAGCTTGTAGACCACCTGCTTAGATTTCACTTTGAGTTGCGGCGTCAGCTAGTAGCCACCTCCTATTTCCATGCCCCTCACCCCTCTACCCCCTCACCCCTCTACCCCCCTCACCCCTCTACCCCCCTCACCCCTCTACCCCCCTCACCCCAGCTCTGTAATGTGAGAGTATTTCTCGTCAGAGAGATTCTCTGCCCTTTTTTGAGCTTCATTAACCCTCTGCCTTTAGAAGCTGTATGAAACCAGGCTTTTTGAGAAGCCCATCAGATCCACTAGTTGTGTCTCTACAGGGCTTCTGACCAGGGCCCGTAGGGAGCATTTGGGACACGCACCAGGCTTTAGAAGCTGTATATGAAGACCAGCTGTTGAACTAACTAACGGCCAACCAGATCGCTGGAACTTCACAGCTGAATACGTACATTTTAACTTTTTAGCAGACGCTCTTATCCAGAGCGACTTACAGTTAGTGAGTGCATACATTTTTTTTTTCCATACAGAATGATCTGAAGTGTTTCTAAAGTGTGAGGCCGTGTAGCTGCTGGTGATTTGATTACAAAGTTGGAATGAGAAGGCAGCACTGTGTCCCTCTGTCTGTCAGGGTCTGTCCCTCTGTCTGTCAGGGTCTGTCCCTCTGTCTGTCAGGGTCTGTCCCTCTGTCTGTCAGGGTCTGTCCCTCTGTCTGTCAGGGTCTGTGTCTCCCTGTCTGTCAGGGTCTGTGTCCCCCTGTCTGTCAGGGTCTGTGTCCCTCTGTCTGTCAGGGTCTGTCCCTCTGTCTGTCAGGGTCTGTGTCCCTCTGTCTGTCAGGGTCTGTGTCCCTCTGTCTGTCAGGGTCTGTGTCCCTCTGTCTGTCAGGGTCTGTGTCTCCCTGTCTGTCAGGGTCTGTGTCCCTCTGTCTGTCAGGGTCTGTGTCCCCCTGTCTGTCAGGGTCTGTGTCCCTCTGTCTGTCAGGGTCTGTCCCTCTGTCTGTCAGGGTCTGTGTCCCTCTGTCTGTCAGGGGTCTGTGTCCCTCTGTCTGTCACGGTCTGTGTCCCTCTGTCTGTCAGGGTCTGTGTCCCCCTGTCTGTCAGGGTCTGTGTCCCTCTGTCTGTCAGGGTCTGTGTCCCTCTGTCTGTCAGGGTCTGTGTCCCTCTGTCTGTCAGGGTCTGTGTCTCCCTGTCTGTCAGGGTCTGTGTCCCTCTGTCTGTCAGGGTCTGTGTCCCCCTGTCTGTCAGGGTCTGTGTCCCTCTGTCTGTCAGGGTCTGTCCCTCTGTCTGTCAGGGTCTGTGTCCCTCTGTCTGTCAGGGTCTGTGTCCCTCTGTCTGTCAGGGTCTGTGTCCCTCTGTCTGTCACGGTCTGTGTCCCTCTGTCTGTCAGGGTCTGTGTCCCTCTGTCTGTCAGGGTCTGTGTCCCTCTGTCTGTCAGGGTCTGTGTCCCTCTGTCTGTCAGGGTCTGTGTCCCTCTGTCTGTCAGGGTCTGTGTCCCCCTGTCTGTCAGGTCTGTGTCCCTCTGTCTGTCAGGGTCTGTCCCTCTGTCTGTCAGGGTCTGTGTCCCTCTGTCTGTCAGGGTCTGTGTCCCCCTGTCTGTCAGGGTCTGTGTCCCTCTGTCTGTCAGGGTCTGTGTCCCCCTGTCTGTCAGGGTCTGTGTCCCTCTGTCTGTCAGGGTCTGTGTCCCTCTGTCTGTCAGGGTCTGTGTCCCTCTGTCTGTCAGGGTCTGTGTCCCTCTGTCTGTCAGGGTCTGTGTCCCTCTGTCTGTCAGGGTCTGTGTCCCCCTGTCTGTCAGGGTCTGTGTCCCTCTGTCTGTCAGGGTCTGTGTCCCTCTGTCTGTCAGGGTCTGTGTCCCTCTGTCTGTCAGGGTCTGTGTCCCCCTGTCTGTCAGGGTCTGTGTCCCTCTGTCTGTCAGGGTCTGTGTCCCTCTGTATGTCAGGGTCTGTGTCCCCCTGTCTGTCAGGGTCTGTGTCCCTCTGTCTGTCAGGGTCTGTGTCCCTCTGTCTGTCAGGGTCTGTGTCCCTCTGTCTGTCAGGGTCTGTGTCCCTCTGTCTGTCAGGGTCTGTGTCCCCCTGTCTGTCAGGGTCTGTGTCCCCCTGTCTGTCAGGGTCTGTGTCCCCCTGTCTGTCAGGGTCTGTGTCCCTCTGTCTGTCAGGGTCTGTGTCCCTCTGTCTGTCAGGGTCTGTGTCCCCCTGTCTGTCAGGGTCTGTGTCCCTCTGTCTGTCAGGGTCTGTGTCCCTCTGTCTGTCAGGGTCTGTGTCCCCCTGTCTGTCAGGGTCTGTGTCCCTCTGTCTGTCAGGGTCTGTCCCCCTGTCTGCTCTCCATCTCTGTCTGTCTCTGTCCTCTCTTGTCCTCGTGTGTGTGTGTGTTGTGTGTGTGTGTGTGTGTGTGTGTGTGTGTGTGTGTGTGTGTGTGTGTGTGTGATCATGGCTGCTAGTAAAAGCAGAAGATGCAGGAGGTCAGGAAGTCTGTAGTTAAAAAAAGCCAGAGTGTAACAGGAGATAAGCTGCTGAAGCTGTCACTGCTGCATCAGGACGACACAGTATACTGTTACTAACCCTAACCCTGGTCACTACAGTATACAGTTACTAACCCTAACCCTGGTCACTACAGTATACAGTTACTAACCCTGGTCACTACAGTATACAGTTACTAACCCTGGTCACTACAGTAATACAGTTAATACTAACCCGGGTCACTACAGTATACTGTTACTAACCCTGGTCTACAGTTAAACCATACAGTTACTAACCCTAAACCTGGGTCAATACAGTTAATAACATTTACTAACCCTGGGTCACTACAGTATACAGTTTACTAACCCTGGTCACTACAGTATACAGTTAGCTAACCCTAACCCTGGTCACTACAGTATACTGTACTAACCTAACCCTGTCCACTACAGTAATACTGTTACTAACCCTAACCCTGGTCACTACGTATACTGTTACTAACCCTAACCCTGGTCACTACATTATACAGTTACTAACCCTAACCCTGGGTCACTACAGTATACTGTTACTAACCCTAACCCTGGTCCCGTACATTATCGGTTACTAACCCTACTACCCTGTTCACTACAGTATACTGTTACTAACCCTACCCTGGTCACTACAGTATACTGTTACTAACCCTGGTCACTACAGTATACTGTTACTAACCAACCCTTCACTACAGTATACAGTTACTAACCCTAACCCTGGTCACTACAGTATACTGTTACTACCAACCCTGTCACTACAGTATACAGTTACTAAACCCTGGTCACTACAGTATACGTTACTAACCCAACCCTGGTCACTACAGTTACAGTTCTAACCCTGGTCCTACAGTATACTGTTACTAAACATAACCCTGGTCACTACAGTATACTGTTACTACCCTACCCTGGTCAACAGTATCTGTTCTCCCTGGTCACTACAGTATACAGTTACTAACCCTAACCCTGGTTACTACAGTATACAGTTACTAACCCTAAGCCTGGTCACTACAGTCTACAGTTACTAACCCTGGTCACTACAGTATACTGTTACTAACTCTAACCCTGGTCACTACAGTATACTGTTACTAACCCTAACCCTGGTCACTACAGTATACTGTTACTAACCCTGGTCACTACAGTATACAGTTACTAACCCTGGTCACTACAGTATACAGTTGCTAACCCTGGTCACTACAGTATACTGTTACTAACCCTGGTTACTACAGTATACAGTTACTAACCCTAACCCTGGTCACTACAGTATACTGTTACTAACCCTGGTCACTACAGTATACTGTTACTAACCCTAACCCTGGTCACTACAGTATACTGTTACTAACCCTGGTCACTACAGTATACTGTTACTAACCCCAACCCTGTTCACTACAGTATACAGTTACTAACCCTAACCCTGGTCACTACAGTATACTGTTACTAACCCTAACCCTGGTCACTACAGTATACAGTTACTAACCCTGGTCACTACAGTATACTGTTACTAACCCTAACCCTGGTCACTACAGTATACAGTTACTAACCCTGGTCACTACAGTATACTGTTACTAAACATAACCCTGGTCACTACAGTATACTGTTACTAACCCTAACCCTGGTCACTACAGTATACTGTTACTAACCCTGGTCACTACAGTATACAGTTACTAACCCTAACCCTGGTTACTACAGTATACAGTTACTAACCCTAAGCCTGGTCACTACAGTCTACAGTTACTAACCCTGGTCACTACAGTATACTGTTACTAACTCTAACCCTGGTCACTACAGTATACTGTTACTAACCCTAACCCTGGTCACTACAGTATACTGTTACTAACCCTGGTCACTACAGTATACAGTTACTAACCCTGGTCACTACAGTATACAGTTGCTAACCCTGGTCACTACAGTATACTGTTACTAACCCTGGTTACTACAGTATACAGTTACTAACCCTAACCCTGGTCACTACAGTATACTGTTACTAACCCTGGTCACTACAGTATACAGTTACTAACCATAACCCTGGTCACTACAGTATACTGTTACTAACCCTAACCCTGGTCACTACAGTATATTGTTACTAACCCTGGTCACTACAGTATACAGTTACTAACCCTGGTCACTACAGTATACAGTTACTAACCCTAACCCTGGTCACTACAGTATACTGTTACTACCTTGGTCACTACATATACGTTACTAACCCTAACCCTGGTCACTACAGTATACGTTCTAACCCTAACCCTGGTCACTACAGTATCTGTTACTAAACCCTGGTCACTACAGTATACGTTACTAAACTGGTCACTACAGTATACGTTACTAACCTGTCACTACAGTTACTGTTACTAACCCTAACCCTGGTCACTACAGTATACTGTTACTAACCCTGGTCCTCAGTATACTGTTACTACCCTGGTCACTACAGTATATTTACAAACCTAACCCTGTCACTACATATAGTTACTAACCCTGGTCACTAAGTATACTGTTACTAACCTAACCCTGGTCACACATATAGTTACAACCTTGGTCACTACAGTATACAGTTACTAACCTGGTCACTACAGTATATGTTACTAACCCGGTCACTACAGTACAGTTACTAACCCTGGTCACTACATATACGTTACAACCCTAACCTGGTCACTACAGTATACGTTATAACCCTGGTCACTACAGTTACAGTTACTAACCCTGGTCCTACGTATACTGTTCTAAACCCTGGTCACTACAGTATACTGTTACTTAACCCTAACCCTGGTCACTACAGTATACTGTTACTAACCTGGTCACTACAAGTATACAGTTGTAACCCTGGTCACTACAGTATACTGTTACTAACCCTGGTCAACTACAATACTGTTACTAACCCTGGTCACTACAGTATACAGTTACTAACCCAACCTGGTCACTACAGTATACTGTTACTTAACCCTAACCCTGGTCACTACAGTATGTTAACCCTGTCACTACTAACTTACAACCCAACGTTCCACTACAGTATACAGTTACTAACCCTAACCCTGGTCATACAGTATACGTTACAACCCTGGACTACATAAACAGTTACTAACCGGTCACTACAGTATATACTGTCTGCCCTACTTACATTACAACTCATAACAACCTGGTCACTACAGTATACAGTTACTAACCTAACCCTGGTCACTACAGTATACTGTTACTAACCCTAACCCTGGTCACTACAGTATACGTTACTAACCCTGGTCACTACAGTATACTGTTACTAACCCTAACCTGGTCACTACAGTATACGTTATAACCCTAACCCTGGTCACATACAGTATACTGTACTACCGTAACTACTAACAGTTCTAACCCTGGTCACTACAGTATACTGTTATAACCCTAACCCTGGTCACTACAGTATACTGTTACAAACCCCTGGTCACTACAGTATACGTTACTAACCCTGGTCACTACAGTATACTGTTACTAACCCTGGTCACTACAGTATACATTTACAAACCCTGGTACTACAGTATACGTTTACTAACCTAACCCCTGGTCACTACAGTATACTGTTACTAACCCTGTCACTACAGTATACAGTTATACTAACCCTGGTCACTACAGTATACTGTTTACTAACCCTAACCCTGGTCACTACAGTATACTGTTTACCTGGTCACTAAGTATACAGTTCTAACCCTGGTCACTACAGTATACGTTACTATAACCTGGTCACTACAGTATACTGTTACTAACCCTGGTCACTACAGTATAAGTTACTAACCCTAACCCTGGTCACTACAGTATACGTTACTAACCCTAACCCTGGTCACTGCAGTATACTGTTACTAACCCGTATACCTGTACTACAACTGGTCACTACAGTATACTAACCCTAACCCTGGTCACTACAGTATACTGTTACTAACCCTAACCCTGGTCACTACAGTATACATGTACTAACCCTGGTCACTACAGTATACTGTTACTACCCTAAACCCTGGTCACTACAGTATACTGTTACAACCTAACCCTGGTCACTACAGTATACTTGTTCAACCCTGGTCACTACAGTATACTGTTTACTAACCAACCTGGTCACACAGTATACTGTTACTAACCTGGTCACTACATATACAGTTACTAACCCTGGTCATACAGTATACTGTTACTAACCCTGGTCACTACAGATCAGTTTACTAACCCTGGTCACTACAGATACTGTTACTAACCTAACCCTGGTCACTACAGTATACTTACTTAACCCTGGTCACTACAGTATACGTTACAACCCTGGTCACTACAGTTACAGTTACTAACCCTGGTCACTACAGTGATACTGTTACTAAACCTAACCTGGTCACTACAGTACTGTTTACTAACCCTACCCTGGTCACTACAGTATACAGTTACTAACCCGTCACTACAATTATACCTGGTCACTACAGTATACTGTTACTAACCCTGGCAACCAGTAATACTAGCCGGTCACTACAGTATACAGTTACTAACCCTGGCCCATACAGTACTGTTACTAACCCTGTACACAAGTATACAGTTACTAACCCTGGTCACTACAGTATACTGTTACTAACCCTGGTCACTACAGTATACTGTTACTAACCCTGGTCACTACAGTATACAGTTACTAACCCTAACCCTGGTCACTACAGTATACTGTTACTAACCCTAACCCTGGTCACTACAGTATACAGTTACTAACCCTGGTCACTACAGTATACTGTTACTAACCCTAACCCTGGTCACTACAGTATACTGTTACTAACCCTAACCCTGGTCACTACAGTATACTGTTACTACCTGGCACTACAGTCTCTAAACCCTGGTCACTACAGTATACTGTACTAACCGTCACTAGTATCGTTACTAACCCTGGTCACTACAGTATACTGTTACTAACCCTGGTCACTACAGTATACAGTTACTAACCCTGGTCACTACAGTATACTGTTACTAACCCTAACCCTGGTCACTACAGATACACGTTACTAAAACCCTGGTCACTACAGTATACAGTTACTAACAACCCTGGTCACTACAGTATACAGTTACTAACCCTAACCCTGGGTCACTACAGTATACTGTTACTAAACCCTGGTCACTACAGTATACAGTTACTAATCCTGGTCACTACTAAGTTAACGTTACTAACCCTGTCACTACAGTATACAGTTACTAACCCGGTCACTACAGTACATAACTTACTACATCCTGGTCACTACAGTATACTGTTACTAACCCTGGTCACTACAGTATACAGTTACTAACCCTAACCCTGGTCACTACAGTATACAGTTACTAACCCTAACCCTGGTCACTACAGTATACTGTTACTAACCCTAACCCTGGTTACTAAGTTACGTTACTAACCCTGGTCCTACAGTATACTGTTACTAACTACCCCTGGTCACTACAGTACATACACCCGTTACTAACTAACCCTGGTCACTACAGTATACAGTTACTAACCTAACCCTGGTCACTCAGTATACGTTACTAACCCTGGTCACTACAGGTATACAGTTATAAACCCTGGTACACAGATAACTTACTAACCCTGGTCACTACAAGTATACTGTTACTAACCCTAACCCTGGTCACTACAGTATACATTTACTAACCCTAACCCTGGTCACTACAGTATACGTTACTAACCCTGGTCACTACAGTATACGTTACTAACCAACCCTGGTCACTACAGTATACAGTTACTAACCCTAACCCTGGTCACTACAGTATACAGTTACTAACCCTAACCCTGGTCACTGCAGTATACAGTTACTAACCCTGGTCACTACAGTATACAGTTACTAACCCTGGTTACTACAGTATACAGTTACTAACCCTGGTCACTACAGTATACTGTTACTAACCCTAACCCTGGTCACTACAGTATACAGTTACTAACCCTAACCCTGGTTACTACAGTATACAGTTACTAACCCTGGTCACTACAGTATACTGTTACTAACCCTAACCCTGGTTACTACAGTATACTGTTACTAACCCTGGTCACTACAGTATACTGTTACTAACCCTAACCCTGGTCACTACAGTATACAGTTACTAACCCTGGTCACTACAGTATACAGTTACTAACCCTAACCCTGGTCACTGCAGTATACAGTTACTAACCCTGGTCACTACAGTATACAGTTACTAACCCTGGTTTACTACAGTATACAGTTACTAACCCTGGTCACTACAGTATACTGTTACTAACCCTAACCCTGGTCACTACAGTATACAGTTACTAACCCTAACCCTGGTTACTACAGTATACAGTTACTAACCCTGGTCACTACAGTATACAGTTACTAACCCTGGTCACTACAGTATACTGTTACTAACCCTAACCCTGGTCACTACAGTATACAGTTACTAACCCTGGTCACTACAGTATACAGTTACTAATCCTGGTCACTACAGTATACTGTTACTAACCCTGGTCACTACAGTATACTGTATACTACTACAACGCAGCAGTTGCTCTCTCTCTCCTTTTCTCTTGTGCTTTCACTCTCTCTGTAACATTACGTTTCCAGAATTGTCCTTTATGCTAATGTTGGGTTAGTGTGTGAAGTAGTTCTAATCCTGAGTTTGTGACATAGTTCTCAGCAGTTGATACAGGAAATACAAGTAAGTCTCATGGTGGTCTTGTCAGTTTGTGTGTTTCAGTGCCAGTGGAGACAGTCTGTCTCCCAGCAGTCGCTCTCTCTGTTTGTTTGGTTCTGGGGAAAGGGGTCAGAGGTGACTCTCCTTCCAATACAAGGATACTTCCTGATGACCTCACTGATTCATTAGAACTTCAGATAAAACACATATCAAATCTGTCTTCATTTTGATAATTAATTCATACTGTGTGATGAAAATCTTTGAATACTTGTGTAAAGCAAAACCCTAATAGCTGGACATTATTTGCTAAAGCGATGCAATATATTCTGTTCTCTGTTCTCATAGACAACTACAGTATGTCACACACACTGCTGCTCATACCTGTTAATCAATGTCTGATAGGGCATTGTTACAGGCTCACTTCTTGCCCTATGTTCCCCTTTCTCTCGCTCTCCCTCATCCCTCCAATCTCTCTCATCTTTTTTTTGTCTCTTCTTCTCTCTTCTTTAATCTCTCTCGTTACTCTCGTCCTCTGTCTGCATCTCATTCGTCTCCAATTCCTCGAGCTACTCTCTCTCTCTCGCTCTCATCAGTATCATCTCCGTCACAGATACTACCTCTAACTACGTGCTCGTCATCGTCATCTCGGTCACTTCGTCCTTCATCTCTCTCTCTACAGCTTCTCCTCTCTCTCTCTCGTCCTTCCTTCTGCTCTGATATTCTCTCTCTCTCTCTCATCGATCTCGTCTCGGGTCATGGGCTGCTCTGTCTCTCTCCTTGCTCTCTCTCTCTCCCTCTCTCCTCTCTCCTCTCTCTCCTCCTCTGTCTCTCTCGCTTTCTCTCTCCCCCCCCCCGGCTGTGCTATTTACATATTTACTGTTGGTGTAATCCCCCATGTGAACATTTCATCCATATTAAAACTGTTTATCTCTGCCAGGGAAGAAGGGTCATTCTTCACCATCACTGTATCATTATCGTAGATATCTTTATCATTATCGTAGATATCTGTATCGTTATCATAGATAGTAGATATCTGTATCGTTATCGTAGACAGAAGATATCTGTATCATTATCATATATAGTAGATATCTGTATCGTTATCGTAGACAGAAGATATCTGTATCATTATCATATATAGTAGATATCTGTATCATTATCGTAGACTGTAGATATCTGTATCATTATCGTAGACAGTAGATATCTGTATCATTATCGTGGACAGTAGATATCTGAATCATTATCGTATATAATTGATATCTGTATCATTATCATAGACAGTAGATATCTGTATCATTATCATAGATAGTAGATATCTGTATCATTATCGTAGACATTTGATAATGTATCATTATCGTAGACAGTAGATATCTGTATCATTATCATAGACAGTAGATATATGTATCATTATCATAGACAGTAGATATCTGTATCATTATCATATACAGTAGATATCTGTATCATTATCATAGACAGTAGATATCTGTATCATTATCATAGACATTTGATAATGTATCATTATCGTAGACAGTAGATATCTGTATCATTATCATAGACAGTAGATATCTGTATCATTATCGTAGACAGTAGATATCTGTATCATTATCATATATAGTAGATATATGTATCATTATCATACATAGTAGATATATGTATCATTATCATATATAGTAGATATCTGTATCATTATCATAGACAGACCTGGCTGTGCTGTTTACATATTTACTGTTGGTGTAATCCCCCATGTGAACATATCATCCATATTAAAACTGTTTATCTCTGCCAGGGAAGAAGGGTCATTCTGCACCATCACTGTATCATTATCATAGATATCTGTATCATTATCGTAGATATCTGTATCATTATCGTAGATATCTGTATCACTATCGTAGATAGTAGATATCTGTATCGTTATCATAGACAGTAGATATCTGTATCATTATCATAGACAGTAGATATCTGTATCATTATCATAGACAGTAGATATCTGTATCATTATCATAGACAGTAGATATCTGTATCATTATATACAGTAGATATCTGTATCATTATCGTAGACAGTAGATATCTGTATCATTATCATAGACAGTAGATAGCTGTATCATTATCATAGACAGGAGATATCTGTATCATTATCGTATATAGTAGATATCTGTATCATTATCATAGACAGTAGATAGCTGTATCATTATCATAGACAGGAGATATCTGTATCATTATCATAGACAGTAGATATCTGTATCATTATCGTATATAGTTGATATCTGTATCATTATCATAGACAGTAGATATCTGTATCATTATCATAGATAGTAGATATCTGTATCATTATCATATACAGTAGATATCTGTATCATTATCATATACAGTAGATATCTGTATAATTATCGTAGACAGTAGATATCTGTATCATTATCATATACAGTAGATATATGTATCATTATCATAGACAGTAGATATCTGTATCATTATCATATACAGTAGATATCTGTATCATTATCATAGACAGTAGATATCTGTATCATTATAATAATAATAATATGCCATTTAGCAGACGCCTTTATCCAAAGCGACTTACAATCATGCGTGCATACATTTTTTGTGTATGGGTGGTCCCGGGGATCGAACCCACTACCTTGGCGTTACAAGCGCCGTGCTCTACCAGCTGAGCTACAGAGGACCATATATAGTAGATATATGTATCATTATCATAGACAGTAGATATCTGTATCATTATCGTATATAGTAGATATCTGTATCATTATCATAGACAGACCCGGCTGTGCTGTTTACATATTTACTGTTGGTGTAATCCCCCATGTGAACATATCATCCATATTAAAACTGTTGCAGGGAAGAAGGGTCATTCTGCACCATCACTGTATCATTATCATAGATATCTGTATCATTATCGTAGATATCTGTATCATTATCATAGATAGTAGATATCTGTATCATTATCGTAGACAGTAGATATCTGTATCATTATCGTAGACAGTAGATATCTGTATCATTATCGTAGACGGTAGATATCTGTATCATTATCGTATATAGTAGATATCTGTATCATTAAATACAGTAGATATCTGTAGGAATCCGGCTACGACAGAGCCTGGATCCGAACCAGGATCTCTAGTGGCACAGCTACTACTGCGCCATTTTGAAATTAGATGTTTGACGAACAGATGTCCATATACTTTTGGTCATGTGGTGTTTGTGTTTGTGGGCGTATGTAGTCCGGGTAGCCATTTGATTAGCTACAGTTGAAGTCGGAAGTTTACATACACCTTAGCCAAATACATTTAAACTCAGTTTTTCACAATTTCTGACATTTAATCCTAGTAAAAAATCCCTGTCTTAGGTCAGTTAGGATCACCACTTTATTTTAAGAAATGTGAAATGTCATAATAATAGTAGAGAGAATGATTTATTTCAGCTTTTATTTCTTTCATCACATTCCCAGTGGTTCAGAAGTTTACATTCACTCAATTAGTATTTTGGTAGCATTGCCTTTAAATTGTTTAATTTGGGTCAAACATTTCGGGTAGCCTTCCACAAGCTTCCCACATTTTTTGGCCCATTCCTCCTGACAGAGCTGGTGTAACTGAGTCAGGTTTGTAGGCCTCCTTGCTCGCACACGCTTTTTCAGTTCTGCCCACAAATGTTCTATAGGATTGAGGTCAGGGCTTTGTGATGGCCACTCCAATACCTTGACTTTGTTGTCCTTAAGCCATTTTGCCACAACTTTGGAAGTATGCTTGGGGTCATTGTCCATTTGGAAGACCCATTTGCGACCAAGCTTTAACTTCCTGACTGATGTCTTGAGATGTTGCTTCAATATATCCACATAATTTTCCTTCCTCATGATACCATCTATTTTGTGAAGTGCACCAGTCCCTCCTGCAGCAAAGCACCCCCACAGCATGATGCTACCACCCCCATGCTTCAAGGTTGGGATGGTGTTCTTCGGCTTGCAAGTTCCCCCTTTTTCCTCCAAACATAACGATGGTCATCATGGCCAAACAGTTCAATTTTTGTTTCATCAGACCAGAGGACATTTCTCCAAAAAAGTACGATCTTTGTCCCCATGTGCAGTTGCAGTTATGGCAGTTTTGGAGCAGTGGCTTCTTCCTTGCTGAGCGGCCTTTCAGGTTATGTCGATATAGGACTCGTTTTACTGTGGATATAGATACTTTTGTACCTGTTTCCTCCAGCATCTTCACAAGGTCCTTTGCTGTTGTTCTGGGATTGATTTGCACTTTTCGCACCAAAGTACGTTCATCTCTAGGAGACAGAACGCGTCTCCTTCCTGAGCGTTGTGACGGCTGCATGGTCCCATGGTGTTTATACTTGCATACTATTGTTTGTACAGATGAACGTGGTACCTTCAGGCGTTTGGAAATTGCTCCCAAGGATGAACCAGACTTGTGGCGGTCTCCACATTTTTTTCTGAGGTCTTGGCTAATTTCTTTAGATTTTCCCATGATGTCAAGCAAAGAGGCACTGAGTTTGAAGGTAGGCCTTGAAATACATCCACAGGTACACCTTCAATTGACTCAAATGATGTCAAATGCCATGACATTTTCTGGAATTTCCACCCCCGTCTCCAACCCCACCACCAACCCCCCCCGTCTCCAACCCCACCACAAAACCCCTCCACCCCCGCTCCAACCCACAACCCACCGCTCCACCACCCTTCTCAACCCACCAACCAAAACCCCCACCCCTTCTAAACCACCACCCTAACCCCTTCAAAACCCCACCACCACCCTCACCCCGTTTTCCAAACCCCCCCACACCCCTCCACCCCCCGTCTCCAACCCCCCCCACCCCACCCCTCCACCCCGTTCCAACCCCACCACCCCACCCCTCCCCCCCCGTCTCCAAAAACTCTCAAAAAAACCCCACCCTCTCAACCCCACAAACCCACCAAAACCCCAAAACTTAACCCACCACCACCCCCACCCCCTTAACCCAACACCAAAACCCTCACCCCCTCTCAAACCAAAAACCACCCCCGGTCCAAACCCACCCCCTCCAAAAACCCACACCACCCACCCCTCCCCCCGTTAACACCACCAAAACACCCTCCAACCCCTTAACAAAAACAACCAAAACCACTCAAAAACCCGTCTCAAAAAAACCCCAAACCCCCCCACCCCGCCAACCCAAACCACCACAACCCTCAACCCCCTCTCAAACCACAACAAACACCCCACCCGTCTCCAACCCCCAAACCACCCCGCCCAACCCCCTCCAACCCCACCACCACCCCTCACCCCTCTCCAAAACCCCAAACCCCACCCCAGTTCCAACCCCCCCCTCCCAACCCCACGGCCCACCCCTCCAAAAAAAAAAAAACCCCGGTCTCCAACCCCCCCAACCCCCACCCCCCACCCCAAAATCTCCCAAACCCCCCCACCACCCCTCCAACCCCCCCCCAAAACCCCAAACCCACCACCCCCCTCCACCCCGTCTCCAACCCCACCAACCCACCCCGTCCACCCCCCCCCCGCTCCAAACCCCCACCCCACCCCAGCCACCCCACCCCCGTCTCCACCCCACCAACACCCACCCCTCCACCCCCCACCACCCCCCCCCCCCCGTTTTCCAACCCCACCACCACCCCTCCACCCCCGTCTCCAACCCCTCACCCCTTTCAACCCCACCACCCCCGTCTCAAAAAACCCCCACCCCCGTCTCCACCCACCCCACCCCTCCACCCCCGTCTCCAAAACCCCCCCACCCCCACCCCTCCAACCCTTCCACCCCCGTCTCCAACCCCACCACCCCCCCCTCCCCCCCGCTCCAACCCCCCCACCACCCTCCACCCCCGTCTCCAACCCCACCACCCCCGTCCCCCACCCCCGTCTCCAACCCACCCACCCCCCTCCCCCCGTCTCCCCCAACCCCCACAACCCCTCCACCCCGTCTCCCAAAACCCCCCTCCACCCCCGTCTCCAACCCACCACCACCCCACACCCCCGTCTCCAACCCCACCACCACCCCTCCACCCCCGTCTCCAACCCCACCACCCCCCTCCACCCCCGTCTCCAACCCCACCACCACCCCCACCCCCGTCTCCAACCCACACCAACCCCCCCTCCACCCCCGTCTCCAACCCCACCACCACCCCTCCACCCCCGTCTCCAACCCCACCACCCCCCCTCCACCCCCGTCTCCAACCCCACCACCACCCCTCCACCCCCGTCTCCAACCCCACCCACCCCCCCTCCACCCCCGTCTCCAACCCACCACCACCCCTCCACCCCCGTCTCCAACCCCACCTCCCCCTCCACCCCCGTCTCCAACCCCACCCCCCCTCCACCCCCGTCTCAACCCCACCACCCCCGTCTCCAACCCCACCACCCCTCCACCCCTCCCCACCACGTGCCCAGGGGGACCCCATTGATTCTGTTAGTCACTTTCACTCAGATATTTACAAAGGGAAGCACAGCCGCGAGCTGCCCAGTGACACAAGCCTACCAGACGAGCTAAACCACTTCTATGCTCGCTTCGAGGCAAGCAACACTGAAGCATGCATGAGAGCACCAGCTGTTCCGGACGACTATGTGATCACGCTCTCCGTAGCCGATGTGAGTAAGACTTTTAAGCAGGTCAACATTCACAAGGCCGCAGGGCCAGACGGATTACCAGGACGTGTACTCCGAGCATGTGCTGACCAACTGGCAAGTGTCTTCACTGACATTTTCAACATGTCCCTGACTGAGTCTGTAATACCAACATGTTTCAAGCAGACCACCATAGTCCCCGTGCCCAAGAACTCTAAGATAACCTGCCTAAATGACTACCGACCCGTGGCACTGACGTCTGTAGCCATGAAGTGCTTTGAAAGACTGGTCATGGCTCACATCAACAGCATAATCCCAGAAACCCTAGACCCACTCCAATTTGCATACCGCCCCAACAGATCCACAGATGATGCAATCTCTATCGCACTCCACACTGCCCTTTCCCACCTGGACAAGAGGAACACCTACGTGAGAATGCTATTCATTGACTACAGCTCAGCATTCAACACCATAGTGCCCTCAAAGCTCATCACTAAGCTAAGGATCCTGGGACTAAACACCTCCCTCTGCAACTGGATCCTGGACTTCCTGACGGGCCGCCCCCAGGTGGTAAGGGTAGGTAACAACACATCTGCCACACTGATCCTCAACACGGGGGCCCCTCAGGGGTGCGTGCTCAGTCCCCTCCTGTACTCTCTGTTCACCCATGACTGCATGGCCAGGCACGACTCCAACACCATCATTAAGTTTGCCGACGACACAACAGTGGTAGGCCTGATCACCGACAACGATGAGACAGCCTATAGGGAGGAGGTCAGAGATCTGGCCGTGTGGTGCCAGGACAACAACCTCTCCCTCAACGTGACCAAGACAAAGGAGATGATTGTGGACTACAGGAAAAAAAAGAGGACTGAGCACGCCCCCATTCTCATCGACGGGGCTGTAGTGGAACAGGTTGAGAGCTTCAAGTTCCTTGGTGTCCACATCACCAACGAACTATCATGGTCCAAACACACCAAGACAGTCGTGAAGAGGGCACGACAAAGCCTATTCCCCCTCAGGAGACTAAAAAGATTTGGCATGGGTCCTCAGATCCTCAAAAAATTCTACAGCTGCACCATCGAGAGCATCCTGACTGGTTGCATCACCGCCTGGTATGGCAACTGCTTGGCCTCTGACCGCAAGGCACTACAGAGGGTAGTGCGTACGGCCCAGTACATCACAGGGGCAAAGCTCCCTGCCATCCAGGACCTCTATACCAGGCGGTGTCAGAGGAAGGCCCTCAAAATTGTCAAAGACTCCAGTCACCCTAGTCATAGACTGTTCTCTCTGCTACCGCACGGCAAGCGGTACCGGAGTGCCAAGTCTAGGTCCAAAAGACTTCTCAACAGCTTCTACCCCCAAGCCATAAGACTCCTGAACAGCTAATCATGGCTACCCGGACTATTTGCACTGCCCCCCCACCCCATACTTTTTACGCTGCTGCTACTCTGTTAAGTATTTATGCATAGTCACTTTAACTCTACCCACATGTACATATTACCTCAACTACCTCAACTAGCCGGTGCCCCCGCACATTGACTATGCAACGGTACCCCCCTGTATATATAGCCTCCCTACTGTCACTTTATTCTATTGTATATATAGCCTCCCTACTGTCACTTTATTTTTACTTCTGCTCTTTTTTTCTCAACACTTTTTTGTTGTTGTTTTATTCTTACTTTTTTGTTTAAAATAAATGCACTGTTGGTTAAGGGCTGTAAGTAAGCATTTCACTGTAATGTCTGCACCTGTTGTATTCGGCGCATGTGACCAATAAAATTTGATTTGATTTGATTTGATCATATTAACATGACAAAATGTGTCGAATTGCAGGAGATTAGCTGTAAAACTGCAACAACAACCAAAAGTTGTGTAAACCAAATGTATTTGTTTAACTTTTCATTCCTCTGTACGTACTAAATGATCGTTTTTAATCCCGGTGTTGAGTTAATGTGAGTTAATGTGTAGCGGCATAATTGTATAGCTAACAAGCTAGGTGTTTGTAGATGGACTGGGGTGAATGAACCTACAGCAACCAAGGTGATAATGGCTGGGGTCATTTTAGAGTTGAGCATTTTAGATGTTTTAAATTGTATAGAAACACAGGCGGGCCAGTAAGGAGGACAAGAGGAGGACTTGCTACTTGAGTCCATGTGAGCGTGTGTGTGCTACAGGGGCTGATCTGGTGGAACAGGTGCGGAGTGTGATGGTGAAAGGACTCTTTGTTTCTGAGATTCACCCTGTATAGTAGGAGGGGACAGACTTTACAGCTCAGACCAGGGTGGTGTGTGTGTGTGTGTGTGTGTGTGTGTGTGTGTGTGTGTGTGTGTGTGTGTGTGTGTGTGTGTGTGTGTGTGTGTGTGTGTGTGTGTGTGTGTGTGTGTGTGTGTGTGTGTGTGTGTGTGTGTGTTGCTTTGGTCCCATCTCCTCCCGTCTCTACCACTCACAGTAAACACAGCAGTGAGTTGAGGAGGTTTACAGGCTAGTCCTTCAGCAGACAGACAGACAGACAGACAGACAGACAGACAGACAGACAGAGCAGTGAGTTGAGGTTGTTTACAGGCCAGACATTCAGCAGACAGACAGTCTTACTGACAGCCAGGGAGAGCTGGGAGATGATTGGGGGAAGACAGGGGGGAGGAGTGGGGTTGGGCTAGGAATATCAACACAAGGATGCTCAGCACCAATGACATCATACTATATCTATAGTGGGCAGGCAGGACTGGGGAGGTCTGGGGTGGGAACCAATGGTTACTGTGATCGGACACCTTGAAGCATGTGGTTTTCAGTTCACCTCCTCCAAACCCATGTGTTAGGGTAAACACCCTATGGAGGTCAGGAGAGAGAGGAGGTCAGGAGAGAGAGGAGGTCAGGAGAGAGAGGAGGTCAGGAGAGAGAGGAGGTCAGGAGAGAGAGGAGGTCAGGAGAGAGAGGAGATCAGGAGAGAGAGGAGGTCAGGAGAGAGTGGAGGTCAGGAGAGAGAGGAGGTCAGGAGAGAGAGGAGGTCAGGAGAGAGAGGAGGTCAGGAGACAGAGAGGAGGTCAAGAGAGAGAGGAGGTCAGGAGAGAGAGGAGGTCAGGAGAGAGAGGAGGTCAGGAGAGAGAGGAGGTCAGGAGAGAGAGGAGGTCAGGAGAGAGAGGAGGTCAGGAGAGAGTGGAGGTCAGGAGAGAGAGGAGGTGAGGAGAGAGAGGAGGTGAGGAGAGAGAGGAGGTCAGGAGAGAGAGGAGGTCAGGAGAGAGTGGAGGTCAGGAGAGAGAGGAGGTCAGGAGAGAGAGGAGGTCAGGAGAGAGAGGAGGTCAGGAGAGAGAGGAGGTCAGGAGAGAGAGGAGGTCAGGAGAGAGAGGAGGTCAGGAGAGAGAGTGAGTGTGTCACTGCTGGTCCAGAGGACTGTCTTGACACATGGGCATGGTTTACAGGGACCTGAGGAATGTCTTGACACATGGGCATGGTTTACAGGGACCAGAGGAATGTCTTGACACATGGACATTTGTATTTTGATTTATTATGGATCCCCATTAGTTCCTGCCAAGGTAGCAGCTACTCTTCCTGGGGTCCAGCAACATTAAGGCAGTTATACATTTTTAAAAACATTACAATACATTCACAACAGATTTCACAACACACTAAGTGTGTGCCCTCAGGCCCCTACTCTACTACCACATATCTACAACACAAAATCCATGTGTACGTGTGTGTATAGTGAGTATGTTATTGTGTGTGTGTATGCATGTGTCTGTGTCTATGTTTGTGTTGCTTCACAGTCCCCGCTGTTCCATAAGGTGTATTTTTATCTGGTTTTGAAATCTAATTTTACTGCTTGCATGAGTTACTTGATGTGGAATAGAGTTCCATGTAGTCATGGCTCTATGTAGTACTGTGCGCCTCCCATAGTCTGTTCTGGACTTGGGGACTGTGAAGAGACCTCTGGTGGCATGTCTTGTGGGGTATGCATGGGTGTCTGAGCTGTGTGCCAGTAGTTCAAACAGACAGCTCGGTGCTTTCAACATGTCAATACCTCTCACAAATACAAGTGGTGATGAAGTCAATCTCTCCTCCACTTTGAGCAAGGAGAGATAGACATGCATATTATCAATGTTAGCTCTCTGTGTACGTCTAAGTATCACGTTTCAGGAGAAGACTCAGATGCAGACAGTGTCAAAATTACAAACGTTTATTACAAAAACAGAGGGCAGGCAAACGATAGGTCAGGACAGGGCAGGCAGAGGTCAGTAATCCAGATCAGAGACCACAAGGTACAGAACGGCAGGCAGGCTCAGGGTCAGGGCAGGCAGAGGTCAATAATCCAGGGTGGTGTGACAAGGTACAGAACGGCAGGCAGGCTCAGGGTCAGGGCAGGCAGAGGTCAATAATCCAGGGTTGTGTGACAAGGTACAGAACGGCAGGCAGGCTCAGGGTCAGGGCAGGCAGAGGTCAATAATCCAGGGTTGTGTGACAAGGTACAGAACGGCAGGCAGGCTCAGGGTCAGGGCAGGCAGAGGTCAATAATCCAGGGTGGTGTGACATGGTACAGAACGGCAGGCAGGCTCAGGGTCAGGGCAGGCAGAATGGTCAAAACCGGGAAAACTAGAAAACAGGAACTTGAGAAAGACAGGAGCAAGGGGAAAACCGCTGGTAGGCTTGACGAAACAAAACGAACTGGCAACAGACAAACAGAGAACACAGGTATAAATACACTGGGGATAATGGGGAAGATGGGCGACACCTGGAGGGGGGTGGAGACAATCACAAAGACAGGTGAAACAGATCAGGGTGTGACACTAAGGGCCAGACGTGCTGCCCTGTTCTGAGCCAATTGCAACCTTCCTGAGTCCCTCTTTGTAGCACCTGACCACATGACTGAACAGGTGCCTGTAGGACCTGCCTTGGTGATAGTTAAGAAGGCAGAGCAGCGCATTATTATGGACAGACTTCTCCCCATTTTAGCTACTGTTGTATCAATATGTTTTGACCATGACAGTTTACAATCCAAGGTTACTCCAAGCAGTTTAGTCACCTCAACTTGCTCTATTTCCACATTATTCGTTACAAGATTTAGTTGAGGTTTAGGGTTTAGTGAATGATTTGTCACAAACACAATGTTTTTAGTTTTTGAAATATTTAGGACTAACTTATTCCTTGCCACCCATTCTGAAACTAACTGCAGCTCTTTGTTAAGTGTTGCAATCATTTCAGTCTCTGTACTAGTTGACGTGTATAGTGTTGAGTCATCCGCATACATAGACACACTGGCTTTACTCAAAGCCAGTGGCATGTCGTTAGTAAAGATTGAAAAATGTAAGGGGCCTAGACAGCTGCCCTGGGGAAATCCTGATTCTACCTGGATTATGTTGGAGAGGCTTCCATTAAAGAACACCCTCTGTGTTCTGTTAGACAGGTAACTCTTTATCCACAATATACAGTGGGGAGAACAAGTATTTGATACACTGCCAATTTTGCAGGTTTTCCTACTTACAAAAGCATGTAGAGGTCTGTAATTTTTGTCATAGGTACACTTCAACTGTGAGAGACGAAATCTAAAAAACAAAAATCCAGAAAATCACATTGTATGATTTTTAAGTAATTAATTTGCATTTGATTGCATGACATAAGTATTTGATCACCTACCAACCAGTAAGAATTCCGGCTCTCACAGACCTGTTAGTTTTTCTTTAAGAAGCCCTCCTGTTCTCCACTCATTACCTGTATTAACTGCACCTGTTTGAACTCGTTACCTGTATAAAAGTCACCTGTCCACACACTCAATCAAACAGACTCCAACCTCTCCACAATGGCCAAGACCAGAGAGCTGTGTAAGGACATCAGGGATAAAATTGTAGACCTGCACAAGGCTGGGATGGGCTACAGGACAATAGGCAAGCAGCTTGGTGAGAAGGCAACAACTGTTGGCACAATTATTAGAAAATGGAGGAAGTTCAAGATGACAGTCAATCACCCTTGGTCTGGGGCTCCATGCAATATTTCACCTCGTGGGGCATCAATGATCATGAGGAAGGTGAGGGATCAGCCCAGAACTACACGGCAGGACCTGGTCAATGACCTGAAGAGAGCTGGGACCAGAGTCTCAATGAAAACCATTAGTAACACACTACGCCGTCATGGATTAAAATCCTGCAGCGCACGCAAGGTCCCCCTGCTCAAGCCAGCGCATGTCCCGTCTGAAGTTTGCCAATGACCATCTGGATGATCCAGAGGAGCAATGGGAGAAGGTAATGTGGTCTGATGAGACAAAAATAGAGCTTTTTGGTCTAAACTCCACTCGCCGTGTTTGGAGGAAGAAGAAGGATGAGTACAACCCCAAGAACACCATCCCAACCGTGAAGCATGGAGGTGGAAACATCATTCTTTGGGGATGCTTTTCTGCAAAGGGGACAGGACGACTGCACCGTATTGAGGGGAGGATAGATGGGGCCATGTATTGCGAGATCATGGCCAACAACCTCCTTCCCTCAGTAAGAGCATTGAAGATGGGTCATGGCTGGGTCTTCCAGCTTGACAACGATCCGAAACACACAGCCAGGGCAACTAAGGAGTGGCTCCATAAGAAGCATCTCAAGGTCCTGGAGTGGCCTAGCCAGTCTCCAGACCTGAACCCAATAGAAAATCTTTGGAGGGAGCTGAAAGTCCGTATTGCCCAGCGACAGCCCCGAAACCTGAAGGATCTGGAGAAGGTCTGTATGGAGGAGAGGGCCAAAATCCCTGCTACAGTGTGTGCAAACCTGGTCAAGACCTACAGGAAACGTATGATCTCTGTAATTGCAAACAAAGGTTTCTGTACCAAATATTAAGTTCTGCTTTTCTGATGTATCAAATACTTATGTCATGCACTAAAATGCAAATTAATTACTTAAAAATCATACAATGTGATTTTCTGGATTTTTGTTTTAGATTCCGTCTCTCACAGTTGAAGTGTACCTATGATAAAAATACAGATATACAGACCTCTACATGCTTTGTAAGTAGGAAAACCTGCAAAATCAGCAGTGTATTAAATACTTGTTCTCCCCACTGTAGTAAGGCCATAACACATACGTTTTTCCAGCAACAGACTATGATCGACAATGTCAAAAGCCTCACTGAAGTCTTAACAAAACAGCCCCCACAATCTTTTTATCATCAATTTCTCTAAGGCAATCATCAGTCATTTGTGTAAGTGCTGTGCTTGTTGAATGTCCTTCCCTGTAAGCGTGCTGAAAGTCTGTTGTCAATTTGTTTACGGTAAAATAGCAGTGTATCTGGTCAAAGACAATTTTTTCCAAAAGTTTACTAAGGGTTGTTAACAGGCTGATTGGTCGGCTATTTGAGCCAGTAAAGGGGGCTTTACTATTCTTAGGTAGCGGAATGACTTTTGCTTCCCTCCAGGCCTGAGGGCACACACTTTCTAGTAGGCTTAAACTGAAGATATGGCAAATAGGTGTGGCAATATCGTCCGCTATTATCCTCAGTAATTTTCCATCCAAGTTGTCAGACCCTGGTGGCTTGTCATTGTTGATAGACAACAATCATTTTTTCACGTCTTCCACTCACTTTACGGAATTCAAAATGACAGTTCTTGTCTTTCATAATTTGGTCAGATATACTTGGATGTGTAGTGTCAGTGTTTGTTGCTGGCATGTCATGCCTAAGTTTGCTTATCTTGCTAATGAAAAAATTATTAAAGTAGTTGGCAATATCAGTGGGTTTTCTGATGAATGAGCCATCTGATTCAATGAATGATGGAGGTGAGTTTGCTTCCTTTCCCAAAATGTCATTTAAGGTGCTCCAAAGCTTTTTACTATCATTCTTTATGTCATTTATCTTTGTTTCATAGTGGAGTTTCTTCTTCTTTTTATTCAGTTTAGTCACATCATTTCTCAATTTGCAATACGTTTGCCAATCAGTTGTGCAGCCAGACTTATTTGCCATTCCTTTTGCCTCATCCCTCTCAACCATACACATTTCCAATTCCTCATCAATCCACAGGGATTTAACAGTTTTTACAGTCATTTTCTTAATGGTTGCATGCTTATTAGTAACCGGAATAAGCAATTTCATAAATGTGTGAAGTGCAGCGTCTGGTTGCTCCTCATTACACACCACGGACCAACAAATATTCAGAACATCAACAACATTGGAATCACTACAAAACGTATTGTATGACCTCTTATACACTATATTAGGCCCAGCCTTTGGAACTTTGGTTTTCCTAGATATGGCTACTATATTGTGATCACTACATCCGATGGATCTGGATACTGCTTTCAAGCTCATTTCTGCAGCATTAGTAAAAATGTGATCAATACATGTTGATGATTTCATTCCTATGCTGTTTGTAACTACCCTGGTAGGTTGACTGATAACCCAAACCAGGTTGCAGGCACTGGTTAAAGTTTGAAGCTTTCTCTTGAGTGGGCAGCCTGATGAAAGCCAGTCAATTTTTAAAACACCCAGAAAATATACCTCTCTGTTTATCACATACATTATTAAGCATTTCACACATGTTATCCAGATACTGACTGTTAGCACTTGGTGGTCTATAGCAGCTTCCGACCAGAATGGGCTTTAGGTGAGGCAGATGAACCTGTAGCCATATTACTTCAACAGTATTTAACATGAGATCCTCTCTATGCTTTACAGGAATGTGGTTCTGAATATAAACAGCAACACCTCCACCTTTGGCATTTCTGTCTTTTCTGTAGCTCTTATAACCTTGTTGTCACGTCTCCTCCCATTCCTCCCCTCCGGTGCTCTGATTCGCCGGTCTACTGAGCCACCGGTCTGAGCGCACCACCTCGGCAACACCGGAATGGAAACCCAACTCACCCAACTCACCCTAATCACCTCCAGCGCACCTGCACCTCATCATCTCATCACCACCCCTATTTAGCCCTGGACTGTTCTGGATGATGTTGTGTGGGATTGTTTAGCTTCGTGTCGTTTACTCTATGTTTGTTATTTCTCTTTATCATTGTTTAGTAAACCTTGACCTTGTTAATTCCTGCGTCTGCGTCCTGCCTGTCTTCGTATACTCAGTACTCGTCACAGAATCACACACCAAACGAAAATGGATGCAGCAGGAGTTTCCCAGTGCCTGGACCAGCACCACCAGCAGCAGCTTGCCCAGTTGAACGTCGCCATGCAGGAAGTGCTCCAAACTCTGCATAATCTGCCTAGCGCTCAGGGAGCGGCGAGTGCCCCCAATCCACCTGTTCCCGTGCTATCACCCACTTTTGTGGGAACCCTCGCCCTACCAGAGCGCTATGACGGTAAAACTACTAAATGTAGCGGCTTCCTGTTACAGGTTTCACTTTATCTGGCGCGTCAGCCTGGGGCATATCCATCTGACCAAGCCAGGATAGCGCTGGTGATTTCGCTACTTAAAGGCAGTTGGGAAGGAGAGGAGGCAGTGAGACTTCCCTAACCCACCCTCCTCGCTCGGTTCAGGGCGGTGTTTGATCATCCCACGGAGGGAAAGGACGGGGGTGAGCGTCTCCTCCAGCTACAACAGTGAGAGGGGCCCGCGTTCGAGTACGCTCGGAGCTTTCGCACGGTGGTGTCGTCTTCCGGCTGGAATGAGCGTACTCTGCGCACGGCCTTCAGGAGAGGCTTACGGGAGGACAACAAAACGGAACTTTACTGTCTTTGTTATTTCTCTTGCTCGTTGTTAACCTTGACCTTGTTAATTCCTGCGTCTGCGTCCTCTTGAATCTTCGTATACTCAGTACGCGTCACACTTGTATTGCTACCACTGTATCATAAAGGTATTATCTAAGTGAGTTTTCAGAGATTGTCAGAATATGAATGTCATCTGTTACTAGAAAATTATTGATTTCATGAACCTTATTTCTTAAGCTACATATATTAACGTGGGCTATTTTGAGCACTTTTCTTCTGGGATGCTTGATTGTTAAATTTCCCAGTAAAGCAATAAAAACAGAGGTTCTCAGGTTATTTATGTTAGTGCAGGGTGAGCTGCACACAGTGGACTTCCTGCTAGGGCACACCACCTCAGTGCTAACAGTATCACTCTGGTTCATAGGCACATGATTACTGCATCCAATAGCTGTAGGATCAGCAGAGGCATTCAGAGCAGTAAGAGGGACATAAATTAGGTTACTTATATTGTGTCTTCCAGCGCCCCTGGGATAATGTACATTTACTGAAGCATTATGACAACTCAGCGACACAATGGTAGGGATTAACTGAGCTGGGCTTGGGTCATTGATAAGTCATTGTCTCAATGCAGCCTTATAATGCTGTGAAAGGATCCAGTAACCCAAATGATTTGGGTGGATCCCATCCTCCTTATAGCTTAGTTTCCAGAAGGTATCAACATTGTCAATAAATGTTACACCCACAGAGCTGCAATAGTCTCGTAGCCAGTTATGGAGGGCTAAAAGTCTGCTGAACCGTTCAATGCCACGATTTAGGGAGGGCAGAGGGCCAGATATGATGGGTTTTTTGTTAGTGTCTAGCAGAGAGTCAATCAGCTCTTTAAAATCCAGTTTCAACTGTTCAGAGCTGCCCTTCATAATGTCATTAAAACCCACATGGACTACGATAGAATCGATTTCCTGATGCTTGTTTAAAATGTTTGGGAGCAGCTTATTGATGTCCTGTATTCGTGCTCCTGGATGAAAAAAAATGTGCTCCAGAGACAGACATTTCTCACCGTTGAACTGCCCAATACAACGGCCGGAGAAGGGGATGGAGAAGTCCGCCCATCACACAATTAGTTGATCCTTTCACGGGCCCATGAGAACAGGATAGCATACGCCCGCTGCTCCCGGCGATAGGTCTAGACCGTCTACAGCAGGCAGTGCCCCGTCAAATCCAGAAAGAGGGAAAGGAGCCGAACTCAACGACGAAGCCGCTACTAGAGTCAGCGTAGTTGGAGTCAGCACCGCCGTCCCAGACACAGGCAGTCCCAGACACAGCCATAGCAGACACAGGCAGTCCCAGACACAGGCAGTCCCAGACACAGGCAGTCCCAGACACAGGGAGTCCCAGTGATGAAAGAGCAGGTAGATCAGGCATCAGTGCAGCGAAGCTATTCCTCATGTCAATCTGCAATAGTTTACAGGGGCACGAGGAATGTTTTGACACATGGGCATGGTTTACAGGGACCAGAGGACTGTCTTGACACATGGGCATGGTTTACCGAGACCAGAGGAATGTCTTGACACATGGGCATGGTTTACCGAGACCAGAGGAATGTCTTGCTGAGCATTAGTTGGCCTACACAAGCTGTGTGTGTGTGTGTGTGCATTTATTTATATACGTGTGTGTGAAGAGAATGGTTAAGTGAACTTTAAGTACCATAGGCAAATCACTTCTCTGTCATATCAGTATGAAAAATGTATGCACTGACTAACTGTAAGTCGCTCTGGATAAGAGCGTCTGCTAAATGACTAAAATGTAAAATGTAAAATATAACTTATCTGTCATATCACTTATCTGTCATATTTGTAAATGGACTCTCAAGTGACTTAATGTTTGTTGAAATGACCTGTCAAGAGAACCCCTCAATACTTTATTTACATTTACATTTACGTCATTTAGCAGACGCTCTTATCCAGAGTGACTTACAAATAGGTGCATTCACCTTATAGCCAGTGGGATAACCACTTTACAATATTGTTTTTTTTATTATTATTTTTTGGGTGGGGGGGGGGGGGGGGGTTGGAGTAAGGGGGGTGGGGTAGAAGGATTACTTTATCCTATCCCAGGTATTCCTTAAAGAGGTGGGGTTTCAAATGTCTTCGGAAGGTGGTGAGTGACTCCGCTGCTGTCCTGGCGTCGTGAGGGAGCTTGTTCCACCATTGGGGTGCCAGAGCAGCGAACAGTTTTGACTGGGCTGAGCGGGAACTATGCTTCCGCAGAGGTAGGGGAGCCAGCAGGCCAGAGGTGGATGAACGCAGTGCCCTCGTTTGGGTGTAGGGACTGATCAGAGCCTGAAGGTACGGAGGTGCCGTTCCCCTCACAGCTCTGTAGGCAAGCACCATGGTCTTGTAGCAGATGCGAGCTTCAACTGGAAGCCAGTGGAGTGTGCGGAGGAGCGGGGTGACGTGAGAGAACTTGGGAAGGTTGAACACCAGACGGGCTGCGGCATTCTGGATGAGTTGTAGGGGTTTAATGGCACAGGCAGGGAGCCCAGCCAACAGCGAGTTGCAGTAATCCAGACGGGAGATGACAAGTGCCTGGATTAGGACCTGTGCCGCTTCCTGTGTAAGGCAGGGTCGTACTCTCCGAATGTTGTAGAGCATGAACCTACAGGATCGGGTCACCGCCTTGATGTTAGCGGAGAACGACAGGGTGTTGTCCAGGGTCACGCCAAGGCTCTTCGCACTCTGGGAGGAGGACACAACGGAGTTGTCAACCGTGATGGCGAGATCATGGAACAGGCAGTCCTTCCCCGGGAGGAAGAGCAGCTCCGTCTTGCCAAGGTTCAGCTTGAGGTGGTGATCCGTCATCCATACTGATATGTCTGCCAGACATGCAGAGATGCGATTCGCCACCTGGTTATCAGAAGGGGGAAAGGAGAAGATTAGTTGTGTGTCGTCAGTGTAGCAATGATAGGAGAGGCCATGTGAGGATATGACAGAGCCAAGTGACTTGGTGTATAGCGAGAATAGGAGAGGGCCTAGAACTGAGCCCTGGGGGACACCAGTGGTGAGAGCACGTGGTGCGGAGACAGCTTCTCGCCACGCCACTTGGTAGGAGCGACCGGTCAGGTAGGACGCAATCCAAGAGTGAGCCGCGCCGGAGATTCCCAGCTCGGAGAGGGTGGAGAGGAGGATCTGATGGTTCACAGTATCAAAGGCAGCAGACAGGTCTAGAAGGACAAGAGCAGAGGAGAGAGAGTTAGCTTTAGCAGTGCGGAGAGCCTCCGTGACACAGAGAAGAGCAGTCTCAGTTGAATGACCAGTCTTGAAACCTGACTGGTTTGGATCAAGAAGGTCATTCTGAGAGAGATAGCAAGAGAGTTGGCTAAAGACGGCACGCTCAATAGTTTTGGAGAGAAAAGAAAGAAGGGATACTGGTCTGTAGTTGTTGACATCAGAGGGATCGAGTGTTGGTTTTTTGAGAAGGGGTGCAACTCTCGCTCTCTTGAAGACGGAAGGGACATAGCCAGCGGTCAAGGATGAGTTGATCAGCGAGGTGAGGTAAGGGAGAAGGTCACCGGAGATGGTCTGGAGAAGAGAGGAGGGGATAGGGTCAAGCGGGCAGGTTGTTGGGCGGCCTGCCGTCACAAGTCGTAAGATTTTATCTGGAGAGAGAGGGGAGAAAGAAGTCAAAGCATAGGGTAGGGCAGTGTGAGCAGGACCAGCAGTGTCATTTGACTTAACAAACAAGGATCGGATGTCGTCAACCTTCTTTTCAAAATGGTTGACGAAGTCATCCACAGAGAGGGAGGAGGGGGGGGGGGGATTCAGCAGGGAGGAGAATGTGGCAAAGAGCTTCCTAGGGTTAGAGGCAGATGCTTGGAATTTAGAGTGGTAGAAAGTGGCCTTAGCAGCAGAAACAGATGAAGAAAATGTAGAGAGGAGGGAGTGAAAAGATGCCAGGTCCGCAGGGAGTCTAGTTTTCTTCCATTTCCGCTCAGCTGCCCGGAGCTCTGTTCTGTGAGCTCGCAATGAGTCATCAAGCCACGGAGCTGGAGGGGAGGACCGAGCCGGCCGGGAGGATAGGGGACATAGAGAGTCAAAGGATGCAGAAAGGGAGGAGAGGAGGGTTGAGGAGGCAGAATCAGGAGATTGGAGGGAGAAGGATTGAGCAGAGGGAAGAGATGATAGGATGGAAGAGGAGAGAGTAGTGGGAGAGAGAGAGCGAAGGTTGCGACGGCGCATTACCATCTGTGTAGGGGCAGAGTGAGTAGTGTTGGAGGAGAGGGAGAGAGAAAAGGATACAAAGTAGTGTTCTGAGACTTGGAGGGGAGTTGCAGTGAGATTAGTAGAACAACAGCATCTAGTAAAGATGAGGTCAAGCGTATTGCCTGCCTTGTGAGTAGGGGGGGACGGTGAGAGGGTGAGGTCAAAAGAGGAGAGGAGTGGAAAGAAGGAGGCAGAGAGAAATGAGTATGATTCTATTATAGTATGATTATATTGTTTCTAGGTTTTGATTTAACCTTTATTTAACCATTTAGGTAAGACACTGCTTGTTTATTTTGGGTGACTGGATGAATGGTGAGAAAGGATGTTCTTAGTCTGATATATGAGGAAGTATTGAGGTGGCTGGTTTCCTGGTTATTCGGCTGAAGGAAACTCACACAGGAACTGAGAATTACAAGACATAGAAAGAGATCGTTCTCACAACAAAAAAATTGACACACCTGCAGAGAGCTTTCAATTGAAAACAGAGAATGTGAATATGAGAATATGACTATCTCTGCCCCCCCCCCCCCTCCACCCCCGGCTGTGGTTAATTTTTGTCTGATTTCAAGGGTTCTTTATGAGAGAATCACAACCGTAGTGATCTTTTATTCACGGGTATTGAGATAGCAGTAGTTAGCAGGAAACTGTCAAAGACCACAGCTGCCCAGTGCCTTAGCTATGTCATACACCCATTATCTTCACCCAACACAGACTGTCTGCCTGTCTTATTAACTGTCTGCCTGTCTTATTAACTCTCTGCCTGTCTTATTAACTGTCTGCCTGTCTTATTAACTGTGTGTAATTGTCTGACCTGTGTTCTGATGAGCTAATCTGAAACCTGTCTTATGTTGTATTCTGTGTTGTGTTGTATTCTGTGTTGTGTTGTGTTGTATTCTGTGTTGTGTTGTATTCTGTGTTGTGTTGTGTTGTATTCTGTGTTGTGTTGTATTCTGTGGTGTTGTATTCTGTGTTGTGTTGTATTCTGTGTTGTGTTGTATTCTGTGTTGTGTTGTATTCTGTGTTGTGTTGTATTGTGTGTTGTGTTCTGTCTGACCAATGTCTCTGTTGTGTTGTATTCTGTGTTGTGTTGTATTCTGTGTTGTGTTGTATTGTGTGTTGTGTTCTGTCTGACCTATGTCTCTGTGGTGTTGTATTGTGTGTTGTGTTGTATTGTATGTTGTGTTCTGTCTGACCAATGTCTCTGTTGTGTTGTATTCTGTGTTGTGTTGTATTGTGTGGTGTTGTGTTCTGTGTTGTGTTGTATTGTGTGTTGTGTTCTGTCTGACCAATGTCTCTGTTGTGTTGTATTCTGTGGTGTTGTGTTCTGTGTTGTGTTGTATTCTGTGTTGTGTTGTATTGTGTGTTGTGTTGTATTGTGTGTCGTGTTGTATTGTGTGTTGTGTTGTATTGTGTGTCGTGTTGTGTTCTGTGTTGTGTTGTATTGTGTGTTGTGTTCTGTCTGACCAATGTCTCTGTGGTGTTGTATTCTGTGGTGTTGTATTCTGTGTTGTGTTGTATTGTGTGTCGTGTTGTATTCTGTGGTGTTGTGTTCTGTGTTGTGTTGTATTCTGTGGTGTTGTGTTCTGTGTTGTGTTGTATTCTGTGTTGTGTTGTATTGTGTGTTGTGTTGTATTGTGTGGTGTTGTATTGTGTGTGGTGTTGTATTGTGTGTTGTGTTCTGTCTGACCTATGTCTCTGTGGTGTCCTGTCTCCTCTCCCCAGACCCTGCTGGCTAGGGCCCTGTATGACAACATAGCCGAGTGCAGTGATGAGCTGGGCTTCAGGAAGGGAGACGTGGTTACAGTGCTGCAACAGGAAGTAGACGGGAACTGTGGTTGGTGGATCTGCTTCCTGTCTGGACGACAGGGCCTGGCCCCAGCCAATCGCCTGCAGCTCCTACCACTTGCCCCACCCCAAACCCCGGCTCAGACCCAGGTATGACTGTGTGTGTTAGGGTTGAATATTTTCCTGGTATTTTACAAATGTTCCATCCCGAGAATAAATCACTATTCTCCCGGGTAACCCGGTATTTCCCGCCAAAACCGGAAGTGTCATTCAAAAGCATTATAAAGCATATAAATAGGCCTATGTCTGGATTTGATTAGAGCTTTGATAGAAAATTCAAGCCTGACGCTACCTGAGTCTGATAAGTCATACAGTAAAGACATTTCATGAACCCAAGCCCAAAAAAGCCCAAATGATTATGCGGTTATCCAATAGGATAGGCTATGTGATATACAGTGGGGGGGGGAAAGTATTTAGTCAGCCACCAATTGTGCAAGTTCTCCCACTTAAAAAGATGAGAGAGGCCTGTAATTTTCATCATAGGTACACGTCAACTATGACAGACAAAATGAGATTTTTTTTCTCCAGAAAATCACATTGTAGGATTTTTTATGAATTTATTTGCAAATTATGGTGGAAAATAAGTATTTGGTCAATAACAAAAGTTTCTCAATACTTTGTTATATACCCTTTGTTGGCAATGACACAGGTCAAACGTTTTCTGTAAGTCTTCACAAGGTTTTCACACACTGTTGCTGGTATTTTGGCCCATTCCTCCATGCAGATCTCCTCTAGAGCAGTGATGTTTTGGGGCTGTCGCTGGGCAACATAGACTTTCAACTCCCTCCAAAGATTTTCTATGGGGTTGAGATCTGTAGACTGGCTAGGCCACTCCAGGACCTTGAAATGCTTCTTATGAAGCCACTCCTTCGTTGCCCGGGCGGTGTGTTTGGGATCATTGTCATGCTGAAAGACCCAGCCACGTTTCATCTTCAATGCCCTTGCTGATGGAAGGAGGTTTTCACTCAAAATCTCACGATACATGGCCCCATTCATTCTTTCCTTTACACGGATCAGTTGTCCTGGTCCCTTTGCAGAAAAACAGCCCCAAAGCATGATGTTTCCACCCCCATGCTTCACAGTAGGTATGGTGTTCTTTGGATGCAACTCAGCATTCTTTGTCCTCCAAACACGACGAATTGAGTTTTTACCAAAAAGTTATATTTTGGTTTCATCTGACCATATGACATTCTCCCAATCCTCTTCTGGATCATCCAAATGCACTCTAGCAAACTTCAGACGGGACATGTACTGACTTAAGCAGGGGGACACGTCTGACACTGCAGGATTTGAGTCCCTGGCGGCGTAGTGTGTTACTGATGGTAGGCTTTGTTACTTTGGTCCCAGCTCTCTGCAGGTCATTCACTAGGTCCCCCTGTGTGGTTCTGGGATTTTTGCTCACCGTTCTTGTGATCATTTTGACCCCACGGGGTGAGATCTTGCGTGGAGCCCCAGATCGAGGGAGATTATCAGTGGTCTTGTATGTCTTCCATTTCCTAATAATTGCTCCCACAGTTGATTTCTTCAAACCAAGCTGCTTACCTATTGCAGATTCAGTCTTCCCAGCCTGGTGCAGGTCTACAATTTTGTTTCTGGTGTCCTTTGACAGCTCTTTGGTCTTGGCCATTGTGGAGTTTGGAGTGTGACTGTTTGAGGTTGTGGACAGGTGTCTTTTATACTGATAACAAGTTCAAACAGGTTCCATTAATACAGGTAACGAGTGGAGGACAGAGGAGCCTCTTAAAGAATAAGTTACAGGTCTGTGAGAGCCAGAAATCTTGCTTGTTTGTAGGTGACCAAATACTTATTTTCCACCATAATTTGCAAATAAATTCATTAAAAATCCTACAATGTGATTTTCTGGAGAGGAAAAAAACTGGGATATGCTTAACACCCCGGCCGTCCTACAATCCAAACTAGATGCCCTCAATCTCACACAAATTATCAAGGAACCTACCAGGTACAACCCTAAATCCGTAAACATGGGCACCCTCACAGATATCATCCTGACTAACTTCTTTTTGAGTGTGAACTGTATTACTGTACTGTGTTTGTGTTATACTGTGGAATTACGCACCTCGTTAAATCCGTGATAAAGCAGGTAAAGCAACATCTGATTCTGTTGCAGCACATGCGGCCTACAAAGTTACACGTATAGGCTAGAGAATTAGATTTTAATTTTGAAATATATTTAGTAGGCTGACGCATATATACCTTTTATAATATTTCCCCTAATGTTATTAGCCTACCTTCTCTTTCTCTCTATTGTTGTTGCTTCATTCCTTCCTCGCTTTCAACAGTTAAATGAAATAAGTTTAGTTGTCCTTATCTTCATCATTATAATGACGTCTTTGAATAATATAGGACTAGAATTAGATGCAGAGGGCTTTTCGCTTCTCTTCACGAAGATTGAATGGTTATGGGTCTGAATAAATAACTCGCTATAGCCTGCCGCCATCGCGCGTTCGCTCTTCTTTCAAACTACCCCGTGAGTTCTATTGGCTGCTGTGTTTAACATTCAGCAAACAGGAGCTTGTGTCCCTCTTCGATTAGTTTATCGGTAGAAGAAATGCTACAAAAATATAATGCCCAGCAAGCTATTCTAGTGTATCTTCTCCTCCAAGAGCTAAGGAGTCTTTTTTACAGAGAGGCCAGTGGAGCGCGCGTATTGCGCAAGAGACAGCGGCTATAAGTTAGAAGCTTATTATGTCTAATGTTTAATGTTTAATTAGCTAAATATAAGGCTAAAACTGCATTGAATTTATTACCTGAAAGAGGACATCTATATACAGGGCTATATATCAATCTAGAACAGGATGATCTATTAGTTGATGGAGAGGGAGAAAGACTGTGAGAGAGTGTTCCACTCATGATGTAAAGCAACAATATTCGAGTGATAGCCTGTTTTAAAACCCTCCAGCTGCAATAAAAAATAAATCTTTACAATTAAAAAATAAGGTGACCACCGAAAGCTAGATGGAGATGGATAAATTAGACACGCATTCAGTCTTTATATGACTGTAGCATAGACCATGCTGCATTCAGTCTTTATATGACTGTAGCACAGACCATGCTGCATTCAGTCTTTATATGACTGTAGCATAGACCATGCTGCATTCAGTCTTTATATTACTGTAGCATAGACCATGCTGCATTCAGTCTTTATATTACTGTAGCATAGACCATGCTGCATTCAGTCTTTATATTACTGCAGCATAGACCATGCTGCATTCAGTCTTTATATTACTGTAGCATAGACCATGCTGCATTCAGTCTTTATATTACTGCAGCATAGACCATGCTGCATTCAGTCTTTATATGACTGTAGCATAGACCATGCTGCATTCAGTCTTTATATTACTGCAGCATAGACCATGCTGCATTCAGTCTTTATATGGCTGTAGCATAGACCATGCTGCATTCAGTCTTTATATTACTGCAGCATAGACCATGCTGCATTCAGTCTTTATATTACTGCAGCATAGACCATGCTGCATTCAGTCTTTATATTACTGTAGCATAGACCATGCTGCATTCAGTCTTTATATTACTGCAGCATAGACCATGCTGCATTCAGTCTTTATATGACTGTAGCATAGACCATGCTGCATGTGGTCTTTATATTACTGCAGCATAGACCATGCTGCATCAAATCCAGGTCTACCTGTCACAAGAGAAAAAGTGACCATGATGAGATGATAGGTCTACATGCATTGTTACCATGATGAGATGATAGGTCTACATGCATTGTTACCATGATGAGATGATAGGTCTACATGCATTGTTACCATGATGAGATGATAGGTCTACATGCATTGTTACCATGATGAGATGATAGGTCTACATGCATTGTGAACTGCGCTCCATTCTGAGATGGCCTGTCTGTCCCCACCCTGAGTGTTGATGATTCATCATGAAGAGGCCATAGAGAAGACAGATTTAGACATAGCATATAATTTAACAGTTCCATTTCACGCCATGCTGTTCATATAAATCATTTATTATAATTTACCAGTTTCTCACTGTTATTTATCCCAGGAAAAGCGAGTGGTTTTAGGTGGTAAATCTTGGTAACTGGGTTCCCGCCATTCAACCCTAGTGTGTGTGTGTGTCTGTGTGTGTGTGTGTGTCTGTGTGTGTGTGTGTGTGTGTGTGTGTGTGTGTGTGTGTGTGTGTGTGTGTGTGTTTGTGTGTGTGTGTTTGTGCTTAGGAGCAAAGTATAAGATACATTTCCCTTGTAACATAACAACCATTTAAGTTCCCTCCTCTCCCCTCCCCTCCCCTCCCCTCCCCTCCTCTCCTCTCCCCCTCCCCTCCCCTCCCCTCCCCTCCTCTCCTCTCCCCTCCTCTCCTCTCCCCTCCTCTCCCCTCCCCTCCTCTCCTCTCCCCTCCCCTCCTCTCCTCTCCCCTCCCCTCCCCTCCTCTCCTCTCCTCTCCCCTCCCCTCCCTCCCCTCCTCTCCTCTCCTCTCCTCTCCCCTCCTCTCCTCTCCTTATCTCCTCTCCTCTCCCCTCCTCTCCTCTCCTCCCCTTATCCCATCTCCTCTCATCTCCTCTCCTATCCTCTCCTCCTCTCCCTTCCCCTCCCCACCCCTCCTCTCATCTCCTCTTCCCCTCCCCTCCTCTCCTCTTCATCTCTAATCCTCTCCTCTCCTCTCCTCTCCTCTCCTCTCCTCTCCTCTCCTCTCCTCTCCTCTCCTCTCCTCTCCTCTCCTCTCCTCTCCTCTCCTCTCCTCTCCTCTCCTCTCCTCTCCTCTCCCCTCCACCCCTCCACCCCTCCTCTCTTCTCTTCTCTTCTCTTCTCTTCTCTTCTCTTCTCTTCTCTTCTCTTCTCTTCTCTTCTCTTCTCTTCTCTTCTCTTCTCTTCTCTTCTCTTCTCTTCTCTTCTCTTCTCTTCTCTTCTCTTCTCTTCTCTTCTCCTCTCTCCTCCCCCATCTTTTCCTCTTTATTTCTCTTCTCTCCATCCCAGGGCAAGGTGACTGGTCTTGGTGCTGGTAGTGTTGACCCAGGTACCAGTCATAACAGTGACTCTGATAGGCCGGGGAACCTCTACCAGATCCCCAGCATTCCCCGACACACCTATTCCTCCAGCCCCGCCTACGAATGCATGGACCGCGTCTACAAGGTCTGTTACCACACCACCTAGCCAGATCAGCCAGTCTACTGCAATCGCTACACTTGCTAGGTCTAGGGGTCCTAGGCCTGGCTAAATGATGTAACCTGTAATCTGAGTGTGTGCTTTTAACATGCAAGTAAGAGTAAGTGGATTCACGTACTAGGAGACAGCAACTTACTGTGTAGTGTCTACCTGTCTCCCTGTCTACCTGTCTACCTGTCTACCTGTCTCCCTGTCTACCTGTGTACCTGTCTCCCTGTCTACGTGTCTACCTGTCTACCTGTGTACCTGTCTCCCTGTCTACCTGTCTACCTGTCTCCCTGTCTACCTGTCTACCTGTCTCCCTGTCTACGTGTCTACCTGTCTACCTGTGTACCTGTCTACCTGTGTACCTGTCTACCTGTCTCCCTGTCTACATGTCTCCCTGTCTACCTGTCTCCCTGTCTACGTGTCTACCTGTCTACCTGTCTACGTGTCTCCCTGTCTACCTGTCTACCTGTGTACCTGTCTACGTGTCTCCCTGTCTACCTGTTTACCTGTCTACGTGTCTACCTGTCTACCTGTGTACCTGTCTACCTGTGTACCTGTCTACCTGTCTCCCTGTCTACATGTCTCCCTGTCTACCTGTCTACCCTAAGCACTAACTCCCTCCATTCCTAACAGGTCCCCTCCATCCCTGGTCCTGGTCCAGCCCGCCACAGCCCAGCCTCCCCACAGAAACACCACCCAGACGGACCTGAGGGGAACCACCACGCCATCAAGGTTTTAGTTCCCCTGTATAAAACCACTGTGGGCTTTAGTTCCCCTGTATAAAACCACTGTGGGCTTTAGTTCCCCTGTATAAAACCACTGTGGGCTTTAGTTCCCCTGTATAAACCACTGTGGGCTTTAGTTCCCCTGTATAAAACCACTGTGGGCTTTAGTTCCTCTGTATAAACCCACTGTGGGCTTTAGTTCCCCTGTATAAAACCACTGTGGGCTTTAGTTCCCCTGTATAAAACCACTGTGGGCTTTAGTTCCCCTGTATAAAACCACTGTGGGCTTTAGTTCCCCTGTATAAAACCACTGTGGGCTTTAGTTCCCCTGTATAAAACCACTGTGGGCTTTAGTTCCCCTGTATAAAACCACTGTGGGCTTTAGTTCCCCTGTATAAAACCACTGTGGGCTTTAGTTCCCCTGTATAAAACCACTGTGGGCTTTAGTTCCCCTGTATAAAACCACTGTGGGCTTTAGTTCCCCTGTATAAAACCTGTCTGTTGGCTGGTGCCGTACCTCTGGTCCCATACCTCTGGTCCCATACCTCTGGTTGGGTGATTAGGTTTGAGGTTAGGGGGGTAGCTAGCTAGTTGTTTGGAAGCTACAGGTTGGTGTCCGGGTAGGGGGGTAGCTAGCTAGTGGTTTGGAAGCTACATGTTGGGGTCTGGGAAAAAGGGGTAGCTAGCTAGAGGTTCAGAAGCTAGAGGTTGGGGTTAGGGTTAGGGGGGTAGCTAACTAGAGGTTCGGAAGCTAGAGGTTGGAGTCTGGGTTAGTGGGGAAGCTAACTAGAGGTTCGGAAGCTAGAGATTGGAGTCTGGGTTAGTGGGGAAGCTAACTAGAGATTCGGAAGCTAGAGGTTGGGGTCTGGGTTAGGGAGGTAGCTAGCTAGAGGTTGGGGAGCTAGAGGTTTGAGTCTGTATTAGCGGGGTAGCTAGCTAGAGATTGGGAAGCTAGAATTTGGTGTCTGGTTTAGGCAGGTAGCTAGCTAGAGGTTGGTGTCTGGGTTAGGGAGGTAGCTACCTAGAGTTTGGGAAGCTAGAATTTGGTGTCTGGTTTAGGAAGGTAGCTAGCTAGAGGTTCGGAAGCTAGAGGTTGGGGTCTGGGTTAGGGGGGTAGCTATCTAGAGGTTGGGGTCTGTTAGGGGGGTAGCTACCTAGAGTTTGGGAAGCTATAATTTGGTGTCTGGTTTAGGAAGGTAGCTAGCTAGAGGTTCGGAAGCTAGAGGTTGGGGTCTGTTAGGGGGGTAGCTAGCTAGAGTTTGGGAAGCTAGAATTTGGTGTCTGGTTTAGGAAGGTAGCTAGCTAGAGGTTCGGAAGCTAGAGGTTGGAGTCTGGGTTAGGGGGGAAGCTAACTAGAGGTTGGGGTCTGTTAGGGGGGAGCTAGCTAGAGGTTGGGGTCTGGGTTAGGGAGGTAGCTAGCTAAAGGTTGGGAAGCTAGAGGTTGGGGTCTGGCTTAGGGCGGTAGCTAGCTAGAGGTTGGGAAGCTAGATGTTGGAGTCTGGGTTAGGGAGGTAGCTAGCTAGAGGTTGGGGTCTGGTAGGGGGGAGCTAGCTAGAGGTTGGGGTCTGGGTTAGGGAGGTAGCTATCTAGAGGTTGGGGTCTGGGTTAGGGAAGTAGCTATCTAGAGGTTGGGGTCTGGGTTAGGGGGGTAGCTAGCTAGAGGTTGGGGTCTGGGTTAGGGGGGTAGCTATCTAGAGGTTAAGAAGCTAGAGGTTGGAGTCTGTATTAGGGGGGTAGCTAGCTAGAGATTGGTGTCTGGGTTAGGGGAGTAGGGTTTGAGGTATGGGTTAGGGTTAGGGGGGAGCTAGCTAGAGGTTGGGGTCTGGGTTAGGGGGGAGCTAGCTAGAGGTTGGGGTCTGTTAGGGGGGTAGCTATCTAGAGGTTGGGGTCTGGGTTAGGGGGGTAGGGTTAGAGGTTGGGGTCTGGGTTAGGGGGGTGGCTAGCTAGAGGTTGGGGTCTGGGTTAGGGGGGAGCTAGCTAGAGGTTGGGGTCTGGGTTAGGGGGGGTAGCTAGCTAGAGTTTGGGGTCTGGGTTAGGGAGGTAGCTACCTAGAGTTTGGGAAGCTAGAATTTGGTGTCTGGTTTAGGAAGGTAGCTAGCTAGAGGTTCGGGTCTGTTAGGGGGGTAGCTATCTAGAGGTTGGGGTCTGGGGTAGGGTTAGAGGGTTAGAGGTTGGGGTCTGGGTTAGGGGGGTAGCTAGCTAGAGGTTGGGGGTCTGGGTTAGGGGGGAGCTATCTAGAGGTTGGAGTCTGGGTTAGGGAGGTAGCTATCTAGAGGTTGGAGTCTGGGTTAGGGGGGTAGCTACCTAGAGTTTGGGAAGCTAGAGGTTGGGTTCTGGGTTAGGGAGGTAGCTATCTAGAGGTTGGAGTCTGGGTTAGGGAGGTAGCTATCTAGAGGTTGGGGGTCTGGGTTAGGGGGAGCTAGCTAGAGGTTGGGTGTCTGGGTTAGGGGGGTAGCTATCTAGAGGTTGGGGGTCTGGGTTAGGGGTTAGGGTTAGAGGTTGGGGTCTGGGTTAGGGGGGTAGCTATCTAGAGGTTGGGGTCTGGGTTAGGGGGGGAGCTAGCTAGAGGTTGGGGTCTGGGTTAGGGGGGGAGCTAGCTAGAGGTTGGGGTCTGGGTTAGGGGGGTAGCTATCTAGAGGTTGGGGGGTCTGGGTTAGGGGGGTAGTGGCTAGAGGTTGGGGTCTGGGTTTAGGGGGGTAGCTAGCTAGAGGTTGGGGTCTGGGTTAAAGGGGTAGCTATCTAGAGGTTGGGGTCTGGGTTAGGGGTAGGGTTAGAGGTTGGGGTCTGGGTTAGGGGGGGTAGCTATCTAGAGGTTGGGGTCCTGGGTTAGGGGGGAGCTAGCTAGAGGTTGGGGTCTGGGTTAGGGGGGGTAGCTATCTAGAGGTTGGAGTCTGGGTTAGGGGGGGTAGCTATCTAGAGGTTGGGGTCTGGGTTAGGGGGGAGCTAGCCTAGAGGTTTGGGGTCCTGGGTTAGGGGTTGGTAGGGTTAGAGGTTTGGGGTCTGGGTTAGGGGGGGTAGCTAGCTAGAGGTTTGGGGTCTGGGTTAGGGGGGGTAGGGTTAGCAGGTTGGGGTCTGGGTTAGGGGGGTAGCTAGCTAGAGGTTGGGGTCTGGGTTTAGGGAGGTAGCTATCTAGAGAGGTTGGGGTCTGGGTTAGGGGGGGGTAGCTATCTAGAGGTTGGGGTCTGGGTTAGGGGGTAGCTAGCTAGAGGTTGGGGGTCTGGGTTAGGGGGGTAGCTATCTAGAGGTTGGGGTCTGGGTTAGGGAGGTAGCTAGCTAGAGGTTGGGGTCTGGGTTAGGGGGGTAGCTATCTAGAGGTTGGGGTCTGGGTTAGGGGGGTGGCTAGCTAGAGGTTGGGGTCTGGGTTAGGGGGGTAGCTAGCTAGAGGTTGGAGTCTGGGTTAGGGGGGAGCTAGCTAGAGGTTGGGGTCTGGGTTAGGGAGGGTAGCTAGCTAGAGGTTGGGGTCTGGGTTAGGGGGGTAGCTAGCTAGAGGTTGGGGTCTGGGTTAGGGGTTAGGGTTAGAGGTTGGGGTCTGGGTTAGGGGGGTAGCTATCTAGAGGTTGGGGTCTGGGTTAGGGGGGGGTAGCTAGCTAGAGGTTGGGGAAAGGTTAGGGGGGGAGCTAGCTAGAGGTTGGGGTCTGGGTTAGGGGGGTAGCTAGCTAGAGGTTGGGTTCTGGGTTAGGGAGGTAGCTATCTAGGGGTTGGGGTCTGGGTTAGGGGGGTAGCTAGCTAGAGGTTGCGGGTCTGGGTTAGGGGGGTAGCTATCTAGAGGTTGGGGTCTGGGTTAGGGGGGGTAGCTATCTAGAGGTTGGGGTCTGGGGTTAGGGGTTAGGGTTAGAGGTTGGGTCTGGGTTGGGGGGAGCTATCTAGAGGTTGGGGGTCTGGGTTTGGGGGGTACTATCTAAGGTTTGGGGTCTGGGGTTAGGGGTTAGGGTTAGAGGTTGGGGTCTGGGTTGGGGGGTAGCTCATCTAGAGGTTGCGGTCTGGGTTAGGGGGGTAGCTAGCTAGAGGTTGGGGTCTGGGTTAGGGGGGGGGTAGCTATCTAGAGGTTGCGTCTGGGTTAGGGGGGTAGCTATCTAGAGGTTGGGGTTCTGGGTTAGGGGGTAGCTAGATCTAGAGGTTGGGGTCTGGGTTTGGTTAGTTGGGGGTTAGCTATCTAGAGGTTGGGGTCTGGGTTAGGGGGGTAGCTATCTAGAGGTTGGGGTCTGGGTTAGGGGGGGTACTATCTAGAGGTTGGGGTCTGGGGGCTATAGAGGGTTGGGGTCTGGGTTAGGGGGGGTCTACTAGAGGTTGGGGTCTGGGTTAGGGGGGTAGCTATCTAGAGGTTGGGGTCTGGGTTAGGGGGGGGTAGGGTTAGAGGTTTGGGTCTGGGTTAGGGGGGTAGCTAGCTAGAGGTTTGGGGTCTGGGTTAGGGGGGTAGCTATCTAGAGGTTGGGGTCTGGGTTAGGGGGGAGCTAGCTAGAGGTTTGGGGTCTGGGTTAGGGGGGTAGGGTTAGAGGTTGGGGTCTGGGTTAGGGGGGAGCTACTAGAGGTTGGGGTCTGGGTTAGGGGGGGCTATCTAGAGGTTGGGGGTCTGGGTTAGGGGGGGAGCTATCTAGAGGTTGGGGTCTGGGTTAGGGGGGAGCTAGCTAGAGGTTGGGGTCTGGGTTAGGGGGGTAGCTATCTAGAGGTTGGGGTCTGGGTTAGGGGGGTAGGTAGTAGGTTGGGGTCTGGGTTAGGGGGGAGCTATCTAGAGGTTGGGGTCTTGGGTTAGGGGTAGGGTTAGAGGTTGGGGTCTGGGTTAGGGAGGGTAGCTATCTAGAGTTGGGTCTGGGTTAGGGGGGGGGTAGGTTAGAGGTTGGGGTCTGGGTTAGGGGGGTAGCTATCTAGAGGTTGGGGTCTGGGTTAGGGGGGTAGCTATCTAGAGGTTGGGGTCTGGGTTAGGGGGGTAGGTTTAGAGGTTGGGGTCTGGGTTAGGGGGGGTAGCTACTAGGGTTGGGGTCTGGGTTAGGGGGGGGTAGCTAGCTAGAGGTTGGGGTCTGGTTAGGGGGTAGCTATCTAGAGGTTGGGGTCTGGGTTAGGGGGGGTAGCTATCTAGAGGTTGGGGTCTGGGTTAGGGGGGTTAGTATCTAGAGGTTTGGGTCTGGGTTAGGGGGGGAGCTACTAGAGGTTGGGGTCTGGGTTTAGGGGGGGAGCTATCTAGAGGTTGGGGTCTGGGTTAGGGGTTAGGGTTAGAGGTTGGGGTCTGGGTTAGGGGGGGTAGGGTTAGAGGGTTTGGGGTCTGGGTTAGGGGGGGTAGCTATCTATAGGTTTGGGGTCTGGGTTAGGGGGGAGCTAGCTAGAGGTTGGGGTCTGGGTTAGGGGGGGTAGCATCTAGAGGTTGGGGTCTGGGTTAGGGGGGGAGCTAGCTAGAGGTTGGGGGTCTGGGTTAGGGGGGGAGCTATCTAGAGGTTGGGGTCTGGGTTAGGGGGGGAGCTAGCTAGAGGTTGGGGTCTGGGTTAGGGGGGAGCTAGCTAGAGGTTGGGGTCTGGGTAGGGGGGGGAGCTAGCTAGAGGTTGGGTCTGGGTTAGGGGTTAGGGTTTAGAGGTTGGGGGTCTGGGTTAGGGGGGTAGCTATCTAGAGGTTGGGGTCTGGGTTAGGGGGGAGCTAGCTAGAGGTTGGGGTCTGGGTTAGGGGGGGGAGCTAGCTAGAGGTTGGGGTCTGGGTAGGGGGGTAGGGTTAGAGGTTGGGGTCTGGGTTAGGGGGGGTAGGGTTAGAGGGTTGGGGTCTGGGTTAGGGGGGTAGGGTTAGAGGTTGGGGTCTGGGTTAGGGGGGGTAGCTAGCTAGAGGTTGGGGTCTGGGTTAGGGGGGGTAGGGTTAGAGGTTGGGGGTCTGGGTTAGGGGGAGCTAGCTAGAGGTTGGGGTCTGGGTTAGGGGGTAGCTATCTAGAGGTTGGGGTCTGGGTTAGGGGGGTAGCTAGCTAGAGGTTGGGGTCTGGGTTAGGGGGGTAGCTATCTAGAGGTTGGGGTCTGGGTTAGGGGGGTAGGGTTAGAGGTTGGGGTCTGGGTTAAGGGGGGGTAGCTATCTAGAGGTTGGTGTCTGGGTTAGTGGGGGTAGGGTTAGAGGTTGGGGTCTGGGTTAGGGGGGGTAGCTAGCTAGAGGTTGGGGTCTGGGTTAGGGGGGTAGGGTTTAGAGGTTTGGGGTCTGGGTTAGGGGGGAGCTAGCTAGAGGTTTGGGGTCTGGGTTAGGGGGGGTAGCTAGCTAGAGGTTGGGGTCTGGGTTAGGGGTTAGGGTTAGAGGGTTGGGGTCTAGGTTAGGGGGGGTAGCTATCTAGAGGTTGGGGTCTGGGTTTAGGGGGGGTAGCTAGCTAGAGGTTGGGGTCTGGGTTAGGGGGGTAGCTAGCTAGAGGTTGGGGTCTGGGTTAGGGGGGTAGGGTTAGAGGTTGGGGTCTGGGTTAGGGAGGTAGCTATCTAGAGGTTTGGGGTCTGGGTTAGGGTTAGAGGTTGGGGTCTGGGTTAGGGGGGTAGGGTTAGAGGTTGGGGTCTGGGTTAGGGGGGTAGCTATCTAGAGGTTGGGGTCTGGGTTAGGGGGGGTAGGGTTAGAGGTTGGGGTCTGGGTTAGGGGGGGTAGCTATCTAGAGGTTGGGGTCTGGGTTAGGGGGGGAGCTATCTAGAGGTTGGGGTCTGGGTTAGGGGTTAGGGTTAGAGGTTGGGGTCTGGGTTAGGGGGGTAGCTATCTAGAGGTTGGGGTCTGGGTTAGGGGGGAGCTAGCTAGAGGTTGGGGTCTGGGTTAGGGGGGGTAAGGGTTAGGGGTTGGGGTCTGGGTTAGGGGGGGTAGGGTTAGAGGTTGGGGTCTGGGTTAGGGGGGTAGCTATCTAGAGGTTGGGGTCTGGGTTAGGGGGGGGTAGCTAGCTAGAGGTTGGGGTCTGGGGTTAGGGGGGGAGCTCAGCTAGAGGTTGGGGTCTGGGTTAGGGGGGGGAGCTAGCTAGAGGTTGGGGTCGGGGTTAGGGGGGTAGGTTAGAGGTTGGGGTCTGGGTTAGGGGGGTAGCTAGCTAGAGGTTGGGGTCTGGGTTAGGGGGTAGCTATCTAGAGGTTGGGGTCTGGGGTTAGGGGGGTAGGGTTAGAAGGTTGGGGTCTGGGTTTAGGGGGGACTAGCTAGGGAGGTTGGGGTCTGGGTTAGGGGGGAGCTAGCTAGAGGTTGGGGTCTGGGTTAGGGGGGGAGCTAGCTAGAGGTTGGGGTCTGGGTTGGGGGGTAGCTATCTAGAGGTTTGGGGTCTGGGGTTAGGGGGGTAGGGTTAGAGGTTGGGGTCTGGGTTAGGGGGTAGCTAGCTAGAGGTGGGTCTGGGTTAGGGGGGTGTATCTAGAGGTTGGGGTTGGGTTAGGGGGGGTAGCTAGCTAGAGGTTGGGGTCTGGGTTAGGGGGGTAGCTATCTAGAGGTTGGGGTCTGGGTTAGGGGGGAGCTAGCTAGAGGTTGGGGTCTGGGTTGGGGGGTAGCTATCTAGAGGTTGGGGTCTGGTTAGGGGGGGTTAGGGTTAGAGTGTTGGGGTCTGGGTTAGGGGGGTAGCTAGCTAGAGGTTGGGGTCTGGGTTAGGGGGGTAGCTTATCTAGAGGTTGGGGTCTGGGTTAGGGGGGTAGGGTTAGAGGTTGGGGTCTGGGTTAGGGGGTAGCTAGCTAGAGGTTGGGGTCTGGGTTAGGGGGGTAGCTATCTAGAGGTTGGGGTCTGGGTTAGGGGGGTAGGGTTAGAGGTTGGGGTCTGGGTTAGGGGGGTAGGGTTAGAGGTTGGGGTCTGGGTTAGGTGGGTTAGCTATCTAGAGGTTTGGGGTCTGGGTTAGGGGGGTAGGGTTAGAGGTTGGGGTCTGGGTTGTGGGGGTAGGGTTAGAGGTTGGGGTCTGGGTTAGGGGGTAGGGTTAGAGGTTGGGTCTGGGTTAGGGGGGTAGCTATCTAGAGGTTGGGGCTGGGTTAGGGGGTAGGGTTAGAGGTTGGGGTCTGGTTAGGGGGGTAGGGTTGAGGTTGGGTCTGGGTTAGGGGGGGTAGCTATCTAGAGGTTGGGGTCTGGGTTAGGGGGTAGGGTTAGAGGTTGGGGTCTGGGTTAGGGGGGTAGCTATCTAGAGGTTGGGGTCTGGGTTAGGGTTAGAGGTTGGGGTCTGGGTTAGGGGGGTAGCTAGCTAGAGGTTGGGGTCTGGGTTAGGGGGGTAGGGGGGGGTTAGAGGTTGGGGTCTGGGTTAGGGGGGTAGGGTTAGAGGTTGAAGCCCCCGCTGGCCAAAGTGTTACCAGATGGGGAGCTGCGTCTCTCTGTGGAGACCGGCATGCAGCTTTAGTCTTTATGAGCCTGCAAACACACACACACACACACACACACACACACACACACACACACAGACGCACGCACGCACACACACACACACACACACACACAAACACACAGACTTACACGCTCACAAACACCTCTCTCTCTCTCTCTGGGGTCTCCTGGAGTCAGTTAGTGGGGTCTGTCTGTGTGTTTACAGGCTGCAGTGTGTGTGTGAACAGAGCAGTGCTCATTACTGTCATGGTGTAATGTGGATGTGGACCTGTCTGTGCCTCTCTCTCTCTGGGTATTTTGGGAGAAAACAGGAGAAAACATCCATCAAGCACATAAAGACATAGGCTGCATATAAAATAGGAACCTATTCCTTATATAAAGTGTTACTTTTAACCAGAGCCCTATAAAGGGACTAGGGTGCCATGGAGACACAGTGACAAAGGAGGTCAATGAGCTTGTTATATGAGTTGTGTTGTTATATGAGTTGTGTTGTTATATGAGTTGTGTTGTTATATGTGTTGTTATATGAGTTGTGTTGTGTTGTGGTGTTATATGTGTTGTTGTATGTGTTGTTATGTGTTGTTATATGTGTTGTTATATGTGTTGTGTTGTTCCTCACTGTGTTGTTGTTGTTCTCTGTGTTGTTCTCTGCGTTGTTTCTCTGCTTTGTGGTTGTGTTTGTGGGTGTTCTCTGTGTTGTTGTCTGTTTGTTCTGTGTTGTTCTCTGTGTTGTGTTGTTCATCGGCGTTGTGTTTCTCTGTGTTTTCTCTGCGTTGTGTTGTGTTGTTCTCTGTGTTGTGTTGTTCTGTGTTCTCCTGCTTGGGGCTGGTTTCCCCGCCACCGATTTAACCTAGTCTGGACTAAAAACCTCTTTCCATTAAGAATGCTCTGTCCTGGACTAGGCTCTGTGTCTGGGAACCGGCCAATAGTACTGTCCTGGACTAGGCTCTGTGTCTGGGAACCGGCCAATAGTATTATATGAATGGTGTAATGTTGTTGTTTGCAGGCATCTGTCAGCAGTGTGTTCTCTGGCTGTTACAAGGGAGAGGTATATGATGTCCCCGGCATTGTTAGACGAGCCTCTCTCTTCCCTGTAAGTCTTTTTCTCCTCTCCTCTCCTCTCCTCTCCTCTCCTCTCCTCTCCCTCGTCCTCTCCTCTCCTCCCCTCTCCTCTCCGCCTCACTCAAACTCGCCTCTCCTCTCCTTCCCTCCTCCCTGTCCTCTCCCTCCCTCTCCTCTCTCTCTCCTCTCCTCTCCTCTCCTGCGTCCTCTCCTCTCCTCTCCTGCTCCTCTCCTCTCCTCTCCTCTCCTCTCCTCGTCCTCTCCTCTCCTCTCCTCTCGCTTCTGTCTCTCCTCCTCCTCTCCTCCCCTCTCCTCCTCCTCGTTCCTCATCCTCATCCCTCTCCTCTCGCTGCCTCCTCCTCGCTTCCTCTCCTCATCCTCTCCTCTCCCTCCCTGTCCTTCTCCTGTGAGTCCTCTCTCATCCCTTTCATTTTGCTCTGCTTGACTGTATCTATCTGTTTCCATGCTTGGTGACTTGTTACAAATGTGTACCAACAGTTTATGTACATTATCTGCATGAAGACATTGAGTTGTGGTGTCTAATAGACCACTGTGTGAATGATTGACAGGCATCAACAACACCGCAACATTTGACCCAGACGGCGTCGTCGATGGCAACCTATGAGCTGGAGAGACAGTTTGACACCCTGGGCAGTAGGGGGCGCTGCAGCCCCAGCCCCAGTCCCAGCCTGGACAATGTATGTCAAAAATAGCTAGCAATCCCCTCAATCTTACTAGCCTCGTTATTACCAGACTGATCTCGCAAGCTTACACTCTGTTTCGCTACAGTAATCAGTCTGGTAATTACGAGGCTACAATCTTACTGCATCTAAAGTCGATCTAGCGACATCTCAATGATCACAGAAGGTTTTCCTACCAATGAAGTCTCCATTTTAAATGTCATCGTGTTTTGATTAAATCTTCACCTTTTGTCAATGTTCATTCGGTCCTCAAGAGAACCTTCAAAACATATTGTGACGAAACATTGCAACCCATGAACATCTGCACTGGGAGAGACAAATCAACTCCCAGTAAATGGACCTGAATGACACGTGTACTTCCTGGTCTCTTTTATGACGTAATCTCTGACTTTTCCACTTTAGTGTTCTAGTTCCTATATGGTGTTACATACTGTAACATCGTGATCTATACTCACCTTTCACTTCCTGTCCCCCCCCCCCACCCCACCCCTCCAGGTCTATGTTGTGCCTCCCCCGGTGGTCCCGGACCCCAGCTATGACATCCCTATCCCGTTCTCCGGCCCTCCGGCCTCAGACACCCAGCAGAGGCTAGTGGCCGGAGGCTACAATCCCTTAACCAGCCCCCAGAGACAGCATGGCAGCTACAGCACCCTCCCTAAACCCAGCAAGTCAAACTGGATCTACGATGTGCCCAGCTCTCCTGAGAAGCCTGGTGGTGAGTCTGGGTACTACACACACCTGCCATCTGGTGGCCAGCCTGGGAACTACACCACCCTGCCCTCCAAGGACTTGAGCTCTGCCAGCCAGCTCTACGACACTCTGACCCGTAACTGGTCTGGTCAGGGCTGTGGATCTGCTCAGTCCTTCTACGACATCCCCAAACCCAGATCCTCTCCCCAGGGGTCCCAGGACCCCCCCACCCCCCCCAGGGTCCTCCCCAGGGCTCCTCTCTACAACAGACCCCCAGGGCAGAGGCAGACGGATGAGGAGCGCTGTGTGTACGCTGTCCCCCCCCGGGAGCAGCTCTCAGTCTCCGTCCCCCAGCGAGGACACCATGTCCCACTGGAGTGTCGGGGGAACTCTGGCCCTACCTACGACCACCCCAACCCCCAGGGCAGGCTGCAGAGGGGCCGTCTGGGGCTAGTGGCTGGTAGGGGAGACACTCTGCTACAGGAAGAGGATGAAGAGAGAGGAAGAAGGTCAACATCAGACAAACAGAGGATTAGCACAGCCTCCACCTCCTCCACCTCCTCCTCCTCCTCCGACTCCCTGGTGCTGTGCTCCTCCTCCCCGGAGCCGCAGCGGGAGGTGTGTCTGAGCCAGGAGGAGGCGTGTCGCAGGCTGCACCTCCTACAGCAGGAGGTGTGCAGGGAGGTGCCGCGTCTCATGGAGTTCGTCTCCTCTCGCTGGAGGAGCAGGGATCACCTGGGAAAGCACCTCACGGAGATCAGGTCTGTGGAGAATGAGATCAGTAATGATTCTTGTTAATATTCTGACCAGTGAACAAAACAGTCCCTAAAATGGTGCCTTAAGGAATCCCTTTATGTACAGTATTATATATATAAATAAGGTTATTCTTCTTAAGGTCTGAAACGTGCTGTATTAAAGTGGACAGTTAGTTGAGCATCTACTGAACATCCACAAGCCATCTATTTGGGACTACCATATCCAAAACAAGTGTTACCACTAATTCTTCCCAACTACCACCTCCAGGTCTGCAGCAGAGGGCGTGGCGGGGTCGGTGACCTCCTTCCTGACCTTTGCACTGGATGTGAAAGGTAATGCCCGGCGCCTGACTGACTCCAACCTGCAGGCGCGTCTCCAGCGCCAGCTCTCTGTGTTGGAGGACTCCGGCATCATCCTGCAGCAGGCCGTCAGCTCCCTGGGCGTCGCCGGCTGGCCCCTCTCCTTGCTGGCCCAGGATCCCGCTCAGAACCACACCCCAGACCAGCTGGACTGCCTCGTCAGGGTAACCAGGACCGTCCCCGAGGACGTCAAGAGACTGGTGTCCATTGTCAATGCCAACGCCAAGCTGCTGTTCCGACCCACAGAGAAGAGAGAGGCAGACGGACCCAGTACCAGCAATAATACCAGTACCTCTACCAGTCAGTTTGTGAAGAAGAGGACAGAGCAGGGAGAAGACTCAGGAACAGATCATCATGACAGTGTCCAGGTACAGGTTAGTCATTGGTTATCTGGACCATTATATATCCAGGTACAGGTTAGTCATTGGTTATCTGGACCATTATATATCCAGGTACAGGTTAGTCATTGGTTATCTGGACCATTATATATCCAGGTACAGGTTAGTCATTGGTTATCTGGACCATTATATATCCAGGTACAGGTTAGTCATTGGTTATCTGGACCATTATATATCCAGGTACAGGTTAGTCATTGGTTATCTGGACCATTATATATCCAGGTACAGGTTAGTCATTGGTTATCTGGACCATTATATATCCAGGTACAGGTTAGTCATTGGTTATCTGGACCATTATATATCCAGGTACAGGTTAGTCATTGGTTATCTGGACCATTATATATCCAGGTACAGGTTAGTCATTGGTTATCTGGACCATTATATATCCAGGGTACAGGTTAGTCATTGGTTATCTGGACCATTATATATCCAGGTACAGGTTAGTCATTGGTTATCTGGACCATTATATATCCAGGTACAGGTTAGTCATTGGTTATCTGGACCATTATATATCTGAAGATTTGCAAAGCTTGATATGACACACATTCATAGTTCTGTATCTTGATCCTGATTTAGAAAAGTACAAATAAAGCTTTCTCTTTACTAGTTTAAGGCTGGTTTCTACTTGGTCTAACACGTCTGTAGACCATTTGACAACTGTAAAACAGCCTTTACAGGGTCATTATATTTCTATAGACTTCAAAGGCACAGCTTGATATAACACCCATTCATAATGCTGTATCTTGATCCAGATGTAGAAAATTGAAAGTAAAGCATTGCTCTCTTTTTCAAATGAAGAAAGAGTTTGAAAAACAACAAATTAAAGTCCTGGGAAAACAGAAACCCAAAATCACTTCCATCAAGCCTAAGGTGAGACTTTCCCGCTGCTCAGAGGAATGCATTTCTTATAGTCAAGTACTGAAACTCACAGAAAAGCCTCAAATACTGTAGACTGTCCAACACACGGCAGCTCCTGCGCTCCTCAGTGGGAGCTAGGTATTAGTGGTGGAGATATTAGCAGCGTACCTTATAATTACAGGCTGCCTGGGAAGCTTCAGCTTTATTTCTCTTCCTCTACTGGTGAGATTCCCCTGAGGGAACAGGATGTCTGTCTGTCTAACTAACCATCTTTCTTTATACCCTCTCTCTCTCTAACCTCCTCCGTCCTCCACTCTAACCTCCGCCCCCTCTGACCAAGATCCCTCCCCCTCAACCATGCCCCCCCCACACAAAACATCTAACAAAACACGACCCTCCCAACACTACCTCCGACCCTCTACCCCCTCCCCACCTCTCGAGACCAACCTCCCTTCTCTACCTCAGAAGCTCCCCCCTATCAACTCCCCCCACCCTCTACTAGCCCTCCCCCTCGCTAACAACCATCCGCCCCACCCACTAACCCTACACCACTCCTACCCCCTCCCCCATCCCCCACTAAAATCATCTACCTCCTAACCTCCCTCCTACCCTCCCATCCTCTGCTACCTCCCTCCTCTCCCCCTCCACCTCTCAACCTCCCCCTCTCACTCCTCCCCCTCTACCTCCTCCTCCACCTACCTACCCTCCCCTCTCTCTACCTCCCTCCCCTCCACCCCCCCCTCCTCCCATCCCTCCCTCCCTCTCTACCTCCCTCCCCTCCCCCCTCCTACTCTCCCTCCCCTCTCTACTCCCCCTCCTCCCTCCTACCTCCCTCCCTCTCCTCCCTCTACTCCTACTCCCTCCTAACCCTCCACCTCCCTCCTCCCTCCCTCTTCCCCTCTTGTTCCTCCCCTACCCCCCTCCTTTCTTCCTCTCCCCCCAGGAGCCCCAGGTCTGTGTGGACGGCCCTAGGAGGTCTTCAGAACCCCTGTCCCCTAGGAAGCCCTTCGTGTCTGACTCTGGTGACGCCCCCAGGAGGACCTCTGAGCCTCAGGGCTCCCTGTCCGCTAGGAGGCCCTCTCAGTCTGAGCCCCACGTCTCTGACACCCCTAGCCCTGCGAAGTCCTTTAACTCCCAGGTAGACAGCCCTAAGAGACAGCCCACCGTGTCAGAACATTGCCGGCTGTACTTCGGGGCACTGCAGAAGGCAATCGATGTGCTCATCACCAGCCTGCTGGACAGCCAGCCCCCGGAGAAGTTCATCTCCCACAGCAAGCTGGTCATCATGGTAGGCAAGCGGCTGGTGGACACGCTGTGCCGAGAGGCCCAGAGAGGGGAGCCTGGGTCGGTGTTGGAGTCAGGGTTGGGGCCCAGCCAGAGCCAGAGCCAGGTCCTGCTGTGTAAGTCCAACCACCTGTGTGCCCTGTTAAAGCAGCTGGCAATAGCCACCAAGAAGGCCGCGCTGCATTACCCTGAGAGACATCCTCTGCAGGAGGCCCAGGACTTTGCCAAGGAGCTGGCTCAGAGAGCACAGCACTTCAGGATCTCTCTGGACCTCTGAGAGAGACAGACTCTTATTTTATAGTCTAGAGACAGACCTTTATCTTAAGGACGCAACAGACAGTGCTGATGAACAGTTAAAAGCTGTCCTCTCCCCTCTGACCACAGAACATTGCCATAGTGTTGAATCTGCACCGTTCATCAACACGCAGCAGGTTGCTCCACAGCTCCACAGCCGACGTCCATGTTTGTCTGTAGTTTCCTAGTCACCGGAGCTCTAAAAGCCAATTTATGCTTGATCTGAAAACGTGGTCGGAGGTGCCGTATGGATGGTGTGATGCAATTGCGGAGCCTCTGGATGCATGCAGAGGCCAAATTGAGCTCCGTACTGCATCGCCGTACGCCGGCCAAATTTGTTAACAATGCGGAGGGCTCCGTATAGCGCCGCATTGACATGATTGGTTGACGGTACGTGAGGGCGGGAGGTCCTGTATAAAGACAAACTCACTTCCTTGATAACTTCCTTCACAACAGGTCTGCTCAACTGCTCTGCGAAGTGCAAGAAGTCTGAATGCCCTGACTTCTGCAGAGGCTGTATCATCCTAAAAAAAATATTTAAAAAATGTTTTGGTCATTTAGCAGACGCTCTTATCCAGAGCGACTTACAGTTAGTGAGTGCATACATGCATTTTTAATTTTTTCATACTGGCCCCTCGTGGGAGTCGAACCCACAACCCTGGCGTTGCAAACGCCATGCTCTACCAACTGAGCTACATCCCTGCCGGCCATTCCCTCCCCTACCCTGGACGACGCTGGGCCAATTGTGCGCCGCCCCATGGGTCTCCCGGTCGCGGCCGGCTACGACAGAGCCTGGATTCGAACCAGGATCTCTAGTGGCACAGCTAGCACTGCGATGCAGTGCCTTAGACCACTGCGCCACTCGGGAGGTGACCATGCAGCGCCTTTTAGGGAGACTGGCCCGCTCTGCAACCATTGTGCCATTCGTGTTATTGGAAAAAGGACCTCAAATAACATTTCCCCAGAGGACATGCAGACTAATAAAAACGAATTGCACATTTAAGATGGAAATTGATCAAGCCAAATCTAAAATGTATTTACCAAGACATTGTATGTAATCGTATGTGACATGTATACCATAGGGATATGTTATTACTTGTATAATTGACTTCAATATCAATGGCCTGAATATTGTAGTATAATATTTTGACTGTATTCTGTTTCACTGTTTCTGTACCAACCCAGTTAACCGACATCCCTCTACAACCGTATGTACATAGCCTTCTCAAAATACCATTTAGTGCATTCCTGATCTTAAAATATGATTGAGATTATTAAATAGTTGGAAAGAATTGTTTTTAAATCACAGCTTAATGAGATAAAAAAAAATTAAAACATTTATATTGCTTCAATGGTTTTGGTCTGTGTTCTGAATATGAGGTACAGTGGGGGAAAAAAGTATTTAGTCAGCCACCAATTGTGCAAGTTCTCCCACTTAAAAAGATGAGAGAGGCCTGTAATTTTCATCATAGGTACACATCAACTATGACAGACAAATTGAGAAATAAAAATCCTGAAAATCACATTGTAGGACTTTTAATGAATTTAGTTGCAAATTATGGTGGAAAATAAGTATTTGGTCACCTACAAACAAGCAAGATTTCTGGCTCTCACAGACCTGTAACTTCTTCTTTAAGAGGCTCCTCTGTCCTCCACTCGTTACCTGTATTAATGGCACCTGTTTGAACTTGTTATCAGTATAAAAGACACCTGTCCACAACCTCAAACAGTCACACTCCAAACTCCACAATGGCCAAGACCAAAGAGCTGTCAAAGGACACCAGAAACAAAATTGTAGACCTGCACCAGGCTGGGAAGACTGAATCTGCAATAGGTAAGCAGCTTGGTTTGAAGAAATAAACTGTGGGAGCAATTATTAGGAAATGGAAGACATACAAGACCACTGATAATCTCCCTCGATCTGGGGCTCCACGCAAGATCTCACCCCGTGGGGTCAAAATGATCACAAGAATGGTGAGCAAAAATCCCAGAACCACACGGGGGGACCTAGTGAATGACCTGCAGAGAGCTGGGACCAAAGTAACAAAGCCTACCATCAGTAACACACTACGCCGCCAGGGACTCAAATCCTGCAGTGCAGACGTGTCCCCCTGCTTAAGCCAGTACATGTCCAGGCCCGTCTGAAGTTTGCTAGAGTGCATTTGGATGATTCAGAAGAGGATTGGGAGAATGTCATATGTCATATGGTCAGATGAAACCAAAATAGAACTTGTCGTGTTTGGAGGACAAAGAATGCTGAGTTGCATCCAAAGAACACCATACCTACTGTGAAGCATGGGGGTGGAAACATCATGCTTTGGGGCTGTTTTTCTGCAAAGGGACCAGGACGACTGATCCGTGTAAAGGAAAGAATGAATGGGGCCATGTATCATGTGATTTTGAGTGAAAACCTCCTTCCATCAGCAAGGACATTGAAGATGAAACGTGGCTGGGTCTTTCAGCATGACAATGATCCCAAACACACCGCCCGGGCAACGAAGGAGTGGCTTCGTAAGAAGCATTTCAAGGTCCTGGAGTGGCCTAGCCAGTCTCCAGATCTCAACCCCATAGAAAATCTTTGGAGGGAGTTGAAAGTCCGTGTTGCCCAGCGACAGCCCCAAAACATCACTGCTCTAGAGGAGATCTGCATGGATGAATGGGCCAAAATACCAGCAACAGTGTGTGAAAACCTTGTGAAGACTTACAGAAAACGTTTGACCTGTGTCATTGCCAACAAAGGGTATATAACAAAGTATTGAGAAACTTTTGTTATTGACCAAATACTTATTTTCCACCATAATTTGCAAATAAATTCATAAAAAATCCTACAATGGGATTTTCTGGATTTTTTTCCCTCATTTTGTCTGTCATAGTTGACGTGTACCTATGATGAAAATTACAGGCCTCTCTCATCTTTTTAAGTGGGAGAACTTGCACAATTGGTGGCTGACTAAATACTTTTTTTCCCCACTGTATACTAAGGATCAGAAAGGTAATTGTGTTACAGTCCTGTTTTGACCATTTTGTATCATAGCAAAACACACAGCAACACAGTCAAAACACACACAGACAACACAGACAACACAGACAACACACACACAGACAACACAGACAACACACACACAGACAACACAGTCAAAACACACACAGACAATATGCAGACAACACAGTCAAAACACACACAGACAATATGCAAAACAACACCAGGCTCTGTCGTAGCCGGCCGCGACCGGGAGACCCATGGGACGGCGTGCAATTGGCCCAGCGTCGTCCAGGGTAGGGGAGGGAATGGCCGGCAGGGATGTAGCTCAGTTGATAGAGCATGGCGTTTGCAACGCCAGGGTTGTGGGTTCGATTCCCACAGGGGGTATGAAGAAGAAAAAAAATGTATGCACTAACTGTAAGTCGCTCTGGATAAGAGCGTCTGCTAAATGACTAAAATGTAAAATGTAAACACAGTCAAAACACAGCAACAGACAATATGCAGACAACACAGTCAAAACACAGCAACAGACATTATGCAGACAACACAGTCAAAACACAGCAACAGACAGACAACACAGTCAAAACACAGCAACAGACAGACAACACATTAGAACTCTATCGCCCTCAGGTGGTATCGAGTCCCTCAACAATAAACTGTTTTTGGAGAGAGATTGCCTGCCTGCCCCATACCTGGTTGACATGAATAGACCAGAACAGTGTATCCTTTGGGAGTTGGGCCACAATAAATACTCTACAGGACAGGAAAGCTTATCTGTGTGGGCAACTTCAGAACCTATTTCTCACCATGTTTGCTCTGTGTGCGGTTGTCATGTATCCCCATATTTAATGGATTTGACATGAAAATCCTTCCTTTGCCACCCTGCTTTCATTTGAATGGCTAGGAACAACAGGTTGTCATTCATACCCACGGACTCCTCCTCTCTCTGGGGCACGGCGGTACGTGTCCTTGCGTCACCGGGCTTCTTTCTCTGCCACAGACCGACACACATCCACAGATATGGCTCTGTGAGAAGGCACATGGCGGCGGCGGCTAACCATGAACCAAAAAAATAAATCACCAAAAAACAGTTCATGCATCAGTGGCAACCCGATTTCGTTTATTTTGGATTCAACCATTGCAACAACTGCCTTAGACATACAATTGGTTTTAACTGTCACGGGGAGAGAAGCTAGCTAGCAACTTGGAACCACCCCCCCCCTCTCTCTCTTCTCCAGTTTTACTGAGCTATTTTACTCGGTTTTTAAACAGTTTTTGGTTGCAATCGCTCTTTTTTAAAAGACAGTCATCATGGGTGTGCAAGGTTTCCAAGAATACATAGAAAAGCACTGCCCTACTGCCGTGGTACCGGTGGAGCTCCAGAAGCTAGCCCGGGGCAGTCTCGTCGGAGGAGGCAGGCAGAGACCACCTCAGAGCCCGCTACGGCTGCTGGTTGACGCGGAGAACTGCCTCCACCGGCTCTATGGGGGCTTCTACACCGACTGGGTGAGCGGCGGGCAGTGGAACCACATGCTTGGGTACCTGGCCGCCCTCGCCAAGGCCTGCTTCAACGGTAACATTGAGCTGTTGGTGTGCTTCAATGGCGCCATGGAGAAGGGCCGTCTTCACGAGTGGGTCAAACGACAGGTGAACGAGAGACAGACGGCGCAGCAGATTGTCAGCCACATCCAGAATAAGGGGACCCCTCCGCCGAAGGTCTGGTTCCTTCCCCCGGTGTGCATGGTCCATTGTATCCGGCTGGCCCTACTCAGGTTCCACATTGGGGTAAGTTAGCTAGCCGGCCGCTCGGTGCTTTTCCTCCCAAATGTAGCTGGCTGGCTAGTTTACCTTGCTATCTAGCAAGCTAGTGTTATGGATGTTATCTAGCGAGCTGTCAACTACTAGCAGAGACTTATACTTGTCTGAATCTTAACGAACCTTTTCGCGAACTTGGATAATTGTGATGGATGGCGAACAAGCTACTGCCAGTTAGCCATGTTAACCAGGCAAGCGCAAAACTAGTAGCCTATCAAGTGAGAACTTGGATAAGGCCGGGCCTTCCTATAAATTTACTCGACACAAAAACAACGTTTAACATTGCAATCCGTGCATTTACCCAAAGTTCATGCAAGGTCAGATCGACATTTTGCACGACTTGACCTAACTAAAACTCCAGGAATTAAAACAGTAGACACGTAATTAGGTATCCAAGATAACTAGATACAATATACTTTTTTTTTTTTTGCTGCAGTCTCTCTTTCTCAGGCATTTAGTTCTTAATCAAGGAGGGCTGTACATAAAAGTACTTGTATTGTCTCTTGGTCACAGTGTAACTGAAAGTGCAATGAAAGCACAGGAACTCACTATGAATAATATAATAATAATATAATATGCCATTTAGCAGACGCTTTTATCCAAAGCGACTTAGTCATGTGTGCATACATTTTATGTACGGGTGGTCCCGGGGATCGAACCCACTACCCTGGCGTTACAAGCGCCGTGCCAATTGAGCTACAGAGGACCACATAGAACATATATACCACCTCTTAGACTTACTTTCAATGAGAATGACAGATCTACAACTTACATTTGTATGTGAATTTGGTCAGGTTGCCCAACAAGTTACAAATTGCAGCTATAAGCAAAACATACTTTTTTTTGTGTGTTCAGTATGACACTGAACAATCCACCAAATATACTATAGTTTTGTGCAATGTCTCATCCAGAAATCAATGCTCACTCCCCCCAAAATCCTAGACAAAACATTCAATCTAGACAATCATTGTATGTGTTAGGTGAGTCCATAACAAAGTTTCACTGGTGTCCTGTTCAGTGTTCGACTGAACTGGAAGTCCCACCCTTTCAGCGCTTCTATAGGCTGTCTGGAATCAGTGGCTATTGGCTGTCCCTGGGAGGCTGTCCCTGCGATTGGCTGTCCGTCCCTGGCATGGCACCGTCACTGCTGGGAGGGCTCCATGATCCTTTCCCAGCCCACAGGCCTGCTGGTTCAACTCTAGGACCCTCCCTCTCACCCTACCTTCGTCTCCGCTTCCTTCCCTGCTTCTCACCCTCCCTCTCACCCTCCCTCTCTCCCTGCTTCTCACCCTCCCTCTCACCCTCTCTCCCTCCCTGCCCCTCTCTCTCCCTGCCTCTCTCCCTCCCTTCCTCTGACCCTCCCTCCTCTCACCCTCACTGCCACCCTCTCACCCTCACTGCCTCCCTCCCTCCCTCCCTGCCTCTCACCCTCCTTCCACCCTCCCTCCCTGCCACTGACCCTCCCTGCCTCTCTCCCTCTCTCCCTCCCTTCCTCTGACCCTCCCCCCTCTCACCCTCACTGCCTCCCTCCCTGCCTCTCACCCTCCTTCCACCCTCCCTGCCACTGACCCTCCCTGCCTCTGACCGTCCCTCCCTGCCTCTGACCCTCCCCCTGCATTTCACCCACCCTCCATGCCGCTCACCCTCCCTCCCTCCCTGCCTCTGACCCTCCCCCTGCATTTCACCCACCCTCCATGCCGCTCACCCTCCCTCCCTGCCTCTGACCCTGCCAGTCTGCCATGTTGCATCTCTCTGAAATGTACATATTAGACAAACTGGACCTGCATCAGGGATTCACGGAATAAAGGCCTTGCTGTAGCAACGAGCCAGACTACAGTGTTATGAAGGCCTTGCTCTAGCAACGAGCCAGACTACAGTGTTATGAAGGCCTTGCTCTAGCAACGAGCCAGACTACAGTGTTATGAAGGCCTTGCTGTAGCAACGAGCCAGACTACAGTGTTATGAAGGCCTTGCTGTAGCAACGAGCCAGACTACAGTGTTATGAAGGCCTTGCTGTAGCAACGAGCCAAACTACAGTGTTATGAAGGCCTTGCTCTAGCAACGAGCCAGACTACAGTGTTATGAAGGCCTTGCTCTAGCAACGAGCCAGACTACAGTGTTATGAAGGCCTTGCTGTAGCAACGAGCCAGACTACAGTGTTATGAAGGCCTTGCTGTAGCAACGAGCCAAACTACAGTGTTATGAAGGCCTTGCTCTAGCAACGAGCCAGACTACAGTGTTATGAAGGCCTTGCTGTAGCAACGAGCCAGACTACAGTGTTATGAAGGCCTTGCTCTAGCAACGAGCCAGACTACAGTGTTATGAAGGCCTTGCTCTAGCAACGAGCCAGAATAGGCGGAGACTCAATCAAGCTAGTCGTCTTGACTACTCTCTTATGTCATTTTCACTGGCACCGAAAGTTAAGTGTTGATAGGGGACAGAATGCGGTCAGACTATCAAATAATTGGTATACACATTACTCTTACAGAATGTCCACGTGGGCGAGGATATTGGACATTTAATCAAAGCCTATTATAATAAATAATAATAATATGCCATTTAGCAGATGCTTTTATCCAAAGCGACTTACAGTCATGTGCGCATACATTTTTACGTATGGGTGGTCCCGGGGATCGAACCCACTACCCTGGCGTTACAAGCGCCGTGCTCTACCAGCTGAGCTACAGAGGACCACCCATACGTAAAAATTGGATGATCACTTGTTTTTAACCAGGACAGAATCATTTTTAACTGACGTTTCCCTACATAACATAGGTACAGCATATCCCCTTATTGTATGGGACACTTTTAAATGTGCCTTTAGAGGCTTTGGAATTCAATACTCATCTTTAAAACAAAAGCAATTTACGTCAAAATAGTTAATCTTAAAGGAAATAGAAAGTCTAACAGTACAGATAGATAGCAATAAAAACTGTAACATAGAGGCACAGAATACGTTAGAGTAAAAACAAAAAGAAATGGAGGAACTTATTCAAGAAAGATCAAGTGTAATATATTATAAAAATAAAGCAAACTGGATGGAATATGGGGGAAAAAATGCACCAAATTATTTTGTCATTTTCAACCCAATTTTTTTTTTTTTACAGTAACTTGTTACAAATGACGGCATCATCCATGATTCACCAAACAATATTTTGAAAGAGGTAGCAAAGTACTTTAAGCATATGTTTTCATTTGTCTCCTCCATTTCCACTAACTGAAGTTAATTGTAGAGATTTTTTTTCTATTGATAATGTAAAATTAACTAAATTGTAAGGATTTTATTATATTAATAGTCTACACAGAAAGACTCATGTGAAGGCCTAATTACAGAGGGGTTACTTCTAGATGCAATTAAAGCCTTCAAGTCCAGGAAAATTCCAGGGCTGGATGGCATACCAGTTGAGGTATATCAAATATTTGTCGATGTACTCAGGTCCGTTATTAACATGTTTTAACCGCCCCTATAAAAATGGTAGACTATCAGATACTCAGCAAGAAGGTCTGATTTCACTGTTACTGAAACAGGACCCAGGTGGTAAATATAAAGATCCAGTCCACCTAAAAAAAACTGGAGACCCTTTACACTTCAGTGTTGTGATGACAAAATCCTAGCAAAATGCATAGCGCATAGAATTAAAAAGGTATTGTCGGATGTTATTCATTCTAATCAGACAGGTTTTTTACAAGATAAGTACTAGAAACAATAGAACACTATGAAAAATCTGGGAAACCAGCTTGGTATTCATAGATGACTTTGAAAAGGCCTTTGATCAAGTATGACTGGAATTTATACACTGCTCAAAAAGATAAAGGGAACACTAAAATAACACATCCTAGATCTGAATGAATGAAATAATCTTATTAAATACTTTTTTCTTTACATAGTTGAATGTGCTGACAACAAAATCACACAAAAATTATCAATGGAAATCAAATTTATCAACCCATGGAGGTCTGGATTTGGAGTCACCCTCAAAATTAAAGTGGAAAACCACAGGCTGATCCAACTTTGATGTAATGTCCTTAAAACAAGTCAAAATGAGGCTCAGTAGTGTGTGTGGCCTCCACGTGCCTGTATGACCTCCCTACAACACCTGGGCATGCTCCTGATGAGGTGGCGGATGGTCTCCTGAGGGATCTCCTCCCAGACCTGGACTAAAGCATCCGCCAACTCCTGGACAGTCTGTGGTGCAACGTGGCGTTGGTGGATGGAGCGAGACATGATGTCCCAGATGTGCTCAATTGGATTCAGGGCTGGGGAACGGGCGGGCCAGTCCATAGCATCAACGCCTTCCTCTTGCAGGAACTGCTGACACACTCCAGCCACATGAGGTCTAGCATTGTCTTGCATTAGGAGGAACCCAGGGCCAACCGCACCAGCATATGGTCTCACAAGGGGTCTGAGGATCTCATCTCGGTACCTAATGGCAGTCAGGCTACCTCTGGCGAGCACATGGAGGGCTGTGCGGCCCCCCAAAGAAATGCCACCCCACACCATGACTGACCCACCGCCAAACCGGTCATGCTGGAGGATGTTGCAGGCAGCAGAACGTTCTCCACGGCGTCTCCAGACTCTGTCATGTCTGTCACATGTGCTCAGTGTGAACCTGCTTTCATCTGTGAAGAGCACAGGGCGCCAGTGGCGAATTTGCCAATCTTGGTGTTCTCTGGCAAATGCCAAACGTCCTGCATGGTGTATACCACCCTCATGGAGTCTGTTTCTGACCGTTTGAGCAGACACATGCACATTTGTGGCCTGCTGGAGGTCATTTTGCAGGGCTCTGGCAGTGCTCCTCCTTGCACAAAGGCGGAGGTAGCAGTCCTTGCGTGGAGCCCCAGATCGAGGGAGATTATCAGTGGTCTTGTATGTCTTCCATTTCCTAATAATTGCTCCCACAGTTGATTTCTTCAAACCAAGCTGCTTACCTATTGCAGATTCAGTCTTCCCAGCCTGGTGCAGGTCTACAATTTTGTTTCTGGTGTCCTTTGACAGCTCTTTGGTCTTGGCCATAGTGGAGTTTGGAGTGTGACTGTTTGAGGTTGTGGACAGGTGTCTTTTATACTGATAACAAGTTCAAACAGGTGCCATTAATACAGGTAACGAGTGGAGGACAGAGGAGCCTCTTAAAGAAGAAGTTACAGGTCTGTGAGAGCCAGAAATCTTGCTTGTTTGTAGGTGACCAAATACTTATTTTCCACCATAATTTGCAAATAAATTCATTAAAAATCATACAATGTGATTTTCTGGAGAGAAAAAAATCTCATTTTGTCTGTCATAGTTGACGTGTACCTATGATGAAAATTACTGGCCTCTCTCATCTTTTTAAGTGGGAGAACTTGCACAATTGGTGGCTGACTAAATACTTTTTTCCCCCCACTGTATGTCAGTATGTGGTCCTCTGTAGCTCGGTTGGTAGAGCATAGCGCTTGCAACTCCAGGATAATGGGTTCAATTCCCGGGACCACCCGTACGTAAAATGTACGCACTCATGTAAAATGAATGCACGACTGTAGTCGGACCATTGCTCATGGATATAGCCTAATGCAAGTCACCTTGGATAAAACCGTCTGCCAAATGGCATATATTATTATATATTAGTATTCAGTGCTTGTGTTTACTGTCGCTCATTTTAACTGGGATCCCTGTGAGTGTTTGTCTCTATGCATGGTTAGGGTGCGCTGTTAGTAACAGCATAATGTGTTTGTCTCCAGGTCGTCCAGAGTATCGAGGACCACCACTTGGAGGTGATATCTCTGTGCAGGGAGAACGGGTTCCACGGCCTGGTGGCGTACGACTCGGACTACGCGCTCTGTAACATCCCCTACTACTTCTCTGCCCACGCCCTGAAGCTGAGTCGCAACGGGAAGAGCCTGACCACCTCCCAGTACCTGATGCATGAAGTGGCCAAACAGCTGGACCTCAACCCCAAGCGCTTCGCCATCTTCGCTTCTCTTTTAGGTGGGTTGGTAACAGAGCTAACATGTATGGAGGTTGCTAACTAACATTTAGGTGGGTTGGTAACAGAGCTAACATGTATGGAGGTTGCTAACTAACATTTAGGTGGGTTGGTAACAGAGCTAACATGTATGGAGGTTGCTAACTAACATTTAGGTGGGTTGGTAACAGAGCTAACATGTATGGAGGTTGCTAACTAACTTTTAGGTGGGTTGGTAACAGAGCTAACATGTATGGAGGTTGCTAACTAACATTTAGGTGGGTTGGTAACAGAGCTAACATGTATGGAGGTTGCTAACTAACATTTAGGTGGGTTGGTAACAGAGCTAACATGTATGGAGGTTGCTAACTAACATTTAGGTGGGTTGGTAACAGAGCTAACATGTTGGGAGGTTGCTAACTAACTTTTAGGTGGGTTGGTAACAGAGCTAACATGTTGGGAGGTCGCTAACTAACATTTAGGTGGGTTGGTAACAGAGCTAACATGTATGGAGGTTGCTAACTAACATTTAGGTGGGTTGGTAACAGAGCTAACATGTATGGAGGTTGCTAACTAACATTTAGGTGGGTTGGTAACAGAGCTAACATGTTGGGAGGTTGCTAACTAACTTTTAGGTGGGTTGGTAACAGAGCTAACATGTTGGGAGGTCGCTAACTAACATTTAGGTGGGTTGGTAACAGAGCTAACATGTATGGAGGTTGCTAACTAACATTTAGGTGGGTTGGTAACAGAGCTAACATGTATGGAGGTTGCTAACTAACATTTAGGTGGGTTGGTAACAGAGCTAACATGTTGGGAGGTTGCTAACTAACATTTAGGTGGGTTGGTAACAGAGCTAACATGTTGGGAGGTTGCTAACTAACATTTAGGTGGGTTGGTAACAGAGCTAACATGTTGGGAGGTTGCTAACTAACTTTTAGGTGGGTTGGTAACATCACTTCTAAGAAGGTAGGTAACTTATGGGTCGGTTTGCCAGACTGATATCAAGCCTATTGATCGCTAACGTAGAGATTTACTGTCAGTGCTAATTCTGTTAGCCTCGTGGTGTCATGCAACTGTTCTGCTTTAGGTAACCACATACTGCCTGATGAAGACTTGGCTGCCTTTCACTGGAGTCTCCTGGGTCCAGAGCATCCACTAGCATCGCTCAAGGTAAACTAACTTCACAGTCAAATGTAGTGCCAGGGAATTTGTTAGTCCCAGTAGCAGCTGAAATGATGTCTGTTGGTTGGTATCTGTTCAAACTGGCTAGTTGACGTGACGTTAGTCCCAGTAGCAGCTGAAATGATGTCTGTTGGTTGGTATCTGTTCAAACTGGCTAGTTGACGTGACCAAAACAAAAGCACAAAAAAAAAACAATCTAAACGTAAAGTATAAAAAGCATTTACAATAGTTGCAATAAACTATGTCTAAACAACTCAATGTCATTTGGCCACCTTCAATTTTCAGTTTATATCCTATTTAATTATGCATTTCATGCATTTTAGTGCCTTGAATTTGCCCTCTGGTGTGACATCACAATTCATGTTAATATAAAGATTTAATGATTCCCAAATAGACAAGAACATGATTTTTTCCTCTGTTTAGTTACTTCGGTCTTTAAATCAGTAATTCTGGCATTTCAAAATGAGAAACACAATTTCTTTGTATAATGATGATAACCAAGTGTCTCGCTATTACATTTTGGGTATAACTCACATTTCACTAAACCAGATAAAAAGCAATTATCTTACTTGTATAGTGATATAATGTTTTTATATTTTGTCCCAAGACACCTTTTTTCTCTTTCATTTATTGGCGTCACCCCGATGGACGTTATGTCACCCCGATGGACGTTATGTCACCCCGATGGACGTTATGTCACCCCGATGGACGTTATGTCACCCCGATGGATAATACACAACAGGCAGTCAAATGTGACTGTTAAAACAGAACTAATGACACTTTCAGAAGTTTCTGACCACTGTAAAAATGCTTTTTAAACATCAGTAATCGATCCTCATTTAAAGGATTTGAAGTGTACTTATTCCAATAACAGGGACTGTATTGTTATTTTACGACACTATCTCCCTAAAAAAAAAGGGGCATCATGTCAACTACCCTATTGAACTTCAAATCTCACAAATTCCATCTGAAAACCAAGGTTATATTCATCCATCTCAATAGTGTGCTGCATAATTTGTCCTTGGCAACTAGTAAGATTTGTCCTGAAACTTTAGTCGGTACTTCGCTGCAGTCCTCCTCAACTAGGAAAGATCAAATTGCTGAAATGATATTGAAGAGCACTTTGCCCTGTGCTTTAGGATGGCGGGTGGTTGTGTTGTGCTTTAGGATGGCGGGTGGTTGTGTTGTGCTTTAGGATGGCGGGTGGTTGTGTTGTGCTTTAGGATGGCGGGTGGTTGTGTTGGGCTTTAGGATGGCGGGTGGTTGTGTTGGGCTTTAGGATGGCGGGTGGTTGTGTTGGGCTTTAGGATGGCGGGTGGTTGTGTTGTGCTTTAGGATGGCGGGTGGTTGTGTTGTGCTTTAGGATGGCGGGTGGTTGTGTTGTGCTTTAGGATGGCGGGTGGTTGTGTTGGGCTTTAGGATGGCGGGTGGTTGTGTTGTGCTTTAGGATGGCGGGTGGTTGTGTTGGGCTTTAGGATGGCGGGTGGTTGTGTTGTGCTTTAGGATGGCGGGTGGTTGTGTTGGGCTTTAGGATGGCGGGTGGTTGTGTTGTGCTTTAGGATGGCGGGTGGTTGTGTTGTGCTTTAGGATGGCGGGTGGTTGTGTTGGGCTTTAGGATGGCGGGTGGTTGTGTTGTGCTTTAGGATGGCGGGTGGTTGTGTTGTGCTTTAGGATGGCGGGTGGTTGTGTTGGGCTTTAGGATGGCGGGTGGTTGTGTTTGGCTTTAGGATGGCGGGTGGTTGTGTTGTGCTTTAGGATGGCGGGTGGTTGTGTTGGGCTTTAGGATGGCGGGTGGTTGTGTTGGGCTTTAGGATGGCGGGTGGTTGTGTTGGGCTTTAGGATGGCGGGTGGTTGTGTTGTGCTTTAGGATGGCGGGTGGTTGTGTTTGGTGAAACATGCAGCCAGAGAGAGGGAGAGTTGAATGTAATCTTCACATATTTCTTGGTTTGTCTGCGCGTTGTTTGTTTGTTTTCTAGGTGCGCGCCCACCAGCTAGTGCTTCCGCCGTGTGACGTGGTGATTAAGGCAGTGGCTGACTATGTTCGAAACATGACGGACTTCTGCGACCTGGAGGCCATCGCTAACGACATCTTCAGACACTCACAGGTACACACAGACATCTTCAGACACACACAGGTACTCACAGACATCTTCAGACACACACAGGTACTCACAGACATCTTCAGACACACACAGGTACACACAGACATCTTCAGACACACACAGGTACACACAGACATCTTCAGACACTCACAGGTACACACAGACATCTTCAGACACACACAGGTACACACAGACATCTTCAGACACTCACAGGTACTCACAGACATCTTCAGACATTCACAGGTACTCACAGACATCTTCAGACATTCACAGGTACTCACAGACATCTTCAGACATTCACAAGTACTCACAGACATCTCCAGACATTCACATGTACTCACAGACATCTCCAGACACAGGTACAGAACACCTGACATAGCTATATTGAGGTACATGCATCACCTAGCAGGGTCTTCAAGCATTCACAGGTACATTACCGGAGTGCCGAGATATCAGGACTTTTTAAAAACCTTTTGTGTTGATTTATTGCTTTTGATTGAGTAACATGGCTGTTCCTGATTCCAGTCCAGGACTGATGACAAAGTTGTCCGCTTTAAGAAAGCAGTGGAATACTACTCAGCAGCCAGCAAGTCGCCACACTTCTCACCTTACCAAGGTAAGTTCGCACACCTCACCTTCTCTCCTCACCCCTCTCTCTATAGCCCGGTAGACTGAGGCAGAGAGCGAGACTGAGGCAGAGAGAGCGAGACTGAGGCAGAGAGAGCGAGACTGAGGCAGAGAGAGCGACTGACTGAGGCAGAGAGAGCGACTGACTGAGGCAGAGAGAGCGACTGACTGAGGCAGAGAGAGCGACTGACTGAGGCAGAGAGCGAGACTGACTGAGGCAGAGAGAGCGACTGACTGAGGCAGAGAGCGCGACTGACTGAGGCAGAGAGCGCGACTGACTGAGGCAGAGAGCGCGACTGACTGAGGCAGAGAGAGCGACTGACTGAGGCAGAGAGAGCGACTGACTGAGGCAGAGAGAGCGACTGACTGAGGCAGAGAGCGAGACTGACTGAGGCAGAGAGCGAGACTGACTGAGGCAGAGAGCGAGACTGACTGAGGCAGAGAGCGCGACTGACTGAGGCAGAGAGAGCGAGACTGACTGAGGCAGAGAGCGAGACTGACTGAGGCAGAGAGCGAGACTGACTGAGGCAGAGAGAGCGACTGACTGAGGCAGAGAGAGCGAGACTGACTGAGGCAGAGGAGAGCGAGACGACTGAGGCAGAGAGCGGACTGACTGAGGCAGAGAGGCGAACTGACTGAGGCAGAGAGGAGACTGACGAGGCAGAGAGAGCGAGCTGACTGAGGCAGAGAGAGCGAACTGACTGAGGCAGAGAGCGAGACTGACTGAGGCAGAGAGGCGACGGCAGGAGCGTGACGAGGCAGAGAGAGCGCGGACGAAGGGAACTGAGGCAGAGAGAGCGACTGACTGAGGCGAGAGAGCGAACTGATGAGGCAGAGAGCGAGACTGACTGAGGCAGAGAGCGGACTGATGAGCAGAGAGCGAGACTGACTGAGGCAGAGAGCGAGACTGACTGAGGCAGAGAGAGATGGAGCTGACTGAGGCAAGAGAGAGCGGAACTGGATGGAGGCGACTGGAGAGCGAGACTGCACTGAGGCAGAGAGCCGACGAATGAGAGGAGCTAGACTGAGAGCACTCACTGACTGAGGCATGAGAGACTGGGCATGACATGAGGCATGAGAGGGCGAGACTGACTGAGGCAGAGGCGAGCAGACTGACTGAACAGTCCCACACTGAGCCTGGAGCAGACTGGGCTAATAGCCCCACACTGGCGAGAGAGCGACTGGCAGACAGGGCGACCCTGCACGGCGGAGAGCAGACTGGCAGACTAGGCCACCTCACAGGCAGGAGCAGACTGGCAGAGCTAGTCCCTCACCTGGCATGGAGCAGACTGGTCAACTAGTCCCCCTCCACACTGGCCTGGAGCACTGACTGGTCTAACTAGCCCCTCTGCAACACTGGCGCTGAGCAAGAGCCTGGTCTAAGCATAGCCCTCACATGGCTGGAGCAGACTGGTCAACTAGTCCCCTCCACACTGGCCTGGAGCAGACTGGTCTAACTAGTCCCCCTCCACACTGGCCTGGAGCAGACTGGTCTAACTAGTCCCCCTCCACACTGGCCTGGAGCAGATGGTCTAACTAGTCCCCCTCCACACTGGCCTGGAGCAGACTGGTCTAACTAGTCCCCCTCCCCTGGCCTGGAGCGACTGGTCCTAACTAGTCCCCCTCCACGATGGCCGGAGCAGACTGGTCTAACTAGTCCCCCTCCACAGCTGGCCTGGAGCAGACGGTCCTAACATAGTCCCCCCTCCACACTGGCCTGGAGCAGGACTGGTCTAACTAGTCCCCCCCCCCCTCCACACTGGCCTGGAGGCAGACTCAGGTCTAACTAGTCCCCCTCCAACACCTGGCCTGGAGCAGACTGGTCTAACTAGTCCCCCTCCACACTGGCCTGGAGCAAGACTGGTCTACTAACTAGTCCCCCTCCACACTGGCCTGGATTCCAGACCTGGGTACTAACTAGTTCCCCCCCCCCCTCCACACTGGCCTGGAGCAGACTGGTCTAAACTGAGTCCCCCTCCACACTGGCCTGGAGCAGACTGGTCTAACTAGTTCCCCCTCCACACTGGCCTGGAGCAGACTGGGTCTAACTAGTCCCCCCGCCACACTGGCCTGGAGCCAGACTGGTCTAACTAGTCCCCCCCCCCATCCACACTGGCCTGGAGCAGACTGGTCTAACTAGTCCCCCCCCCCTCCACACTGGCCTGGAGCAGACTGGTCTAACTAGTCCCCCCCCCCTCCACACTGGCCTGGAGCAGACTGGTCTAACTAGTCCCCCCCCCCTCCACACTGGCCTGGAGCAGACTGGTCTAACTAGTCCCCCCCCCCTCCACACTGGCCTGGAGCAGACTGGTCTAACTAGTCCCCCCCCCCTCCACACTGGCCTGGAGCAGACTGGTCTAACTAGTCCCCCCCCTCCACACTGGCCTGGAGCAGACTGGTCTAACTAGTCCCCCCCCTCCACACTGGCCTGGAGCAGACTGGTCTAACTAGTCCCCCCCTCCACACTGGCCTGGAGCAGACTGGTCTAACTAGTCCCCCCCTCCACACTGGCCTGGAGCAGACTGGTCTAACTAGTCCCCCCCCCTCCACACTGGCCTGGAGCAGACTGGTCTAACTAGTCCCCCTCCACACTGGCCTGGAGCAGACTGTCTAACTAGTCCCCCCCCTCCACACTGGCCTGGAGCAGACTGGTCTAACTAGTCCCCCCCTCCACACTGGCCTGAGGCAGACTGGGTCGAACTAGTCCCCCTCCACACTGGCCTGGAGCAAGACTGGTCTAACTAGTCCCCCCTCCACACTGGCCTGGAGCAGACTGGTCCTAACTAGTCCCCCCCTCCACACTGGCCTGTAGCAGACTGGTCTAACTAGTCCCCCTCCACACTGGCCTGGAGCAGACTGGTCTACTAGTCCCCCCTCCACACTGGCCTGGGAGCAGACTGTCTAACTAGTCCCCCCTCCACACTGGCCTGGAGCAGACTGGTCTAACTAGTCCCCCTCCACACTGGCCTGGAGCAGACTGGTCTAACTAGTCCCCCCCTCCACACTGGCCTGGAGCAGACTGGTCTAACTAGTCCCCCCCT
>LR778264.1:61823130-61863130 GCA_902810595.1 Coregonus sp. 'balchen' | reverse complement strand
GTTCCCCTCTCATCAGGGACTGATCTGGACCTGGGACACCAGGTGGTCAGGTAGAACAAGCAGCAGGCTCCGGACCTCGTAGGGTCAGAGTTGAACAGCTCTGCTGTAGGGGATAGGGTGGCTCCGGACCTCGTAGGGTCAGAGTTGAACAGCTCTGCTGTAGGGGATAGGGTGGCTCCGGACCTCGTAGGGTCAGAGTTGAACAGCTCTGCTGTAGGGGATAGGGTGGCTCTGGACCTCGTAGGGTCAGAGTTGAACAGCTCTGCTGTAGGGGATAGGGTGGCTCTGGACCTCGTAGGGTCAGAGTTGAACAGCTCTGCTGTAGGGGATAGGGTGGCTCTGGACCTCGTAGGGTCAGAGTTGAACAGCTCTGCTGTAGGGGATAGGGTGGCTCTGGACCTCGTAGGGTCAGAGTTGAACAGCTCTGCTCTATATAGTGCGTTACTTTTGACCAGAACCCAAACAATGAATGAATGGTGGATTTGCCACTGTGGGTGAAAATCCAGTACTTGAAAAAAGCGATTTATTTTAAACAGGACTTAAACAAACCTCTTAACTAGATCAGAGTGGCACACTGCTCTTAGCTAAACACTCAACCAATGCTTAGCTCACAGCTACAGACACAACTGGTTTGTGATATGCTTGTTTTGTAATATTCATATGGTGTATAAACATATATATGTGGTTATATTTTTCCACAAATGTCAAACAATCTTGCTATCTAATAGTAAAAAACGAACCCTGATTTTCAAACTCTTAGAGAAAGCTTAATGTTGGTGAGATGAGACTAACATGTTGTTGGTCCCGGTTGATCCCCAGGTCCAGCCTGCCTACACAGCCCCGCCGGTCGTAGAGCCTGGCCCGGGGACTGGCCCTAGTGGTGACCCTGGTCCTGGTCCTGCTGTCTCTGCTTCTGGTCTGGCTGTGGAGCCAGCGGTGGGGAATGCCCTGGCAGAGCAGATTCCAAGCAGCTTCGGCAACATTCCGCCTAAAGAGAAGCACACACCGCTGTACGAGAGGTCTTCTCCCATCAACCCCTCTTTTCCCCCGGGGGGCACGGTCTCCACCAGCCCCGTCTCCTCCACCAGCCCCGCCTCCTCCTCGGAGAACGAGGACAACACAGGCTTCACTGCCAAGTAGGTTTTGTTATAGTACCTATTACCCTACACATGTCAGTGCTGTTACGTTTACCATGTGAAGTCAGTACCGTTACACTACACACTGCCAAAATCAATGATGTTACGTTTACATTACCTTACATTACTATGCACTGGCAAGTCAGTTCTGTTACATGACCTACTGCCGAGTCAGCACCGTTACATGACCTACTGCCGAGTCAGCACCGTTACATGACCTACTGCCAAGTCAGTACCGTTACAATACCTGCTAAGCGCTGCCAAGTTTAACACTAGAACCGCTGGGTCTCGATGGACCGCCCCCTTCAAGCTAACGAACCGCTGGGTCTCGATGGACCACCCCCTTCAAGCTAACGAGCAGTCATTCTGACTGCAACATTCTAACAGTGTAATTAAAATATTTATTATATGCTATCGCTAAAATAATCATTTGGTTGTGTTTATGAAGGTCTTAGGTAACATTAGAATACTTAAACAAATTAAAATACACTAGCATTTTCATTAGCTTATGTTACATTTACGTCATTTAGCAGACGCTCTTATCCAGAGCGACTTACACATTGGTGCATTCACCTTATAGCCAGTGGGATAACCACTTTACAATATGTTATTTTTAATTTTATGGGGGGGTAGAAGGATTACTTTATCCTATCCCAGGTATTCTTTAAAGAGGTGGGGTTTCAAGTGTCTCCGGAAGGTGGTGAGTGACTCCGCTGTCCTGGCGTCGTGAGGGAGCTTGATCCACCATTGGGGTGCCAGAGCAGCGAACAGTTTTGACTGGGCTGAGCGGGAACTGTGCTTCCGCAGAGGTAGGGGGGCTAGCAGGCCAGAGGTGGATGAACGCAATGCCCTCGTTTGGGTGTAGGGACTGATCAGAGCCTGAAGGTACGGAGGTGCCGTTCCCCTCACAGCTCCATAGGCAAGCACCATATAATATAATATATAATAATATAATATAATATGCCACTTAGCAGACGCTTTTATACAAAGCGACTTACAGTCATGCGTGCATACATATATATATATATATTTTTGTGTATTGGTGGTCCCGGGGATCGAACCCACTACCTTGGCGTTACAAGCGCCGTGCTCTACCAGCTGAGCTACAGAGGACCACCATGATCTTGTAGCAGATGCAAGCTTCAACTGGAAGCCAGTGGAGTGTGCGGAGGAGGGGGGTGACGTGAGAGAACTTGGGAAGGTTGAACACCAGACGGGCTGCGACATTCTGGATGAGTTGTAGGGGTTTAATGGCACAGGCAGAGAGCCCAGCCAACAGCGAGTTGCAGTAATCCAGACGGGAGATGACAAGTGCCTGGATTAGGACCTGTGCCGCTTCCTGTGTAAGGCAGGGTCGTACTCCGAATGTTGTAGAGCATGAACCTACAGGATCGGGTCACCGCCTTGATGTTAGCGGAGAACGACAGGGTGTTGTCCAGGGTCACGCCAAGGCTCTTTGCACTCTGGGAGGAGGACACAACGGAGTTGTCAACCGTGATGGCGGGATCATGGAACGGGCAGTCCTTCCCCGGGAGGCAGAGCAGCTCCGTCTTGCCAAGGTTCAGCTTGAGGTGGTGATCCGTCATCCACACTGATATGTCTGCCAGACATGCAGAGATGCGATTCGCCACCTGGTAATCAGAAGGGGGAAAGGAGAAGATTAGTTGTGTGTCGTCTGCGTAGCAATGATAGGAGAGGCCATGTGAGGATATGACAGAGCCAAGTGACTTGGTGTATAGCGAGAATAGGAGAGGGCCTAGAACTGAGCCTTGGGGGACACCAGTGGTGAGAGCACGTGGTGCAGAGACAGATTCTCGCCACGCCACTTGGTAGGAGCGACCTGTCAGGTAGGACGCAATCCAGGAGTGAGCCGCGCCGGAGATGCCCAACTCGGAGAGGGTGGAGAGGAGGATCTGATGGTTCACAGTATCAAAGGCAGCAGACAGGTCTAGAAGGACAAGAGCAGAGGAGAGAGCGTTAGCTTTAGCAGTGCGGAGAGCCTCCGTGACACAGAGAAGAGCAGTCTCAGTTGAATGACCAGTCTTGAAACCTGACTGGTTTGGATCAAGAAGGTCATTCTGAGAGAGATAGCAAGAGAGTTGGCTAAAGATGGCACGCTCAATAGTTTTGGAGAGAAAAGAAAGAAGGGATACTGGTCTGTAGTTGTTGACATCAGAGGGATCGAGTGTTGGTTTTTGAGAAGGGGTGCAACTCTCGCTCTCTTGAAGACGGAAGGGACATAGCCAGCGGTCAAGGATGAGTTGATCAGCGAGGTGAGGTAAGGGAGAAGGTCACCGGAGATGGTCTGGAGAAGAGAGGAGGGGATAGGGTCAAGCGGGCAGGTTGTTGGGCGGCCGGCCGTCACAAGTCGCAAGATTTCATCTGGAGAGAGAGGGGAGAAAGAAGTCAAAGCATAGGGTAGGGCAGTGTGAGCAGGACCAGCAGTGTTATTTGACTTAACAAACGAGGATCGGATGTCGTCAACCTTCTTTTCAAAATGGTTGACGAAGTCATCCACAGAGAGGGAGGAGGGGGAGGAGGATTCAGCAGGGAGGAGAAGGTGGCAAAGAGCTTCCTAGGGTTAGAGGCAGATGCTTGGAATTTAGAATGGTAGAAAGTGTCTTTAGCAGCGGAAACAGAAGAAGGAAATGTAGAGAGGAGGGAGTGAAAAGATGCCAGGTCCGCAAGGAGTCTAGTTTTCCTCCATTTCCGCTCGGCTGCCCGGAGCCCTCTTCTGTGAGCTCGCAATGAGTCATCAAGCCACGGAGCAGGAGGGGAGGACCGAGCCGGCCGGGAGGATAGGGGACATAGAGAGTCAAAAGATGCAGAAAGGGAGGAGAGGGTTGAGGAGGCAGAATCAGGAGATCGGAGGGAATAGGATTTAGCAGAGGGAAGAGATGATAGGATAGAAGAGGAGAGAGTAGCGGGAGAGATGGAGCGAAGGTTGCGACGGCACATTACCATCTGAGTAGGGGCAGAGTGAGTAGTGTTGGAGGAAAGCGAGAGAGAAAAGGATACAAAGTAGTGGTCGGGGACATGGAGGGGCGTTGCAGTGAGATTAGTAGAAGAACAGCATCTAGTAAAGATGATGTCAAGCGTATTGCCTGCCTTGTGAGTAGGGGGGGACGGTGAGAGGGTGAGGTCAAAAGAGGAGAGGAGTGGCAAGAAGGAGGCAGAGAGAAATGAGTCAAAGGTAGACGTAGGGAGGTTAAAGTCACCCAGAACTGTGAGGGGTGAGCCATCCTCAGGAAAGGAACTTATCAAGGCGTCAAGCTCATTGATGAACTCTCCAAGGGAACCTGGAGGGCGATAAATGACAAGGATGTTAAGCTTGAATGGGCTAGTGACTGTGACAGCATGGCATTCTCCACTGTAGGCTATATCTAAAAACACACACAAACACAAATTCAAGCAGCACATGTGTTGGAACGCGTTGTTAACAGATTTAAAAAAAAAGAGAACGACTGATAATTGGCCGAGCCGATATATCGGGCTGATATTGGCCTTTTTATAGTCTGTCGGCCCTTCGCTGTCGATTTTTGCCGATAGTTCCTCTACATAGCAAAGCTGCTTTGCCAGCCGCCACTCACCGCCTGAGTCATGAGCACTGAACACTGGGAAGAGCAGCAGCTCATTCTACAACAGAAAGGTTCAGTATTGAGAAACAGATGAATTGACACAGTGACCAAAATCAAACTCCTGTTGCAAATATTAGTTTAGTTATTTCACTAATAATAAGGCTCGTCTCGACGTGCTCGGACATGCAATAAGCAAGCTAGCTAAGCAGATGTCTATGTGACCTGTTACTATGCTAGCTGGCTTGATATACATATACGTGCTAAGATATCAGATAGGAGCTAATAGCCATCTGACTTGCAGTCCAACGTTAGCTATTTACTGGTGTGTTGATCTGACCAGCCGCAATCGTATCCATAAATTGACAGTTGATGATTGTCGGAAAGAAGTGAGTGTTTTAAATTGTCTAAATGAAGGTTGGCAATAGGTTTAGCTACCTAAGGATCTTCCCGCATGTTTATGGACCTAGAGAGCTGTAGATCAGCGCGTCTGTGTGCGTTCTCACTTCTCAAACTATGGGCGGATTTGAGTCATTCAGGCACGATGTGCAGCGTCATTTCATATTTTCTCATACCGTCGCTCTTCCTGTTAGATATTATGCACATTTATGGCTTGGTGGCAAATATCATCGCCTTTGAGCTAGTTCTCATAGCAGCAGTAAACGGCAGCAAGTGATATGAGCGGAGGAGGGAGATGTGAAAGGGAGCGGAGTTACAGCCTCACTCTATCCAATCGTAGCAGTAGGATCAAGTTACAACCTACCCTAATAATTAATTAAATTAATAATGGCGCGGAGGAGATGGCTGCCGTTTCACGGGCTCCTAACCAATTGTCCTATTTTATGTGTTTTTTCGTGTTATTTGTAACTTATTTTGTACATAATGTTTCTGCCACCGTCTCTTATGACCGAAAAGAGCTTCTGGATATCAGAACAGCCACTACTCACCTCGAACTGGACAAATATTTTTTTCTTTGACGAGTCGGACGCAAAGGATTTACTCCGGATACCCGACAAGGGCCAAATCCCCATCATTCGCGTGAAGAGAAGACGCAGGTCCGGGTGCCTTGTGAGAATTGGTCGGCGAGTGGGTAACCCGCCTCTACCATCCGTCCTATTGGCCAACGTGCAATCACTGGAGAATAAACTGGATGAGCTCCGTTCAAGACTATCCTACCAAGGGACATAGAAAACTGTAATATCTTATGTTTCACCGAATCGTGGCTGAACGACGAGTTAGCTGTTTTTTTTCGTGCATCAGCAAGACAGAACTGCTGCCTCCGGTAAGAGAAGGGGTGGCGGTCTGTGTCTATTTGTCAATAACAGCTGGTGCGCAAAATCAAATTTTAAGGAAGTCTCAAGGTTTTGCTCGCCTGAGGTAGAGTATCTCATGATAAGCTGTAGACCACACTATTTACCAAGAGAGTTTTAATCTATATTTTCCCTAGCTGTCTATTTACCACCACAAACCGATGCTGGCACTAAGACCGCACTCAACGAGCTGTATAAAGCCAAAAGCAAACAAGAAAATGCTCATCCAGAGGTGGCGCTCCTAGTGGCCGGGGACTTTAATGCAGGGAAACTGTAATCCAATTTTCCCTAATTTCTACCAGCATGTTAAATGTGCAACCAGAGGAAAAATAAACTCTAGACCACCTTTACTCCACACAGAGACGCATACAAAGCTCTCCCTCGCCCTCCAGTTGGCAAATCTGACCATAACTCTATCCTCCTCATACAAAGCTCTCCCTCGCCCTCCATTTGGCAAATCTGACCATAACTCTATCCTCCTGATTCCTGCTTGTAAGCAAAAACTAAAGCAGGAAGCACCAGTGACTCGGTTAATAAAAAAGTGGTCAGATGACGCAGATGCTAAGCTACAGGACTGTTTTGCTAGCACAGACTGGAACATGTTCCGGGATTCTTCAGACAGCATTGAGGAGTACACCACATCAGTCACCGGCTTCATCAATAAGTGTATCGATGATGTTGTCCCCAAAGTGACCGTACGTACATACCCCAACCAGCCATGGATTACAGGCAACATCCGCGCTGAGCTTAAAGGTAGAACTGCCGCTTTCAAGGAGCGGGACTCTAAACCGGACACTTATATGAAATCCCGAAATCCCGTTATGCCCTCAGACGAATCAACAAACAGGGAAGGTGTAAATACAGGACTAAGATTGAATCCTACTACACCGGCTCCGGCGGCAGTCGGATGTGGCAGGGCTTGCAAACTATTACGGACTACAAAGGGAAGCCCAGCCGCGAGCTGCCCAGTAACACAAGCCTATCAGACGAGCTAAATTATTTATATGCGCGCTTCGAGGCAAGCAACACTGAAGCATGCATGAGAGCACCAGCTGTTCCGGATGACTATGTGATCACGCTCGCCGTAGCCGATGTGAGTAAGACCTTTAAACAGGTCAACATTCACAAGGCTCATCACTAAGCTAAGGACACTGGGACGAAACACCTCCCTCTGCAACTGGATCCTGGACTTCCTGACAGGCCGCCCCCAGGTGGTAAGGGTAGGCAACAACACATCTACCACGCTGATCCACAACACTGGGGCCCCTCAGGGGTGTGTGCTCAGTCCCCTCCTGTACATTCTGTTCACTCATGACTGCATGGCCAGGCACGACTCCAACACCATCATTAAGTTTGTCGACAACACAACAATGGTAGGCCTGATCACCGATAACGATGAGACAGCCTATAGGGAGGAGGTCAGAGACCTGGAAGTGTGGTGCCAGGACAACAACCTCTCCCTCAACGTGATCAAGACAAAGGAGATGATCGTGGACAACAGGAAAAGGAGGGCCAAGCACGCCCCCATTCACATCGACGGGGCTGTAGTGGAGCAGGTTGAGAGCTTCATGTTCCTTGGTGTCCACATCACCAACAAACTATCATGGTCCAACAATGTAGAAAATAGCAAAAATAAAGAAAAACCCTTGAATGAGTAGGTGTTCTAAAACTTTTGACCGGCAGTGTACATATTACCTCAATTACCTGGACTACCCCGCACATTGACTCGGTACCGGTACCCCCTGTATATAGCCTCATTATTGTTATTTTATTGTTACTCTTTAATTTTTTACTTTAGTTTATTTTGTACAAAAATTAATAATCGTAACTCTTATTTTTCTTAACTGCATTGTTGGTTAAGGGCTTGTAAGTAAGCATTTCATGGTAAGGTCTACACCTGTTGTATTCGGCGCATGTGACAAATACAATTTGATCTTATTTGAACTAGCCAACTGAGTTGTTTTGAATTTCGTCCTGGCAGCTGAGTTGTTTAGAGATGCATCCTGACAGCTGAAAAAAATACATTTTCCCGATCATATGACTAAAAATACTAGTTTCTTAATCCGTAATCCGTGATCACAAATCATGACGTTACGTTGAACATTGAATAGATGTTATTTTATATTATGAAACTAACAGCAGTGGCTATATGATGTCCTTCCATACGGGCGTGACATGCTGGAGGGATGAACATTTTGTTGATCAGTAGGTTAATCTAAGTCCCAAGTGGAAGGCAAACAGATTGTTTGTCAGCTGTAGCACCATAGACTGATCAGCCAAAACAAGCCAGATCAGCTGTAGCACCATAGACTGATCAGCCAAAACAAGCCAGATCAGCTGTAGCACCATAGACTGATCAGCCAAAACAAGCCAGATCAGCTGTAGCACCATAGACTGATCAGCCAAAACAAGCCAGATCAGCTGTAGCACCATAGACTGATCAGCCAAAACAAGCTCAATACACTCCTATTGAATATACATTCACCCATATTGTGAGTAGGCCTATGCCATCTTAATTTACCAAGTTTATCAAAAGATTTACCATTCAAATAAAATGATCACCATTATGTTATGTAGTTAGATTGATTACAGTTATGTAGTTAGATTGATTACCATTATGTAGTTAGACTGATTACCATTATGTTATGTAGTTAGATTGATTACCATTATGTTATGTAGTTAGATTGATTACCATTATGTTATGTAGTTAGATTGATTACCATTATGTTATGTAGTTAGACTGATTACCATTATGTTATGTAGTTAGACTGATTACCATTATGTTATGTAGTTAGATTGATTACCATTATGTTATGTAGTTAGATTGATTACCATTATGTTATGTAGTTAGATTGATTACCATTATGTTATGTAGTTAGATTGATTACCATTATGTTATGTAGTTAGATTGATTACCATTATGTTATGTAGTTAGATTGATTACCATTATGTTATGTAGTTAGACTGATTACCATTATGTAGTTAGACTGATTACCATTATGTTATGTAGTTAGACTGATTACCATTATGTTATGTAGTTAGACTGATTACCATTATGTTATGTAGTTAGACTGATTACATTACATACATACATGACATTTGTCATTTAGCAGACGCTCTTATCCAGAGCGACTTACATACATTTTCATACTAATCTCTTCAAATTCAATACAATATTCAGGGTCTCGCGAATGAGCTGCTTAGTTTGATACACCGACCACACGGTTAACAGCTATAGGCAGTAACCTGCCCTTCAGGGTCTGGAGAACATGTTGGGAGTAGGTCAGCAACCTGATTCTGCACCGCAACGCGTCAAGAGAAAACACAGGACGGGCAGCCATTATGGTGGGAAGCCCCTCCACCTCTCTATGGAACCAGAGGGCTGTGTGTGATGGAGGAGTCTGGGCCGTAGGCTACAGGTCATGTGGTCTCAGACTGACCAACCAGACTGCAGCACACCTGAGGGATGGGGTGAGAGCAGTTCACATAGACTGACACCAGACTGCAGCACCCAACTCCTGAAGAGGTGATGGCAGCCTCGGATATCATCGACTTCCTACAGCCGCCCTTGTAGGCAGACCGAAAGCCTCATTTCAGAACAGACCAGCCTCAGTGCCATCAGAACCCCAAAGGTATCGGGTCATTGTATTTTCTGTACGGCTGCCAAAGACAAACTCGTTTTATAATGACAGCCATAACGTAATCAACAGACAGTCTTGAATCTGCAGCAGTGAAAAAAACCATTATGTTATGTAGTTAGACTGATTACCATTATGTTATGTAGTTAGATTGATTACCATTATGTTATGTAAACTCAGCAAAAAAAAGAAACGTCCCTTTTTCAGGACCCTGTCTTTCAAAGATAAGTCGTAAAAATCCAAATAACTTCACATATCTTCATTGTAAAGGGTTTAAACACTTTCCCATGCTTGTTCAATGAACCATAAACAATTAATGAACATGCACCTGTGGAACGGTCGTTGAGACACTAACAGCTTACAGACGGTAGGTAATTAAGGTCAGTTATGAAAACTTAGGACACCAAAGAGGCCTTTCTACTGACTCTGGAAAACACCAAAAGAAAGATGCCCAGGGTCCCTGCTCATCTGCGTGAACGTGCCTTAGGCATGCTGCAAGGAGGCATGAGGACTGCAGATGTGGCCAGGGCAATAAATTGCAATGTCCGTACTGTGAGACGCTTAAGACAGCGCTACAGGGAGACAGGACGGACAGCTGATCGTCCTCGCAGTGGTAGACCACGTGTAACAACACCTGCACAGGATCGGTGCATCCGAACATCACACCTGCGGGACAGGTACAGGATGGCAACAACAACTGCCCGAGTTACACCATGAAAGCACAATCCCTCCATCAGTGCTCAGACTGTCCGCAGTAGGCTGAGAGAGGCTGGACTAAGGGCTTGTAGGCCTGTTGTAAGGCAGATCCTCACCAGACATCACCGGCAACAACGTCGCCTATGGGCACAAACCCACCGTCGCTGGACCAGACACGACTGGCCAAAAGTGCTCTTCACTGACGACTCGCGGTTTTGTCTCACCAGGGGTGATGGTCGGATTTATGTTTATCGTCGAAGGAATGAGCGTTACACCGAGGCCTGTACTCTGGAGCAGGATCGATTTGGAGGTGGAGGGTCCGTCATGGTCTGGGGCGGTGTGTCACAGCATCATCGGACTGAGCTTGTTGTCATTGCAGGCAATCTCAACGCTGTGCGTTACAGGGAAGACATCCTCCTCCCTCATGTGGTACCCTTCCTGCAGGCTCATCCTGACATGACCCTCCAGCATGACAATGCCACCAGCCATACTGCTCGTTCTGTGCGTGATTTCCTGCAAGACAGGAATGTCAATGTTCTGCCATGGCCAGCGAAGTGCCCGGATCTCAATCCCATTGAGCACATCTGGGACCTGTTGGATCGGAGGGTGTGGGCTAGGGCCATTCCCCACAGAAATGTCAGGGAACCTGCAGGTGCCTTGGTGGAAGAGTGGGGTAACATCTCACAGCAAGAACTGGCAAATCTGGTGCAGTCCATGAGGAGGAGATGCACTGCAGTACTTAATGCAGCTGGTGGCCACACCAGATACTGACTGTTACTTTTGATTTTTACCCCCCCTTTGTTCAGGGACACATTATTCAATTTCTGATAGTCACATGTCTGTGGAAGGCAGCCTAAACATCATTATAAACATCAGTATAATCATCAGTAGCCTAAACATCATTATAATCATCAGTAGCCTAAACATATTTACATTTACATTTACATTTACATTTTAGTCATTTAGCAGACGCTCTTATCCAGAGCGACTTACAGTTAGTGAATACATTTTATTTTTATTTTATACTGGCCCCCCGTGGGAATCGAACCCGCAACCCTGGCGTTGCAAACGCCATGCTCTATCAACTGAGCTACATCCCTGCCGGCCATTCCCTCCCCTACCCTGGACGACGCTGGGCCAATTGTGCGCCGCCCATGAGTCTCCTGGTCGCGGCCGGCTGCGACAGAGCCTGGATTCGAACCAGGATCTCTAGTGACACAGTTAGCACTGCGATGCAGTGCCTTAGACCACTGCGCCACTCAGGAGTTATGTTTAGGCTACTGATTATAAACATCAGTAGCCTAAACATCATTATAAAACATCATTATAATCATCAGTAGCCTAAACATCATTATAATCATCAGTAGCCTAAACATCATTATAATCATCAGTAGCCTAAACATCATTATAATCATCAGTAGCCTAAACATCATTATAAACATCAGTAGCCTAAACATCATTATAAAACATCATTATAATCATCAGTAGCCTAAACATCATTATAATCATCAGTAGCCTAAACATCATTATAATCATCAGTAGCCTAAACATCATTATAATCATCAGTAGCCTAAACATCATTATAAACATCAGTAGCCTAAACATCATTATAAACATCAGTATAATCATCAGTAGCCTAAACATCATTATAATCATCAGTAGCCTAAACATCATTATAAACATCAGTAGCCTAAACATCATTATAAAACATCATTATAATCATCAGTAGCCTAAACATCATTATAATCATCAGTAGCCTAAACATCATTATAATCATCAGTAGCCTAAACATCATTATAATCATCAGTAGCCTAAACATCATTATAAACATCAGTAGCCTAAACATCATTATAAAACATCATTATAATCATCAGTAGCCTAAACATCATTATAATCATCAGTAGCCTAAACATCATTATAATCATCAGTAGCCTAAACATCATTATAATCATCAGTAGCCTAAACATCATTATAATCATCAGTAGCCTAAACATCATTATAAACATCAGTAGCCTAAACATCATTATAAACATCAGTAGCCTAAACATCATTATAAACATCAGTATAATCATCAGTAGCCTAAACATCAGTATAATCATCAGTAGCCTAAACATCATTATAATCATCAGTAGCCTAAACATCATTATAATCATCAGTAGCCTAAACATCATTATAAACATCAGTAGCCTAAACATCATTATAAAACATCATTATAATAATCAGTAGCCTAAACATCATTATAATCATCAGTAGCCTAAACATCATTATAATCATCAGTAGCCTAAACATCATTATAATCATCAGTAGCCTAAACATCATTATAATCATCAGTAGCCTAAACATCATTATAATCATCAGTAGCCTAAACATCATTATAATCATCAGTAGCCTAAACATCAGTATAATCATCAGTAGCCTAAACATCATTATAAACATCAGTATAATCATCAGTAGCCTAAACATCAGTATAATCATCAGTAGCCTAAACATCATTATAATCATCAGTAGCCTAAACATCATTATAAAACATCATTATAATCATCAGTAGCCTAAACATCATTATAATCATCAGTAGCCTAAACATCATTATAATCATCAGTAGCATAAACATCATTATAATCATCAGTAGCCTAAACATCATTATAATCATCAGTAGCATAAACATCATTATAATCATCAGTAGCATAAACATCATTATAAACATCATTATAAACATCAGAAGCCTAAACATCATTATAATCATCAGTAGCCTAAACATCATTATAATCATCAGTAGCCTAAACATCAGTATAATCATCAGTAGCCTAAACATCAGTATAATCATCAGTAGCCTAAACATCAGTATAATCATCAGTAGCCTAAACGTCATTATAATCATCAGTAGCCTAAACATCATTATAAACATCAGTAGCCTAAACATCATTATAATCATCAGTAGCCTAAACATCATTATGTCCGCAGTCAAAAGTAGTCTGTCAGCTCGTGTTTACATGGTGTGCATCTTCACACAATGGCATTCAGTTGGATCATGTCCATCTTACATAACCAATATCCTAAACCCTGCATTCAGTTGGATCATGTCCATGTTACATAACCAATATCCTAAACCCTGCATTCAGTTGGATCATGTCCATGTTACATAACCAATATCCTAAACCCTGCATTCAGTTGGATCATGTCCATGTTACATAACCAATATCCTAAACCCTGCCATGTCAGTAACATTATTTTACCTTCTACATTACTCACTGGCAAGTCAGCACTGTTACAATACAGCAAGTCAAGTCAAAACCATTATTATACATTATCCTAATACATTATCATATTCCTATCCTCTTGTTCCTATAGTCATGTAAGTGACCATAAAGGAGGATGGGACAAACCATCAGAGAGCACGGCAGAGGGGGAGCTGGGAGGATGGGACAAACCATCAGAGAGCACGGCAGAGGGGGAGCTGGGAGGATGGGACAAACCATCAGAGAGCACGGCAGAGGGGGAGCTGGGAGGATGGGACAAACCATCAGAGAGCACGGCAGAGGGGGAGCTGGGAGGATGGGACAAACCATCAGAGAGCACGGCAGAGGGGGAGCTGGGAGGATGGGATAAACCATCAGAGAGCACGGCAGAGGGGGAGCTGGGAGACCAAACCAAGGTATGGTTCAACAGAGTCTGATAAAACAAACAGTCATCTTACATCATAGCATGATGTTTACAATGAACGACGGTAGTGTCAGTTCCAAATAAAGTGAAATGCCTGGAGATCCGATGTACAGCCTTCAGAAAGTATTCAGACCCCTTCACTTTTCCACATTTTGTTACGTTCCAGCCTTATTCTAAAATGGATTCAATAAATACAAATCCTCATCAATCTACACACAATACCCCATAATGATACAGTGAAAACAGGTTTTTAGACATTTTTGCCAATGTTGTTTTTTTCTGATGAAATTCTCTATTGAATGAACATATTTTCAGAAACATTGAATTAAATAATAATTTTAAGGATGAACACCCTATAATTTGAACACATTTGTAAAAACATAATGCCATTTTGACATTATGGGGTATTGTGTGTGTAGGCCAGTGACAATCTCAATTTAATAAATTTAAATTCAGGCTGTAACACAACAAGATGTGGAAAAAGTTGAGGGGTGTGAATACTTCCTGAAGGCAGATGTTTGGTTCCATCTCAACCCGGAGGTTTTGATGTGACGGCTAGTAGGCTGTAGAAAACTATTTGAAACAGCACTATCTGAACTCGTCCAATGAGAACCCTGACAGCCCTCTTCTCCCCTCCCAGGCTGTCCCAACGGTGACCTCTCCTGTGGGTCAGGGCTTAGAGGTCATGGGTAATCTGAACGCCCAGATCCCGTCTTTGCTGTCAATGCCAACCAGGAACCACATGGACATCACTACCCCCCCGCTCCCCACAGTGGCTCCAGAGGTCCTCAGAGTGGCCGAGCACAGACACAAGAAGGGCCTAATGTACCCCTACATCTACCACATCCTTACTAAGGTACCCCTACATCTACCACATCCTTACTAAGGTACCCCTAAATCTACCTCATCATTACTAAGGTACCCCTACATCTACCACATCATTACTAAGGTACCCCTACATCTACCACATCCTTACTAAGGTATCCCTACATCTACCACATCCTTACTAAGGTACCCCTACATCTACCACATCCTTACTAAGGTACCCCTACATCTACCACATCATTACTAAGGTACCCCTACATCTACCACATCCTTACTAAGGTATCCCTACATCTACCACATCCTTACTAAGGTACCCCATACATCTACCACATCCTTACTAAGGTACCCCTACATCTACCACATCCTTACTAAGGTACCCCTACATCTACCACATCCTTACTAAGGTACCCCTACATCTACCACATCCTTACTAAGGTACCCCTACATCTACCACATCATTACTAAGGTACCCCTACATCTACCACATCATTACTAAGGTACCCCTACATCTACCACATCCTTACTAAGGTACCCCTACATCTACCACATCCTTACTAAGGTACCCCTATATTTACCACATCCTTACTAAGGTACCCCTATATTTACCACAACCAACATCTACCATATTCTAAGGGATCCCAACATCTACCATATTCTAAGGGATCCCAACATCTACCATATTCTAAGGTATCCCAACATCTACCATATTCTAAGGTATCCCAACATCTACCATATTCTAAGGGATCCCAACATCTACCATATTCTAAGGGATCCCAACATCTACCATATTCTAAGGGATCCCAACATCTACCATATTCTAAGGGATCCCAACATCTACCATATTCTAAGGGATCCCAACATCTACCATATTCTAAGGGATCCCAACATCTACCATATTCTAAGGGATCCCAACATCTACCATATTCTAAGGTATCCCAACATCTACCATATTCTAAGGTATCCCAACATCTACCATATTCTAAGGTATCCCAACATCTACCATATTCTAAGGTATCCCAACATCTACCATATTCTAAGGTATCCCAACACCTACCATATTCTAAGGTATCCCAACATCTACCATATTCTAAGGTATCCCAACATCTACCATATTCTAAGGTATCCCAACACCTACCATATTCTAAGGTATCCCAACACCTACCATATTCTAAGGTATCCCAACATCTACCATATTCTAAGGTATCCCAACATCTACCATATTCTAAGGTATCCCAACATCTACCATATTCTAAGGTATCCCAACATCTACCATATTCTAAGGTATCCCAACATCTACCATATTCTAAGGTATCCCAACATCTACCATATTCTAAGGTATCCCAACACCTACCATATTCTAAGGTATCCCAACATCTACCATATTCTAAGGTATCCCAACACCTACCATATTCTAAGGTATCCCAACACCTACCATATTCTAAGGTATCCCAACACCTACCATATTCTAAGGTATCCCAACACCTACCATATTCTAAGGGATCCCAACATCTACCATATTCTAAGGGATCCCAACATCTACCATATTCTAAGGGATCCCAACATCTACCATATTCTAAGGTATCCCAACATCTACCATATTCTAAGGTATCCCAACATCTACCATATTCTAAGGTATCCCAACACCTACCATATTCTAAGGTATCCCAACACCTACCATATTCTAAGGGATCCCAACATCTACCATATTCTAAGGGATCCCAACATCTACCATATTCTAAGGGATCCCAACATCTACCATATTCTAAGGTATCCCAACATCTACCATATTCTAAGGTATCCCAACACCTACCATATTCTAAGGTATCCCAACACCTACCATATTCTAAGGTATCCCAACATCTACCATATTCTAAGGTATCCCAACACCTACCATATTCTAAGGTATCCCAACACCTACCATATTCTAAGGTATCCCAACACCTACCATATTCTAAGGTATCCCAGCATCTACCATATTCTAAGGTATCCCAACACCTACCATATTCTAAGGGATCCCAACACCTACCATATTCTAAGGTCAGGGTATAGCCTAATGCATTAGCAATACACATATTTTACTCATTCTTTTAAGATGGCATCATAGCATGAAGATGATGATCATCTTTTCTGATTTTGTTTTTATTTATTTCAAGTAAATTGTAGCGGTTACTAGCATGTCTAAGTAATGTCTGGTGGCTAGCTGTGTTGTCCTTTCCATCCTACAGGATGGTATGTTAACAGTCTGTGTTGTGTGGTAGCTGTGTGTGTGTGTGTGTGTTGTGTAGTGTGTGTGTGTTGTGTAGTAGCTGTGTGTGTGTGTTGTGTAGTAGCTGTGTGTGTGTGTTGTGTAGTAGCTGTGTGTGTGTGTGTGTGTGTGTGTGTTGTGTAGTAGCTGTGTGTGTGTTGTGTAGTAGCTATGTGTGTGTGTTGTGTAGTAGCTGTGTGTGTGTGTGTGTGTGTGTTGTGTAGTAGCTGTGTGTGTGTGTTGTGTAGTAGCTGTGTGTGTGTGTTGTGTAGTAGCTGTGTGTGTGTGTGTGTTGTGTAGTAGCTGTGTGTGTGTGTGTTGTGTAGTAGCTGTGTGTGTGTGTGTGTGTGTGTGTGTGTGTGTGTGTGTGTGTTGTTACAGTGTAACTATACTGTACACAAATGTAAACGCAACATGCAACAATTTCTAAGATTTTACTGAGTTACAGTTCATACAGTGAGGGAAAAAAGTATTTGATCCCCTGCTGATTTTGTACGTTTGCCCACTGACAAAGACATGATCAGTCTATAATTTTAATGGTAGGTTTATTTGAACAGTGAGAGACAGAATAACAACAAAAAAATCCAGAAAAACTTATGTCAAAAATGTTATAAATTGATTTGCATTTTAATGAGGGAAATAAGTATTTGACCCCTCTGCAAAACATTACTTAGTACTTGGTGGCAAAACCCTTGTTGGCAATCACAGAGGTCAGACGTTTCTTGTAGTTGGCCACCAGGTTTGCACACATCTCAGGAGGGATTCTGTCCCACTCCTCTTTGCAGATCTTCTCCAAGTCATTAAGGTTTCGAGGCTGACGTTTGGCAACTCGAACCTTCAGCTCCCTCCACAGATTTCCTATGGGATTAAGGTCGGGTCTGGAGACTGGCTAGTCCACTCCAGGACCTTAATGTGCTTATTCTTGAGCCACTCCTTTGTTGCCTTGGCCGTGTGTTTTGGGTCATTGTCATGCTGGAATACCCATCCACGACCCATGTTCAATGCCCTGGCTGAGGGAAGGAGGTTCTCACCCAAGATTTGACGGTACATGGCCCCGTCCATTGTCCCTTTGATGCGGTGAAGTTGTCCTGTCCCCTTAGCAGAAAAACACCCCCAAAGCATAATGTTTCCACCTCCATGTTTGACGGTGGGGATGGTGTTCTTGGGGTCATAGGCAGCATTCCTCCTCCTCCAAACACGGCGAGTTGAGTTGATGCCAAAGAGCTCGATTTTGGTCTCATCTGACCACAACTCTTTCACCCAGTTCTCCTCTGAATCATTCAGATGTTCATTGGCAAACTTCAGATGGGCATGTATATGTGCTTTCTTGAGCAGGGGGGCCTTGCGGGCGCTGCAGCATTTCAGTCCTTCACGGCGTAGTGTGTTACCAATTGTTTTCTTGGTGACTATGGTCCCAGCTGCCTTGAGATCATTGACAAGATCCTCCCGTGTAGTTCTTGGCTGATTCCTCACCGTTCTCATGATCATTGCAACTCCACGAGGTGAGATCTTGCATGGAGCCCCAGGCCGAGGGAGATTGACAGTTATTTTGTGTTTCTTCCATTTGCGAATAATCGCACCAACTGTTGTCACCTTCTCACCAAGCTGCTTGGCGATGGTCTTGTAGCCCATTCCAGCCTTGTGTAGGTCTACAATCTTGTCCCTGACATCCTTGGAGAGCTCTTTGGTCTTGGCCATGGTGGAGAGTTTGGAATCTGAATGATTGATTGCTTCTCTGGACAGGTGTCTTTTATACAGGTAACAAGCTGAGATTAGGAGCGCTCCCTTTAAGAGTGTGCTCCTAATCTCAGCTCGTTACCTGTATAAAAGACACCTGGGAGCCAGAAATCTTTCTGATTGAGAAGGGGTCAAATATATATATTTCCCTCATTAAAATGCAAATCAATTTAACATTTTTGTCATGTGTTTTTCTGGATTTTTTTGTTGTTATTCTGTCTCTCACTGTTCAAATAAACCTTAAAATTATAGACTGATCATTTCTTTGTCAGTGGGCAAACGTACAAAATCAGCAGGGGATCAAATACTTTTTTCCCTCACTGTATAAGGTAGCCCTAATCTATGGATTTCACATGACTGGGAATACAGATAACCATCTGTTGGTCACCTTTAAAAAAAAAAAGGTAGGTGCGTGGATCAGAAAACCAGTCAGTATCTGGTGTGACCATTTCTCTTTCACATAGAGTTGATCAGGCTGTTGATTGTGGAATGTTGGCCCACTCCTCTTCAATATTTACATTTACATTTTAGTCATTTAGCAGACGCTCTTATCCAGAGCGACTTACATTTAGTGAATACATCTTTTTTTTTTTTTTTTTTTTTTTATACTGGCCCCCCGTGGGAATCAAACCCACAACCCTGGCGTTGCAAACGCCATGCTCTATCAACTGAGCTACATCCCTGCCGGCCATTCCCTCCCCTACCCTGGACGACGCTGGGCCAATTGTGCGCCGCCCATGAGTCTCCCGGTCGCGGCCGGCTGCGACAGAGCCTGGATTCGAACCAGGATCTCTAGTGGCACAGTTTACACTGCGATGCAGTGCCTTAGACCACTGCGCCACTCAGGAGACTAGCATATCTAGAGACTAGAATATCTGTGTGTAGTTGTTGGATTTTGTCAGGAACAGGAACACGCTGTGATACACGTCGATCCAGAGCATCCCAAACATGCTCAATGGGTGACATGTCTGGCGAGTATGCAGGCCATGGAAGAACTGGGACATTTTCAGCTTCCAGGAATTGTGTACAGATCCTTGCGACATGGGGCCGTGCGTTATCATGCTGATGGCGGTGGATGAATGGCATATCAATGGGCCTCGGGATCTCGTCATGGTGTCTCTTGTGCATTCAAATTGCCATCGATAAAATGCAATTGTGTTCGTTGTCCGTAGCTTATTCCTGCCCATACCATGACCCCACCGCCACCATGGGGTACTCTGTTCACAATGTTGACATCAGCAAACTGCTCGCCCACATGACACCAAACACATGGTCTGCGGTTGTGAGGCCAATTGGATGTACTGCCAAATTCACTAAAATGACGGAGGCAGCTAATGGTAGAGAAATGAAGATTCAATTCTCTGGCAACAGCTCTGGTGAACATTCCTGCAGTCAGCATGCCAATTGCACGCTCCCTCAACTTGAGACATCTGTGGCATTGTGTTGTGTGACACAACTGCATATTTTTGTGGCATTTTATTGTCCCCAGCACAAGGTGCACCTTTGTAATGATCATGCTGTTTAATCAGCTTCTTGATATGCCACACCTGTCAGGTGGATGGATTATCTAGGCAAAGGAGAAATGCTCACTAACAGGGATATAAACAAATTAGTGCACAAAATTTGAGAGAAATAAGCTTTTTGTGCGTATGGAACATTTCTGGGATCTTTTATTTCAGGTCATGAAACATGGGACCAACGCTTTACATGTTGTGTTTGTTTTTGTTCAGTGTATGTTTGTGTGTGTTTGTTAGTGTGTTAATGGGGTGTGTGTTGTGTGTTAGTTTAGTGCCAAATATAAGGGGTTAACACACCATCTCCATATACAGAGTGTACAAAACATTAAGAACACCTGCTCTTTCCAAGACAGAATGACCAGGTGAAATCTTATCATCCCTTATTCACTTCAATCAGTGTAGATGAAGGGGAGGAGACAGGTTAAATAAGGATTTTCAAGCCTTGAGGCAATTGAGGTATGGATTGGGCCATTCAGAGGGTGAATGGGCAAGACAACACATTTAAATGCGTTTGAACGGGGTATGGTAGTAGGTGCCAGGCGCATCGGTTTGTGTCAAGAACTGCAACGCTGCTGGGTTTTTCACGCTTAACAGTTTCCTGTGTGTAACAAGAATGGTCCACCACCCAAAAGACATCCAGCCAACTTGACAAAACTGTGGGAAGCATTGGAGTCAACATGGGCCAGCATCCCTGTGGAAAGCTTTCGACACCTTGTAGAGTCCATGCCCTGACGACTTGACGCTGTTCTGAGGGCAACTCAATATTAGGAAGGTGTTCCTAATGTTTTGTACACTCAGTGTATACTTCCATTAGTTTTTTTAACTGGTACCCGGCTACCTTCAGACTAGTCTTGTGAGGCTTGTGGGAAAAACAACCGACATGTACGTTGTTCGTGAGAGACTCACCTTTCCACAGAGGGGTCATATCAGTGTGTAGCTCAAACTGTTCAGACAGAAGTTGGCAGGTGATCGGATGTACCGACTTCAAACGAGTCCCGTGACGCTTTGTGGGAAGCTACAGATGTTTTCCACGAGAAGACCGATTTTCAGGATGTCTCATGGTCTGACAAACACCTCTCTAGCTCTGTCACCTTTCACCGCAGATGCTGAAGGCCGACATTTGCGGATGCGGTAGATTGAGAGGCAACCCATGCAAAAAAAAAACATATCTCTAGCTTAAACTGTCAGATTTTAATGGAGACCTTTTGTTATTATGCTAATTTGATTGATGCAGGGCCGTTGACATCGACTCTAGGGGTTTTTTAACAGTGTGTGTTGTGTTTTCAGGGGGGTTTTTAACAGTGTGTTGTGTTTTCAGGTTTTTTTTAACAGTGTGTGTTGTGTTTTCAGGGGGTTTTAACAGTGTGTGTTGTGTTTTCAGGGGGGTTTTAACAGTGTGTGTTGTGTTTTCAGGGGGGTTTTAACAGTGTGTGTTGTGTTTTCAGGGGGGTTTTAACAGTGTGTGTTGTGTTTTCAGGGGGTTTTAACAGTGTGTGTTGTGTTTTCAGGGGGTTTTAACAGTGTGTGTTGTGTTTTCAGGGGGGTTTTAACAGTGTGTGTTGTGTTTTCAGGGGGGTTTTAACAGTGTGTGTTGTGTTTTCAGGGGGTTTTAACAGTGTGTGTTGTGTTTTCAGGGGTTTTTAACAGTGTGTGTTGTGTTTTCAGGGAGAGATAAAGCTATCCGTCACCATAGAGGACGAGGCCAACCATGAGCTCCCGTCAGCAGTGCAGCTGTTCAGGCCCATCCGGCAATATGTTTACGGGGTTCTCTTCAGCCTGGCTGAAGCCAAGAAGAAGGCTGATAGACTAGCCATGAGGCGCAACCGTCTGCCTGAATGTAAGACACTGCTACCTACCTACACTATACTACTAATGGAAGACACTGCTACCTACCTACACTATACTACTAATGGAAGACTGCTACCTACCTACACTATACTACTAATGGAAGACACTGCTACCTACCTACACTATACTACTAATGGAAGACACTGCTACCTACCTACACTATACTACTAATGGAAGACACTGCTACCTACCTACACTATACTACTAATGGAAGACACTGCTACCTACCTACACTATACTACTAATGTAAGACACTGCTACCTACCTACACTATACTACTAATGGAAGACACTGCTACCTACCTACACTATACTACTAATGTAAGACACTGCTACCTACCTACACTATACTACTAATGGAAGACACTGCTACCTACCTACACTATACTACTAATGGAAGACACTGCTACCTACCAGGGGGACCATATTCTAGTTTTTAAAAGAGGACAGTGGGAGCGGAAGGCAGTTGGTGGTAAATACAAATTCGTTCACAACCAGGCAACTATGTTATTGAACTTTAATACATAAAGTAATACATCCTTTCCTTTCAACTGTTGGCCCTCAACTATAGAATAACAACAAACAAATAAATAAAAATAGTTTAGCTTTTAACACCTTTTACATGACACTGTTTCTTTTCATGGCCATAGGTTAAAATAACATTTTTTAAAAACTGTTCAGTCTAAAATAATGTCAGTCCTCCTGATGCTCTCTGGTATACTTTCCCGAAGATCGAATCTTTCCCAACAGTCCTTGATTACCAATCAATTAGGCATGAAAGTCTTTGCAAGACATGTTTTTAAAGTTGTATTATGTACACAGAAGCCCCTTCAGTGACTCAACAGACAAGTAATTCCTTTCCTTTGTCCACTGGCTTTGCATCAGTGAAAAAAACTCTCTCTACATTTGCATTGTGAGAAGGAATAGCAGAGAAAAACTGTGCAATCTTCAGTAGCTCTGAATGGAAAATCTATGCTTTTGGACCTTTCAAAATATTTGGTCCACTTCTCCGTGGGTGCCGTCCATTTCTCCAGATACTCCAGGCATGAATTGTACAGACCCTGTACTTGAGCACTGAAATGGTCACAATTCTTACCAAGTTCATCCTTGTGCTTTTGTGCCAATAGTCCCTTAACTTTAAGGGACATGAAGTTATTGGTCTTGCGTTCAAGAAGCATGGTGTAGACTTCATTCTTCACTTCCACAATTGAATTGCTCTCCCTTTCCATCTCCTGAATGTGTGAATGAAACACACACACGAGTGAGTGCATGTGCCAGAGGTACATTTCACTGAACTCATCTTCAAAAAACCTCTTGATCAAGGAGGGTGTTATTTCCTGTGACAAAAATAATGCTTTCAAGGCTGGAAACAACTGTAGCAGCCTCTCAATACCTGGGAATAATGACAGACATCGCGTCTTGCTGTGAGAAAGGAGACTTCTGTATTCAACATCAACAAATTCACAGTACTCCTTCAGATTCTCTGTGCGCACAGTGTAGATGTGAAAGTATTGACATATTTTGAAGATGACGTTCTCAATATTGACATCTAGTGTGTCTGCCCCGTAATGAACACTATTGTCCAGGATGTGTGCTGGGCAGCCCACGCCGATTTAAAGACTTGTTCTGCAATGACTTCTTTAAGTTTGCGAAAACATTATTTCCTTCTTCATCACGCCGGATTCCCCCGAACATTGTATTGCAGTTGTCACCTGTAAATGCAATACATTTTGAAATAATCCCATTATTTTCCAGTGTTTCTGATATATCGTATCAGCTGTCTCATTTGGTGTGTTTTTAACTTCCGACTAATTTACTTTGCACGCCACCGTTCTTCCAATCAAAATACTGAATAAGCAGAGGGAATATTTTCCCAGCACCCTGACCCCGGTGCTTTCAGAGCCATGTCGACAGAATGTGGTGCTATCACAGCGTTAACAATTGCTTCGGTACGAGTGCTTGAAAATGTTCGCGCAGTCTCGGAATCAGGGAAATACTTTTTTAACAAGGCAGACGTGCAGTCCATTGATCTGTAGCTATTGTAAGGATCCGACGGCGAGCGAGTAAACTGCCTCTTCCATCAATCCTATTAGCCAATCTTCAATCATTGGAGAACAAATTGGATGACCTAAGATTACGGTTATCCTACCAACGGGACATTAAAAACTGTAATATCTTATGTTTCACCGAGTCGTGGCTGAACGACGACATGGATAACATACAGCTAGCGGGATATACGCTACATCGTCAGGATAGAACGGCTTACTGCGGTAAGACAAGGTGTGGCGGTCTGTGTATATTTGACAGCTGGTGCAAAAAAGTCTCAAGGTTTTGCTCGCCTGAGGTAGAGTATCTCATGATAAGCTGTAGACCACACTATTTACCAAGAGTTTTCTTCTATATTTTTCGTAGCTGTCTATATACCACCACAAACCAATGCTGGCACTAAGACTGCACTCAATGAGCTGTATAAGGCCATAAGTAAACAGGAAAACGCTCATCCAGAGGCAGCGCTCCTAGTGGACGGGGACATTAATGCAGGGAAACTTACATCCGTTCTACCTAATAGCTAGCTACCATGCAGTAAATGCTGAAGTATGAATCTGCAGGTAGCTAAAGCTAACCAACTAGGTTCAATGCTAGCTAGCTTGCTAATATTAGGCTATAACTAGCAATGCAAATGTCTTTTTGAGATACAAATAATGTTACTACACCGATCATACTCGTAACGTTAACTAGCGAGCCAGAAAGTTAACATTCGCTAGCTAGCTAACAGTACTCTTTAACTTGCAATGAAAACGACTTTCTGACAAAATTAGAAATGTATAATATCGTATTACCGTGCATTCAGAAAGTATTCAGACCTCTTGACTTTTTCCACATTTTGTTAAGTATATATATATATATTTGTAAATGTCCTCATCAATCTACACTCCCTATAATGACAAAGCAAAAAAAGGGGGTTTGAAATTTTAGCAAAAAACTAGCAAACTGAAATAGTCTTCTTGGGTATGACGCTACAAGCTTGGCACACCTGTATTTGGGGAGTTTCTCCCATTCCTCTCTGCAGAACCTCTCAAGCTCTGTCAAGTTGGATGGGGAGCGTCGCTGCACAGCTATTTTCAGGTCTCTCCAGAGATGTTCGATCTGGTTCAAGTCCGGGCTCTGGCTGGGCCACTCAAGGACATTCAGAGACTTGTCCCGAAGCCACTCCTGCGTTGTCTTGGCTGTGTGCTTAGGGTTGTTGTTTTCATCAAGGATCTCTCTGTACTTTGCTCCGTTCAGCTTTCCCTCGATCCTGACTAGTCTCCCAGTCCCTGCCGCTGAAAAACACCCCCACAGCATGATGCTGCCACCACCATGCTTCACCGTAGGGATGGTGCCAGGTCTCCTCCAGACGTGACGCTTGGCAGTCAGGCCAAAGAGTTCAATCTTGGTTTCATCAGACCAGATAATCTTGTTTCTCATGGTCTGATTCCTTTAGGTGCCTTTTGGAAAATTCCAAGCAGGCTGTCATATGCCTTTTACTGAGGACTGGCTTCCCTCAGGCCACTCTACCATAAAGGCCTGATTGGTGGAGTGCAGCAGAGATGGTTGTCCTTCTGGAATGTTCTCCCATCTCCAGAGATGAACACTGGAGCTCTGTCCCCCGATTGCTCAGTTTGGCCGGGCGGCCAGCTCTATGAAGAGTCTTGGTGGTTCCAAACTTCATCCATTTAAGAATGATGGAGGCCACTGTGTTCTTGGGGACCTTCAATGCTGCAGACATTTTTTGGTACCCTTCCCCAGATCTGTGCCTCGACACAATCCTGTCTCTGAGCTCTACAGACAATTCATTTGACCTCATGGCTTGGTTTTTGCTCTGACATGCACTGTCAACTGTGGGACATTATATAGACAGGTGTGTGCCTTTCCAAATCATGTCCAATCAATTTAATTTACCACAGGTTGACGCCAATCAAGTTGTAGAAACATCTCAAGGGTGATCAATGGAAACAGGATGCACCTAAGCTCAATTTTGAGTCTCATAGCAAAGGGTCTGAATACTTATGTAAATAAGGTATTTCTGTTTTTATAAATTAGCAAATAAAATCTAAAAACCTGTTTTCGCTTTGTCATTATGGGGTATAGATTGATGAGGAAATTGCTTTAATAATTACAGATGGCATACAAGTTTGTTATTAAGGCACATGAAAGTTTACATGTTCCAGAATCCATTTCTGCCCCAAAACGCATTGTTGATAAACCATTTTTTTTTTAAAACACTTCAAATGCCTCTCCTGTGAAGTAGTGACGTGCGACATGCGCCTAACTTCCTGAAACGGGTCACATTTCCTAATTTCTCTCCAGACCTCCCTGTGGTACTGAAGGAGTGGGCGGCCTACAAGGGGAAGTCTCCCCTCATCCCAGAGCAGGGTTAGAGTTCAGGGATCAGGGTTCATGTTATTCATTTCTCTCCAGACCTCCCTGTGGTACTGAAGGAGTGGGCGGCCTACAAGGGGAAGTCTCCCCTCATCCCAGAGCTGGGTTAGAGTTCAGGGATCAGGGTTAATGTTATTAATTTCTCTCCAGACCCCCCCGTGGTAGTAAAGGAGTGGGCGGCCTACAAGGGGAAGTCCCCACACACCCCAGAGCTGGTGGAGGCCCTGCCCTTCAGAGAGTGGACCTGTCCTAACCTGAAGAAGCTGTGGCTGGGCAAGTCTGTGGAGGAGAAGAATGGGAGGATGAGAGCCTTCCTGGCCTGTATGAGGTCAGACTCCCCAGCCATGCTCAACCCAGCCTGCGTTCCCACACAACTCCTGGTTCTCTGCTGTGTGTTGAGGTGAGGAGGGGAACACACGCACATATTGAGAGGCAGACAAATGATGTGTAGTTTTCTGCTGAATGTGTAATGTATTGTTCTGTGTTGAGAGATGACGGTTGTAATGTATTGTTCTGTGTTGAGAGATGATGGTTGTAATGTATTGTTGTGTTGAGAGATGACGGTTGTAATGTATTGTTCTGTGTTGATGGATGTAATGTATTGTTGTGTTGAGAGATGACGGTTGTAATGTAATGTATTGTTCTGTGTTGAGAGATGATGGATGTAATGTATTGTTCTGTGTTGAGAGATGACGGTTGTAATGTATTGTTCTGTGTTGAGAGATGATGGATGTAATGTATTGTTCTGTGTTGAGAGATGATGGTTGTTGTAATGTATTGTTCTGTGTTGAGAAATTATGGATGTAATGTATTGTTCTGTGTTGAGAGATGATGGTTGTAATGTGTTCTGTGTTGAGAGATGATGGTTGTAATGTGTTGTTCTGTGTTGAGAGATGATGGTTATAATGTGTTGTTCTGTGTTGAGAGATGATGGTTGTAATCAATCACATTTATTTATAAAGCCCTTTTTACATCAGCAGATGTCACAAAGTGCTTATACAGAAACCCAGCCTAAAACCCCAAACAGCAGCAATGCAGATGTAGAAGCACGGTGGCTAGGAAAAACTCCCTAGAAAGGCAGGAACCCTAGGAAGAAACCTAGAGAGGAACCAGGCTCTGAGGGGTGGCCAGTCCTCTTCTGGCTGTGCCGGGTGGAGATTATAACAATACATGGCCATTAAGGCCAGATTTTTTCTCCAAGATGTTCAAACGTTCATAGATGACCAGCAGGGTCAAATAATAATCACAGTGGTTGTAGAGGTTGCAACAGGTCAGTACATCAGGAGTAAATGTCACTTGGCTTTTCATAGCCGGGCATTTAGAGGTTGAAACAGCAGGTGCGGCAGAGAGAGAGAGTTGAAAACAGCAGGTCTGGGACAAGGTAGCACGTCCGGTGAACAGGTCAGGGTTCCATAGCCGCAGGAAGAAGAGTTGAAACTGGAGCAGCAGAACGACCAGGTGGACTGGGGACAGCCAGGAGTCATCAGGCCAGGTAGTCCTGAGGCATGGTCCTAGGGCTCAGGTCCTCCGGGAGGGGAGGGAGAGAGAGAGGGAGAGAGAGAATTAGAGGGAGCATACTTAAATTCACACAGGACACCAGATAAGACAGGAGAATTACACCAGATATAACAGACTGACCCTAGCCCCCTGGCACATAGTAATGTATTGGTCTGTGTTGAGAGATGACGGTTGTAATGTAATGTATTGGTCTGTGTTGAGAGATGACGGTTGTAATGTAATGTATTGTTCTGTGTTGAGAGATGATGGTTGTAATGTATTGTTCTGTGTTGAGAGATGATGGTTATAATGTATTGTTCTGTGTTGAGAGATGATGGTTGTAATGTATTGTTCTGTGTTGAGAGATGATGGATGTAATGTATTGTTCTGTGTTGAGAGATGATGGTTGTAATGTATTGTTCTGTTGAGAGATGATGGTTATAATGTATTGTTCTGTGTTGAGAGATGATGGTTGTAATGTATTGTTCTGTGTTGAGAGATGATGGATGTAATGTATTGTTGTGTGTTGAGAGATGATGGTTGTTGTAATGTATTGTTCTGTGTTGAGAGATGATGGTTATAATGTATTGTTCTGTGTTGAGAGATGATGGATGTAATGTATTGTTCTGTGTTGAGAGATGATGGTTATAATGTATTGTTCTGTGTTGAGAGATGATGGTTGTAATGTATTGTTCTGTGTTGAGAGATGATGGATGTAATGTATTGTTCTGTTGAGAGATGATGGTTATAATGTATTGTTCTGTGTTGAGAGATGATGGTTGTAATGTATTGTTCTGTGTTGAGAGATGATGGATGTAATGTATTGTTGTGTGTTGAGAGATTATGGATGTAATGTATTGTTGTGTGTTGAGAGATGATGGATGTAATCTATTGTTGTGTGGAGAGATGATGGATGTAATGTATTGTTCTGTGTTGAGAGATGATGGATGTTGTAATGTATTGTTGTGTGTTGAGAGATGATGGTTATAATGTATTGTTCTGTGTTGAGAGATGATGGATGTACTGTATTGTTGTGTGTTGAGAGATGATGGATGTAATGTATTGTTCTGTGTTGAGAGATGATGGATGTTGTAATGTATTGTTGTGTGTTGAGAGATGATGGTTATAATGTATTGTTCTTTGTTGAGAGATTATGGATGTAATGTATTGTTGTGTGTTGAGAGATTATGGATGTAATGTATTGTTGTGTGTTGAGAGATGATGGATGTAATCTATTGTTGTGTGGAGAGATGATGGATGTAATGTATTGTTGTGTGGAGAGATGGTGGATGTAATGTGTTCTGTGTTGAGAGATGATGGATGTAATCTATTGTTGTGTGTTGAGAGATGATGGATGTAATGTATTGTTCTGTGTTGAGAGATGATGGTTGTAATGTATTGTTGTGTCGAGAGATGATGGATGTAATGTGTTCTGTGTTGAGAGATGATGGTTGTAATGTATTGTTGTGTGGAGAGATGGTCATTGTATGGAAGAGCAGATCAGACAGTTCCTGTATGTTGTCATGCTGTATTTGACCTTCTGTTCTGCTCTAGGTTTATGTTGCAATGGCCAGGAGTAAGAGTTTTGCGTGGTAAGGAACTTGACGCGTTCCTATCCCAAGCACTTTCTCCTAAACTGTATGAGCCTGAACAGCTGCAGGAACTCAAGGTGATTTTGTAGTGAGTCTGAGGAGTGTTCTGGAACTACCCAGTGCTAGACAGGGTGTTCTGGAACCACCCAGTGCTAGACAGGGTGTTCTGGAACCACCCAGTGCTAGACAGGTGTGTTCTGGAACCACCCAGTGCTAGACAGGTGTGTTCTGGAACCACCCAGTGCTAGACAGGTGTGTTCTGGAACCACCCAGTGCTAGACAGGTGTGTTCTGGAACCACCCAGTGCTAGACAGGTGTGTTCTGGAACCACCCAGTGCTAGACAGGTGTGTTCTGGAACCACCCAGTGCTAGACAGGTGTGTTCTGGAACCACCCAGTGCTAGACAGGTGTGTTCTGGAACCACCCAGTGCTAGACAGGTGTGTTCTGGAACCACCCAGTGCTAGACAGGTGTGTTCTGGAACCACCCAGTGCTAGACAGGTGTGTTCTGGAACCACCCAGTGCTAGACAGGGTGTTCTGGAACCACCCAGTGCTAGACAGGTGTGTTCTGGAACCACCCAGTGCTAGACAGGGTGTTCTGGAACCACCCAGTGCTAGACAGGTGTGTTCTGGAACCACCCAGTGCTAGACAGGAGTGTTCTGGAACCACCCAGTGCTAGACAGTGGTATTCCACTATTCTTTCACACCCACATTAACAATACTCCTGGACCAGGGTTCCAAAACATTGATAACTACCCAGGTTTTCACAGAATGACCAGATTCCGGGAATTTTCCAAACAGGATTTCTGGAAAACCTGGTAATTTTGGGAAAGTTATGGGAATTTTCCAACCCTATCCTGGACTAAACAGCAATTGCTGTGGAGGTTATCTTCTGTAGTCCAGTAGGATGCGTATTCTGGGTCCAGGAAACGGGCACCATGAGTTTGACAACATATCAGATCCTCCCAACGCTCCGCTGGGCTGGTCTGAGTTGGTCCATTTGAACATCTTTCTCAGAGAGGCTGGTTCCACATGACACTTCATATTGTCACAACGATAACATGCTTAACAACCTTAAACATCAACCAGCTGCTTCTGTTCTGCTAGTCTGTGTGTGTGGCTCTGTCATCTGTGGCTGGCTATCTGTGTGTGGTTGGCTGGCTGTGTGGTTGGCTGGCTGGCTATGTGACTGACTGGCTGTGTGTGGTTGGTTGGCTGGCTGTGTGGTTGGCTGGCTGGCTGGCTATGTGACTGACTGGCTGTGTGTGGTTGGCTGGGTGTGGCTGGCTGGGTGTGGTTGGCTGGCTGGCTGTGTGGTTGGTTGGCTGGCTTTGTGTGGTTGGTTGGCTGGCTGTGTGGTTGGTTGGTTGGCTGTGTGTGGTTGGCTGGCTGGCTGTGTGTGGTTGGCTGGCTGGCTGGGTGTGGTTGGTTGGTTGGCTGGCTGCGTGTGGTTGGCTGGCTGGCTGGGTGTGGTTGGTTGGTTGGCTGGCTGGGTGACTGGTTGGCTGGTAGATTGTCAGCTAGTGTCCTGTGTGTTGGCAGACTGGGTGAATGGGCTGCCACCTCTGTGCTTGCACTGCTTTGCTCTGTGGGATGCTGTTGATGGGGGATTTATTACTGTAGCTTATGCAACTCAGTGGTTCTCTATCCTCTTCTGGGGAACACTTAGAGGGTACACCTTTTTGTTTTAGCCCAGCACTATCACACCTGATTTAACTGACCCAAGGGTTTGATGATTCGCTAGATGAATCAAGTGTGTTATTGCTGGACTAGAGCAAAAACCTGCACCCCTTTGGTGGGGTCCCCCAGGAGTTTATCTGAGATCCCTAGGAATAGTTCCGGTAACTTTCCCCAAATTCCCAGGGTTTCTCCTGGAGTTCCTGCTGATTCCCTCCTGATTCCAGGAATCTTACAATCAGGATTCTGGAACACCTGGGGATTATGGGGAAGTTACCAGAATGCTTAGTTACTGTCACTGTGAGTTGTCCTATAACTAGTCTCTCCCTGTAGATTGATAACCTGGACCCTCGCGGCGTCCAGCTGGCTGCTCTCTTCATGAGCGGCGTGGACATGGCCTTATTGGCCAACGACGTGTGTGGCCAGCCAATCCCCTGGGAGCACTGCTGCCCCTGGATGTACTTTGATGGCAAGCTGCTGCAGAGCAAACTGATCCGGGCCATTCGGGACAAGGCCCCGCTCATCGACCTCTGTGATGGTCAGGTATCTACACAGAGACAAACCCAGTCCCATTCTAGTCTAGGATCTTTAACCAAGACCAGTCCTATTCTAGTCTAGGATCTTTAACCAAGACCAGTCCCATTCTAGTCTAGGATCTTTAACCAAGACCAGTCCCATTCTAGTCTAGGATCTTTAACCAAACCCAGTCCCATTCTAGTCTAGGATCTTTAACCAAGACCAGTCCTATTCTAGTCTGGGATCTTTAACCAAACCCAGTCCCATTCTAGTCTAGTATCTTTAACCTCAGGCATCCCTGAGGAGAGGTTTGAACAACCTTTAACTTCAACCATCCACCTCTGTCCCCTCTCTCTCTGTTTCCTCGCTGTCCCCCCTCTCTCTGTTTCCTCTCTGTCCCCTCTCTCTCTGTTTCCTCGCTGTCCCCCCTCTCTCTGTTTCCTCTCTGTCCCCTCTCTCTCTGTTTCCTCTCTGTCCCCTCTCTCTGTTTCCTCTCTGTTTCCTCTCTCTCTGTTTCTTCTCTGTCCCCTCTCTCTGTTTCCTCTCTGTCCCCCCTCTCTCTGTTTCCTCTCTGTCCCCTCTCTCTCTGTTTCCTCGCTGTCCCCCCTCTCTCTGTTTCCTCTCTGTCCCCTCTCTCTCTGTTTCCCTCGCTGTCCCCCCTCTCTCTGTTTCCTCTCTGTCCCCTCTCTCTCTGTTTCCTCTCTGTCCCCTCTCTCTCTGTTTCCTCGCTGTCCCCCCTCTCTCTGTTTCCTCTCTGTCCCCTCTCTCTCTGTTTCCTCTCTGTCCCCTCTCTCTCTGTTTCCTCTCTGTCCCCTCTCTCTGTTTACTCTCTGTCCCCTCTCTCTCTGTTTCCTCTCTGTCCCCCCTCTCTCTCTGTCCCCTCTCTCTCTGTTTCCTCTCTGTGCCCCCTCTCTCTCTGTTTCCTCTCTGTCCCCTCTCTCTGTTTCCTCTCTGCCCCCTTTCTCTCTGTTTCCTCTCTGTCCCCTCTCTCTGTTTCCTCTCTGTCCCCTCTCTCTGTTTCCTCTCTGTCCCCTCTCTCTCTCTGTTTCCTCTGTTTCCTCTCTCTGTGTTTCCTCTCTGTCCCCCCTCTCTCTCTCTGTTTCCTCTCTGTCCCCTCTCTCTCTGTCCCCTCTCTCTCTCTGTTTCCTCTGTTTCCTCTCTCTCTGTTTCCTCTCTGTCCCCTCTCTCTCTCTGTTTCCTCTCTGTCCCCTCTCTCTCTGTTTCCTCTGTCCCCCCTCTCTCTCTCTGTTCCTCTCTGTCCCCTCTCTCTCTGTTTCCTCTCTGTCCCCCCTCTCTCTCTCTGTTTCCTCTCTGTCCCCTCTCTCTCTGTTTTCCTCTCTGTCCCCTCTCTCTCTGTTTCCTCTCTGTCCCCCCTCTCTCTCTCTGTTTCCTCTCTGTCCCCCCTCTCTGTTTCCTCTCTGTCCCCTCTCTCTGTTTCCTCTCTGTCCCCTCTCTCTGTTTCCTCTCTGTCCCCTCTCTCTCTGTTTCCTCTCTGTCCCCCCTCTCTCTCTCGTTTCCTCTGTCCCCTATCTCTGTTTCCTCTCTGTCCCCCTCTCTCTCTCTGTTTCCTCTCTGTCCCCCTCTCTCTCTGTTTCCTCTCTGTCCCACTCTCTCTCTGTTGTCCTCTTGTCCCCCCTTCTCTCTGTTTCCTCTCTGTCCCCCCTCTCTGTTTCCTCTCTGTCCCCTCTCTCTGTTTTCCTCTCTGTCCACTCTCTCTGTTTCCTCTCTGTCCCCTTCTCTGTTCCTCTGTCCACTTCTCTCTGTTTCCTCTCTGTCCCCCCTCTCTCTCTCTGTTTCCTCTCTGTCCCCCTCTCTGTTTCCTCTCTGTCCCCTCTCTTGTTTCCTCTCTGTCCCCCCCCTCTCTCTCTCTGTTTCCTCTCTGTCCCCCCTCTCTGTTTTCCTCTGTCCCCTCTCTCTGTTTAATCTCTGTCCCCTCTCTCTGTTCCTCTCTGTCCCTCTCTATGTTTCCTCTCTGTCCCTCTCTCTCGGTTTTCCTCTCTGTCCCCCCTCTCTCTCTCTGTTTCCTCTCTGTCCCCCCTCTCTGTTTCCTCTCTGTCCCCTCTCTCTGTTTCCTCTCTGTCCCCTCTCTCTGTTTCCTCTCTGTCCCCTCTCTCTCTCTCTGTTTCCTCTCTGTCCCCAGGTGGATCAGGTGAACAAGGTGAAGAAAATGAGGCAGAGCATCCTGGAGGGGCTTAACTTCTCCCGCCCCCCCCACCCCATGCCTTTCCCCCCCCCTCCTCCCCCCCACCCCCACGCCATGCCTTTCTACCCCCCAGGGGGAGCCTTCTACCCCCCACCCCACATGATGCCGCTACAGGGCAGGAGCAGGGGCATGGGCATGGGCATGCCTGGTAAGAGACCAATCATTTATACTAATTTCCAGATTGTAGTGTACATAGAGACCACTATGTAGTGCTCTCCATCATGGGGTTCTCCATCATGGGGTTCTCCATCATGGGGTTCTCCATCATGGGGCTCTCCATCATGGGGCTCTCCTGAGTGGCGCAGTGGTCTAAGAGATCCTGGTTCGAATCCAGGCTCTGCCGTAGCCGGCCGCGACCGGGAGACCCATGGGGCGGCGCACAATTGGCCCAGCGTCGTCCAGGGTAGGGGAGGGATTTGGCCGGCAGGGGATGTAGCTCAGTTGGTAGAGCATGGCGTTTGCAACGCCAGGGTTGAGGGTTCGATTCCCACGGGGGGCCAATATGGGAAAAAAATTATAAAATGTATGCACTCACTAACTGTAAGTTGCTCTGGATAAGAGCGTCTGCTAAATGACTAAAATGTAAAATGGGGTTTCTATGTAGTATTATGGTTATTCTGTCCTCTGTTATTAGACTTCACCTGATCTACTGTGTAGCCTAATCTACTAGCCATGTTTATCTGATTATGTTCTGAACCACTCCATAAAGAAGTTCCCTTGCCATAAAAATACAGTTCTATCTATCGTCTATGTTACTATGGATACTACAATGCATAAATTACACTGAACAAAAACATAAACGCAACATGTAAAGTGTTGGTCCCATGTTTGAAATGAATAAAAGATCCCAGAAATGTTCCATACGCACAAAAAGCTTATTTCTCTCAGATGTTGTGCATAAATGTGTTTACATCCCTGTTAGTGAGTATTTCTCCTTTGCCAAGATAATCCATCCACCTGACAGGTGTGGCATATCAAGAAGCTGATTAAACAGCATGATCATTGCTGAGGAGTATTTCTGTCTGTAAGAAAGCCGTTTTGTGGGGGAAACTCATTATGATTGGCTGGTCCTGGCTCCCCAGTGGGTGGGCCCCTGCCCAGTCATGTGAAATCCATAGATTAGGGCCTAATTTATTTATTTAAATTGACTGATTTCCTTTATATGAACTGTAACTCAGTAAAATCTTTATTGTTGCATGTTGGGTTATATTTTTGTTCAGTAGAAGTACATTACTAAATAGATATGTCTATAAGTACATACAGTGAGGGAAAAAAGTATTTGATCCCCTGCTGATTTTGTTCGTTTGCCCACTGACAAAGAAATGATCAGTCTATAATTTTAATGGTAGGTTTATTTGAACAGTGAGAGACAGAATAACAACAAATAAATCCAGAAAAACGCATGTCAAAAATTTTACAAATTGATTTGCATTTTAATGAGGGAAATAAGTATTTGACCCCCTCTCAATCAGAAAGATTTCTGGCTCCCAGGTGTCTTTTATACAGGTAATGAGCTGAGATTAGGAGCACACTCTTAAAGGGAGTGCTCCTAATCTCAGTTTGTTACCTGTATAAAAGACACCTGTCCAGAGAAGCAATCAATCATTCAGATTCCAAACTCTCCACCATGGCCAAGACCAAAGTGCTCTCCAAGGATGTCAGGGACAAGATTGAAGACCTACACAAGGCTGGAATGGGCTACAAGACCATCGCCAAGCAGCTTGGTGAGAAGGTGACAACAGTTGGTGCGATTATTCGCAAATGGAAGAAACACAAAAGAACTGTCAATCTCCCTCGGCCTGGGGCTCCATGCAAGACCCACCTCTTTAAGGAATACCTGGGATAGGATAAAGTAATCCTTCTACCCCCCCTTACCCCAACCCACCCCCCAAATAAATAAAAATAATAATAATAAAAATTTGAAAATACTAAAATATATAAATAAATAAAAGTTTAATAACAAATTATAAATAAAATATGAATAAAAAAAGGAAGGTAAAAAAAAAAGGACAATAATTAAAAATTAATACAAAAAAAAAAAAAACATTCCAATGTGGTTATCCCACTGGCGATAAGGTGAATGCACCTATTTGTAAGTCACTCTGGATAAGAGCGTCTGCTAAATGACGTAAATGTAAATCTCACCTCGTGGAGTTGAAATGATCATGAAAACGGTGAGGAATCAGCCCAGAACTACACGGGAGGATCTTGTCAATGATCTCAAGGCAGCTGGGACCATAGTGACCAAGATAACAATTGGTAACACACTACGCCGTGAAGGACTGAAATCCTGCAGCGCCCGCAAGGTCCCCCTGCTCAAGAAAGCACATATACAGGCCCGTCTGAAGTTTGCCAATGAACATCTGAATGATTCAGAGGAGAACTGGGTGAAAGAGTTGTGGTCAGATGAGACCAAAATCGAGCTCTTTGGCATCAACTCAACTGGCAGTGTTTGGAGGAGGAGGAATGCTGCCTATGACCCCAAGAACACCATCCCCACCGTCAAACATGGAGGTTGAAACATTATGCTTTGGGGGTGTTTTTCTGCTAAGGGGACAGGACAACTTGACCGCATCAAAGGGACGATGGACGGGGCCATGTACCGTCAAATCTTGGGTGAGAACCTCCTTCCCTCAGCCAAGGCATTAAAAATGGGTCGTGGATGGGTATTCCAGCATGATAATGACCCAAAACACACAGCCAAGGCAACAAAGGAGTGGCTCAAGAAGAAGCACATTAAGGTCCTGGAGTGGCCTAGCCAGTCTCCAGACCTTAATCCCATATAAAATCTGTAGAGTGAGCTGAAGGTTCGAGTTGCCAAACGTCAGCCTCGAAACCTTAATGACTTTTAGAAGATCTGCAAAGAGGAGTGGGACAAAATCCCTCCTGAGATGTGTGCAAACCTGGTGGCCAACTACAAGAAACGTCTGACCTCTGTGATTGCCAACAAGGGTTTTGCCACCAAGTACTAAGTAATGTTTTGCAGAGGGGTCAAATACTTATTTCCCTCATTAAAATGCAAATCAATTTATAACATTTTTTACATGTGTTTTTCTGGATTATTTTGTTATTATTCTGTCTCTCACTGTTCAAATAATAAATAAATCATGTCTTTGTCAGTGGGCAAACGTACAAAATCAGCAGGGGATCAAATACTTTTTTTCCCTCACTGTATATTGTTCACCATAAAGGCGGACCAGTATTATACTCAGATTTCTCTTAACTTTCTTAGAAGTTTTATTTCACAACCTCTCTGTGTGTGTCCCTACTGTTGGTCCGTGGTCTGCAGGCCTGCCAAGCATGTCCTCCCAGGGCGGGAAGCTGGAGATAGCGGGCACGGTGGTGGGCCAGTGGGCTGGCATCAGACGGGGCCGAGGCAGAGGAGGCTTCCCCATCCAGGTGGTCTCTGTCGGGGGACCAAGCAGAGGGTAAGAGGTCATACAATAACTTTTTTGTTGGTCCGTGGTGTGTAATGAGGAGCAAACAGACGCTGCACTTGACACATGAATGGAATTGCTTATTCCAGTTACTAATAAGCATGCACCCATTAAGAAAATTACTGTAAATACTGTTAAATCCCTGTGGATTGATGAGGAATTGAAAAACTGTATGGTTGAGAGGGATGAGGTAAAAAGAATGGCAAATAAGTCTGGCTGCACAAATGATTGGCAAACGTACTGCAGATTGAGAAATCATGTGACTAAACTGAATAAAAGGAAGAAGAAACTCCACTATGAAACAAAGATAAATGACACAAAGAATGATAGTAAAAAGCTTTGGAGCAGCTTTAATGAAATGTTGGGCAAAAAGGCAAACTCAGCTCCATCATTCATTGAATCAGATGGCTCATTCATCACAAAACCCACTGATATTGCCAACTACTTTAATGATTTTTTCATTGGCAAGATTAGCAAACTTAGGCATGAAATGCCAGCAACAAACGCTGACACTACACATCCAAGTATATCTGAACAAATTATGAAAGACAAGATTTATACTTTTGAATTCTGTAAAGTGAGTGTGGAAGAGGTGAAAAAAGTATTGTTGTCTATTAAAAATGACAAGCCACCGGGGTCTGACAACCTGGATGGAAAATTACTGAGGATAATAGTGGATGATATTGCCACTCCTATTTGCCATATCTTCAATTGAAGCCTACTAGAAAGTGTGTGCCCTCAGGCCTGGAGGGAAGCAAAAGTCATTCCGTTACCTAAGAATAGTAAAGCCCCCTTTACTGGCTCAAATAGCCGACCAATCAGCCTGTTACCAACCCTTAGTAAACTATTGGAAGAAATGGTGTTTGACCAGATACAATGCTATTTTACAGTAACCAAATTGACAACAGACTTTCAGCATGCTTATAGGGAAGGACATTCAACAAGCACAGCACTTACACAAATGACTGATGATTGGCTGAGAGAAATTGATGATAAAAGATTGTGGGGGCTGTTTTGTTAGACTTCAGTGCGGTTTTTGACATTATTGATCATAGTCTGCTGATGGAAAAACGTATGTGTTATGGCTTTACACCCCCTGCTATATTGTGGATAAAGAGTTACCTGTCTAACAGGACACAGAGGGTGTTCTTTAATCAATCAATCAATTTTATTTTATATAGCCCTTCTTACATCAGCTAATATCTCGAAGTGCTGTACAGAAACCCAGCCTAAAACCCCAAACAGCTAGTAATGCAGGTGTAGAAGCACGGTGGCTAGGAAAAACTCCCTAGAAAGGCGAAAACCTAGGAAGAAACCTAGAGAGGAACCAGGCTATGAGGGGTGGCCAGTCCTCTTCTGGCTGTGCCGGGTGGAGATTATAACAGAACCATGCCAAGATGTTCAAAAATGTTCATAAGTGACAAGCATGGTCAAATAATAATCAGGAATAAATCTCAGTTGGCTTTTCATAGCCGATCATTAAGAGTTTGAAAACAGCAGGTCTGGGACAGGTAGGGGTTCCATAACCGCAGGCAGAACAGTTTAAACTGGAATAGCACCAAGGCCAGGCGGACTGGGGACAGCAAGGAGTCACCACGGCCGGTAGTCCCGACGTATGGTCCTAGGGCTCAGGTCTCTCAGTTGGCTTTTCATAGCCGATCATTAAGAGTTGAAAAACAGCAGGTCTGGGACAGGTAGGGGTTTCGTAGCCGCAGGCAGAACAGTTGAAACTGGAATAGCAGCAAGGCCAGGCGGACTGGGGACAGCAAGGTGTCATCATGCCCGGTAGTCCTGACGTATGGTCCTAGGGCTCAGGTTCTCAGAGAGAAAGAGAGAACGAGAGAATTAGAGAGAGCATACTTAAATTCACACAGGACACTGGATAAGACAGGAGAAGTACTCCAGGTATAACCAACTAACCCCAGCCCCCCGACACATAAACTACTGCAGCATAAATACTGGAGGCTGAGACAGGAGCGGTCCGGAGACACTGTGGCCCCATCCGAAGAAAACCCCCGGACAGGGCCAAACAGGAAGGATATAACCCCACCCACTCCGCCAAAGCACAGCCCCCGCACCACTAGAGGGATATCCCCAACCACCAACTTACAATCCTGAGACAAGGCCGAGTATAGCCCACAGAGGTCTCCACCACAGCACAAACCAAGGGGGGGGCGCCAACCCAGACAGGAAGATCACGTCAGTAACTCAACCCACTCAAGTGACGCACCCCTCCCAGGGACGGCATGAAAGAGCACCAGCAAGCCAGTGACTCAGCCCCCTGCAACAGGGTTAGAGGCAGAGAACCCCAGCGGAGAGGGGAACCGGCCTGGCAGAGCAGCAAGGGCTGTTCGTTGCTCCAGCCTTTCCTTACCCACACCCTGGGCCGACTACATCAAATATGACCTATGAAGAAAATTTGAAAGCTTAAGGTTAAAGGGGGTTAAAGGTGGAGACCCTTGGGTCGGG
>LR778264.1:61694632-61823030 GCA_902810595.1 Coregonus sp. 'balchen' | reverse complement strand
GGGACCCAAAAGGGGGGGGGGGTGTTTTTGGGGGAACCAAAAAAAAACCCCAGTGTAGACGGGGGTTCTGGAACCCCCCAGTGCTGACAGGGTGTTCTGGGACCACCCATGTAGACAGGTGTGTTCGGGAAACCCCACCCAGTGTAGAAGGGGTTCGGGGTTTTAAAAAACCAGGTAGCAGGTGTTTTCGGGAAAACCCCCCAGGTTTGAAGGTGGTTGGAAACCCAACCAGTGCTAGACAGGTGTTTTTGGGAAACCCACCCAGTGTAGACAGGTGTGTTTGGGAAAAACCACCCAGTGTGACGGTTGTTCTGGAACCACCCGTGTAGACAGGGTGTTTGGACACCCAGTGCTGACAGGGTTGTTTGGAACCACCCAGGTAGAAAGGGTGTTTGGAACCCCCAGTGCTAGACAGGGTGTTCAACCCCACCCAGTGCAGACAGGGGTTCGGGAACCACCCAGTGCTAACAGGGTGTTCGGAACCACCCAAACAGGGGGGGCCCCCTTAGACAGGAGTGTTCGGGGAACCACCCGTGTAGACAGTGGATTCCAAAATTTTTTCACACCCACATAACAATATTGGACCGGGGTTCCAAAACATGAAAACCCCCAGGTTTTCCAGAAGACCAGTTCCGGGTTTTCCAAACAGGATTTTGGAAAATGGAATTTTTGGGAAAGTTATGGGAATTTTCAACCCTACCCGGACTAAACACAAGGTGTGGAGGTTATTTCTGTAGCCAGTAGGATGCGTTTTTTGGGCCCCAGGAAAAGGGCACCAGGGTTTTGACAAATATCAGATCCTCCCAACGTCCGCTGGGGGGTTGGTTGGCCATTTAACATCTTTCTCAGAGAGGGGGTTTCCCCAATGACACTTCTTTGTCACAACGATAAATGTTTAAAAAACTTAAACATAAAACCGCGTTTTTTTTTCAGTTGGTGTGGGGCTTGTCATCTGGGGGGGGGCTGGCTTTGGTGTTGTGGTTGGTGGGGTGTGGGTTTGGTGGGGTGGTTTGGGGATGGGGCTTGTGTGGTTGGTGGTTGGGGAGTGGGGGTTGGTGGCGGGGTTTTTGGTGGCGGTGTGGTTGGGGGGTGGGGCGGGGGGTGGTTGGGGGGCTTTTTGTGGTTTTTGGGGGGTGGGTTGGTTGGTGGTGTGGGTGGTTGGGGTGTGGGTTTGGTGGGGTTGGGTGGTGGGTGGGTGGGTTGGTTGGGGTGGGGGGCGGGGGGTTTTTGCTGGCGGTGGGGGGGGTTGGTGGTTTGGTGGTGGGTGACTGGTGGCTGGTAGTTGTCAGTAGGCCCTGGTGTTGGAGACGGGGAATGGGCTCCACTCGTGTTGCATGTTTGTTTGGGGGAGTGTGAGGGGGTTATACTGTAGCTATGCAACCGGGGTTTCCTACCTTTTGGGGAAACCTTAGGGGTACACCTTTTTGTTTTAGCCCAGCACTATCACACCATGATTTAACTGACCCAAGGGTTTGATGATCGCTAGATGAATCAAGTGTGTTATTGCTGGACTAGAGCAAAAACCTGCACCCCTTTGGTGGGGTCCCCCAGGAGTTTATCTGAGATCCCTAGGAATAGTTCCGGTAACTTTCCCCAAATTCCCAGGGTTTATCCTGGAGTTCCTGCTGATCCCTCCTGATTCAGGAATCTTACAATCAGATTCTGGAACACTCGGGATTATGGGGGGAAGTTACAGAATGCCTTAGTTACTGTCACGTGAGTTGTCCTATAACTTAGTTCTCTCCCTGGATAGATGATAACCTGGACCCTCGCGGCGTCAGCTGCTGCTTCTTCATGAGCGGCGTGGACATGGCCTTATTGGCACAACGACGTGTGTGGCCAGCCAATCCCCTGGGAGCACTGCTGCCCCTGGATGTACTTGATGGCAAGCTGCTGCAGAGCAAATGATCCGGGCCATTCGGGACAAGGCCCCGCTCATCGACCTCTGTGATGGTTCAGGTTATCTACACAGAGACAAACCCAGTCCCATTCTAGTCTAGGATCTTTAACCAAGACCATTCCTATTCTAGTCTAGGATCTTTAACCAAGACCAGTCCCATTCTAGTCTAGGAATCTTTAACCAAGACCAGTCCCATTCTAGTCTAGGATCTTTAACCAAACCAGTCCCATTCTAGTCTAGGATCTTTAACCAGACCAGTCCTATTCTAGTCTGGGATCTTTTAACCAAACCCAGTCCCATTCTAGTCTAGATCATTTAACCTCAGGCATCCACTGAGGACGAGGTTTGAACAACCTTTAACTTCAACCATCCACCTCTGTCCCCTCTCTCTCTGTTTCCTCGCTGTCCCCCCTCTCTCTGTTTCCTCTCTGTCCCCCCTCTCTCTGTTTCCTCGCTGTCCCCCCTCTCTCTGTTTCGTCTCTGTCCCCTCTCTCTCTGTTTCCTCTCTGTCCCCTCTCTCTGTTTCCTCTCTGTTTCCTCTCTCTCTGTTTCTTCTCTGTCCCCTCTCTCTGTTTCCTCTCTGTCCCCCCTCTCTCTGTTTCCTCTCTGTCCCCTCTCTCTCTGGTTTCCTCGCTGTCCCCCCTTCTCTGTTTCCTCTCTGTCCCCTCTCTCTCTGTTTTCCTCGCTGTCCCCCTCTCTCTTGTTTGTCCCTTCGCTCTCCCCTCTCTCTCTGTTTCCTCTGTCCCTCTCCTCTGTTTTCCCTCTCGCTGTCCCCCCTCTCTCTGTTTCCTCTCTGTCCCTCTTCTCTCTGTTTCCTCTCTGTCCCCCCCCTCCTGTTTCCTCTCGTCCCCTCTCTCTGTTTTGACTCTCTGTCCCCTTCTCTCTCTGTTCTCTCTCTGTCCCCCCTCTTCTTGTCCCCCTCTCTCTCTGTTCCCCTCTGTGCCCCCTCTCTCTCTGTTTCCTCTCTGTCCCCTCTCTCTGTTTCCTCTCTGCCCCCTTTCTCTCTGTTTCCTCTCTGGTCCCCCTCTCTGTTTCCTCTCTGTCCCCTCTCTCTGTTTTCCTCTCTGTCCCTCTCCTCTCTCTCTGTTTCCTCTGTTTCCTCCTCTCTTGTTTCCTCTCTGTCCCCCCCTCTCTCTCTCTGTTTCCTCTCTGTCCCCTCTCTCTCTGTCCCCCTTCTCTCTCTGTTTCCTTCTGTTCCTCTCTCTCTGTTTCCTCTCTGTCCCTCTGCTCTCTCTGTTTCTCCCGTCCCCCTCTCTCCTGTTCCTCTGTCCCCCCCCTCTCTCTCTCTGTTTCCTCCTCTGTACCCCTCTCTCTCTGTTTCCTCTCGTCCCCCCTCCTCTCTTTTTCCTCCTCTGTCCCCTCTTCTCTTTTCCTCTTGTCCCCTCTCTTCTTTTCCTCTCTGTCCCCCTCTCTCTCTCTTGTTTCCTCTCTGCCCCCCCTTCTTGTTTCTCTCTGTCCCCTCTCTCTGTTTCTCTCGTCCCTCTCTTTTCCCTCTGTCCCTCTCTCTCTTGTTTCTCTCTCCCCCTCTCTTCTGTTTCCTTTCCCCTCTCTCTGTTTCTCTCTGTCCCCCTCTCTCTCTCTGTTTTCCTCTCTGTCCCCCCTCTCCTCTTATGTTCCTCTGTCCCCTCTCTCTCTGTTTCCTCTCTGTCCCCTCTCTCCTTTTCCTCTCTGTCCCCCCTCCTCTGTTCCTCTCTTCCCCTCTCTCTGTTTCCCTCTGCCCCTCTCTCTGTTTCCTCTCTCCCCTCTCTCTGTTTCCCCCCTTGTCCCCTCTCTCTCTGTTTCCTCTTGCCCCCCTCTCTTTTGTTTCCTCTCTGTCCCCCCTCTCTTTTTTCCTCTGTCCCCCTTCTGTTTCCTCCTGCCCCCCTCTCTCTCTGTTCCTCTTGTCCCCCTCTCTGTTCCTCTGTCCCCTCTTCGTTTCCCCTTTTCCCCTTTCCTCTTTTCCTCTTTCCCCCCTCTTCGTTCCTCTTTCCCCCCTTTTTTCCTCTGTCCCCCCCTCTCTCTCTTTTTTTTCCCTTTTTGTCCCCCCTCTCTGTTTCCTTCTTTCCCTCTTTTTTCCTCTCTGTCCCCTCTTTTGTTTCCTCTCTGTCCCCTCTCTTCTTTTTTTCCCCTTTTGTCCCCGGTGGTCAGGTGAACAAGGGTGAAAAAAATGAGGCAGGCATCCTGGAGGGGCTAACTTCTCCGCCCCCCCCCCCCGCCTTTCCCCCCCCCTCCCCCCCCCACCCCCACGCCATGCCTTTCTACCCCCCCAGGGGGAGCCTTCTACCCCCCACCCCACATGATGCCGCTACAGGGCAGGAGCATGGGGCATGGGCATGGGCATGCCTGGTAAGAGACCAATCATTTATACTAATTTCCAGATTGTAGTGTACATAGAGACCACTATGTAGTGCTCTCCATCATGGGGTTCTCCATCATGGGGTTCTCCATCATGGGGTTCTCCATCATGGGGCTCTCCATCATGGGGCTCTCCTGAGTGGCGCAGTGGTCTAAGAGATCCTGGTTCGAATCCAGGCTCTGCCGTAGCCGGCCGCGACCGGGAGACCCATGGGGCGGCGCACAATTGGCCCAGCGTCGTCCAGGGTAGGGGAGGGATTTGGCCGGCAGGGGATGTAGCTCAGTTGGTAGAGCATGGCGTTTGCAACGCCAGGGTTGAGGGTTCGATTCCCACGGGGGGCCAATATGGGAAAAAAAATTATAAATGTATGCACTCACTAACTGTAAGTTGCTCTGGATAAGAGCGTCTGCTAAATGACTAAAATGTAAAATGGGGTTTCTATGTAGTATTATGGTTATTCTGTCCTCTGTTATTAGACTTCACCTGATCTACTGTGTAGCCTAATCTACTAGCCATGTTTATCTGATTATGTTCTGAACCACTCCATAAAGAAGTTCCCTTGCCATAAAAATACAGTTCTATCTATCGTCTATGTTACTATGGATACTACAATGCATAAATTACACTGAACAAAAACATAAACGCAACATGTAAAGTGTTGGTCCCATGTTTGAAATGAATAAAAGATCCCAGAAATGTTCCATACGCACAAAAAGCTTATTTCTCTCAGATGTTGTGCATAATGTGTTTACATCCCTGTTAGTGAGTATTTCTCCTTTGCCAAGATAATCCATCCACCTGACAGGTGTGGCATATCAAGAAGCTGATTAAACAGCATGATCATTGCTGAGGAGTATTTCTGTCTGTAAGAAAGCCGTTTTGTGGGGGAAACTCATTATGATTGGCTGGTCCTGGCTCCCCAGTGGGTGGGCCCCTGCCCAGTCATGTGAAATCCATAGATTAGGGCCTAATTTATTTATTTAAATTGACTGATTTCCTTTATATGAACTGTAACTCAGTAAAATCTTTATTGTTGCATGTTGGGTTATATTTTGTTCAGTAGAAGTACATTACTAAATAGATATGTCTATAAGTACATACAGTGAGGGAAAAAAGTATTTGATCCCCTGCTGATTTTGTTCGTTTTGCCCACTGACAAAGAAATGATCAGTCTATAATTTTAATGGTAGGTTTATTTGAACAGTGAGAGACAGAATAACAACAAATAAATCCAGAAAAACGCATGTCAAAAATTTTACAAATTGATTTGCATTTTAATGAGGGAAATAAGTATTTGACCCCCTCTCAATCAGAAAGATTTCTGGCTCCCAGGTGTCTTTTATACAGGTAATGAGCTGAGATTAGGAGCACACTCTTAAAGGGAGTGCTCCTAATCTCAGTTTGTTACCTGTATAAAAGACACCTGTCCAGAGAAGCAATCAATCATTCAGATTCCAAACTCTCCCACCATGGCCAAGACCAAAGTGCTCTCCAAGGATGTCAGGGACAAGATTGAAGACCTACACAAGGCTGGAATGGGCTACAAGACCATCGCCAAGCAGCTTGGTGAGAAGGTGACAACAGTTGGTGCGATTATTCGCAAATGGAAGAAACACAAAAGAACTGTCAATCTCCCTCGGCCTGGGGCTCCATGCAAGACCCACCTCTTTAAGGAATACCTGGGATAGGATAAAGTAATCCTTGCTACCTTCCCCCCCCTTACCCCAACCCACCCCCCCAAATAAATAAAAATAATAATAATAAAAATTTGAAAATACTAAAATATATAAATAAATAAAAGTTTAATAACAAATTATAAATAAAATATGAATAAAAAAAGGAAGGTAAAAAAAAAAGGACAATAATTAAAAATTAATACAAAAAAAAAAAAAACATTCCAATGTGGTTATCCCACTGGCGATAAGGTGAATGCACCTATTTGTAAGTCACTCTGGATAAGAGCGTCTGCTAAATGACGTAAATGTAAATCTCACCTCGTGGAGTTGAAATGATCATGAAAACGGTGAGGAATCAGCCCAGAACTACACGGGAGGATCTTGTCAATGATCTCAAGGCAGCTGGGACCATAGTGACCAAGATAACAATTGGTAAACACACTACGCCGTGAAGGACTGAAATCCTGCAGCGCCCGCAAGGTCCCCCTGCTCAAGAAAGCACATATACAGGCCCGTCTGAAGTTTGCCAATGAACATCTGAATGATTCAGAGGAGAACTGGGTGAAAGAGTTGTGGTCAGATGAGACCAAAATCGAGCTCTTTGGCATCAACTCAACTGGCAGTGTTTGGAGGAGGAGGAATGCTGCCTATGACCCCAAGAACACCATCCCCCACCGTCAAACATGGAGGTTGAAACATTATGCTTTGGGGGGTGTTTTTCTGCTAAGGGGACAGGACAACTTGACCGCATCAAAGGGACGATGGACGGGGCCATGTACCGTCAAATCTTGGGTGAGAACCTCCTTCCCTCAGCCAAGGCATTAAAAATGGGTCGTGGATGGGTATTCCAGCATGATAATGACCCAAAACACACAGCCAAGGCAACAAAGGAGTGGCTCAAGAAGAAGCACATTAAGGTCCTGGAGTGGCCTAGCCAGTCTCCAGACCTTAATCCCATATAAAATCTGTAGAGTGAGCTGAAGGTTCGAGTTGCCAAACGTCAGCCTCGAAACCTTAATGACTTTTAGAAGATCTGCAAAGAGGAGTGGGACAAAATCCCTCCTGAGATGTGTGCAAAACCTGGTGGCCAACTACAAGAAACGTCTGACCTCTGTGATTGCCAACAAGGGTTTTGCCACCAAGTACTAAGTAATGTTTTGCAGAGGGGTCAAATACTTATTTCCCTCATTAAAATGCAAATCAATTTATAACATTTTTTACATGTGTTTTTCTGGATTATTTTGTTATTATTCTGTCTCTCACTGTTCAAATAATAAATAAATCATGTCTTTGTCAGTGGGCAAACGTACAAAATCAGCAGGGGATCAAATACTTTTTTTCCCTCACTGTATATTGTTCACCATAAAGGCGGACCAGTATTATACTCAGATTTCTCTTAACTTTCTTAGAAGTTTTATTTCACAACCTCTCTGTGTGTGTCCCTACTGTTGGTCCGTGGTCTGCAGGCCTGCCAAGCATGTCCTCCCAGGGCGGGAAGCTGGAGATAGCGGGCACGGTGGTGGGCCAGTGGGCTGGCATCAGACGGGGCCGAGGCAGAGGAGGCTTCCCCATCCAGGTGGTCTCTGTCGGGGGGACCAAGCAGAGGGTAAGAGGTCATACAATAACTTTTTTGTTGGTCCGTGGTGTGTAATGAGGAGCAAACAGACGCTGCACTTGACACATGAATGGAATTGCTTATTCCAGTTACTAATAAGCATGCACCCATTAAGAAAATTACTGTAAATACTGTTAAATCCCTGTGGATTGATGAGGAATTGAAAAACTGTATGGTTGAGAGGGATGAGGTAAAAAGAATGGCAAATAAGTCTGGCTGCACAAATGATTGGCAAACGTACTGCAGATTGAGAAATCATGTGACTAAACTGAATAAAAGGAAGAAGAAACTCCACTATGAAACAAAGATAAATGACACAAAGAATGATAGTAAAAAGCTTTGGAGCAGCTTTAATGAAATGTTGGGCAAAAAGGCAAACTCAGCTCCATCATTCATTGAATCAGATGGCTCATTCATCACAAAACCCACTGATATTGCCAACTACTTTAATGATTTTTTCATTGGCAAGATTAGCAAACTTAGGCATGAAATGCCAGCAACAAACGCTGACACTACACATCCAAGTATATCTGAACAAATTATGAAAGACAAGATTTATACTTTTGAATTCTGTAAAGTGAGTGTGGAAGAGGTGAAAAAAGTATTGTTGTCTATTAAAAATGACAAGCCACCGGGGTCTGACAACCTGGATGGAAAATTACTGAGGATAATAGTGGATGATATTGCCACTCCTATTTGCCATATCTTCAATTGAAGCCTACTAGAAAGTGTGTGCCCTCAGGCCTGGAGGGAAGCAAAAGTCATTCCGTTACCTAAGAATAGTAAAGCCCCCTTTACTGGCTCAAATAGCCGACCAATCAGCCTGTTACCAACCCTTAGTAAACTATTGGAAGAAATGGTGTTTGACCAGATACAATGCTATTTTACAGTAACCAAATTGACAACAGACTTTCAGCATGCTTATAGGGAAGGACATTCAACAAGCACAGCACTTACACAAATGACTGATGATTGGCTGAGAGAAATTGATGATAAAAGATTGTGGGGGCTGTTTTGTTAGACTTCAGTGCGGTTTTTGACATTATTGATCATAGTCTGCTGATGGAAAAACGTATGTGTTATGGCTTTACACCCCCTGCTATATTGTGGATAAAGAGTTACCTGTCTAACAGGACACAGAGGGTGTTCTTTAATCAATCAATCAATTTTATTTTATATAGCCCTTCTTACATCAGCTAATATCTCGAAGTGCTGTACAGAAACCCAGCCTAAAAACCCCAAACAGCTAGTAATGCAGGTGTAGAAGCACGGTGGCTAGGAAAAACTCCCTAGAAAGGCGAAAACCTAGGAAGAAACCTAGAGAGGAACCAGGCTATGAGGGGTGGCCAGTCCTCTTCTGGCTGTGCCGGGTGGAGATTATAACAGAACCATGCCAAGATGTTCAAAAATGTTCATAAGTGACAAGCATGGTCAAATAATAATCAGGAATAAATCTCAGTTGGCTTTTCATAGCCGATCATTAAGAGTTTGAAAACAGCAGGTCTGGGACAGGTAGGGGTTCCATAACCGCAGGCAGAACAGTTTTAAACTGGAATAGCACCAAGGCCAGGCGGACTGGGGACAGCAAGGAGTCACCACGGCCGGTAGTCCCGACGTATGGTCCTAGGGCTCAGGTCTCTCAGTTGGCTTTTCATAGCCGATCATTAAGAGTTGAAAACAGCAGGTCTGGGACAGGTAGGGGTTTCGTAGCCGCAGGCAGAACAGTTGAAACTGGAATAGCAGCAAGGCCAGGCGGACTGGGGACAGCAAGGTGTCATCATGCCCGGTAGTCCTGACGTATGGTCCTAGGGCTCAGGTTCTCAGAGAGAAAGAGAGAACGAGAGAATTAGAGAGAGCATACTTAAATTCACACAGGACACTGGATAAGACAGGAGAAGTACTCCAGGTATAACCAACTAACCCCAGCCCCCCGACACATAAACTACTGCAGCATAAATACTGGAGGCTGAGACAGGAGCGGTCCGGAGACACTGTGGCCCCATCCGAAGAAACCCCCGGACAGGGCCAAACAGGAAGGATATAACCCCACCCACTCCGCCAAAGCACAGCCCCCGCACCACTAGAGGGATATCCCCAACCACCAACTTACAATCCTGAGACAAGGCCGAGTATAGCCCACAGAGGTCTCCACCACAGCACAAACCAAGGGGGGGGGCGCCAACCCAGACAGGAAGATCACGTCAGTAACTCAACCCACTCAAGTGACGCACCCCTCCCAGGGACGGCATGAAAGAGCACCAGCAAGCCAGTGACTCAGCCCCTGCAACAGGGTTAGAGGCAGAGAACCCCAGCGGAGAGGGGAACCGGCCTGGCAGAGACAGCAAGGGCTGTTCGTTGCTCCAGCCTTTCCGTTCACCTTCACACTCCTGGGCCAGACTACACTCAATCATATGACCTACTGAAGAGATAAGTCTTCAGTAAAGACTTAAAGGTTGAGACTGAGTCTGCGTCTCTCACATGGGTAGGCAGACTGTTCCATAAAAATGGAGATCTATAGGAGAAAGCCCTGCCTCCCGCTGTTTGCTTAGAAATTCTAGGGACAATTAGGAGGCCTGCGTCTTGTGACCGTAGCGTACGTATTGGTATGTACGGCAGGACCAACTCGGAAAGATAGGTAGGAGCAAGCCCATGTAACGCTTTATAGGTTAACAGTAAAACCTTGAAATCAGCCCTTGCCTTAACAGGAAGCCAGTGTAGGGAAGCTAGCACTGGAGTAATATGATCAAATTTCTTGGTTCTAGTCAGGATTCTAGCAGCCGTATTTAGCACTAACTGAAGTTTATTTAGTGCTTTATCCGGGTAGCCGGAAAATAGAGCATTGCAGTAGTCTAACCTAGAAGTAACAAATGCATGGATTAATTTTTCTGCATCATTTTTGGACAGAAAATTTCTGATTTTTGCAATGTTACGTAGATGGAAAAAAGCTGTCCTTGAAACAGTCTTGATATGTTCGTCAAAAGAGAGATCAGGGTCAAGAGTAACGCCTAGGTCCTTCACAGTTTTATTTGAGACGACTTTACAACCATCAAGATGAATTGTCAGATTTAACAGAAGATCTCTTTGTTTCTTGGGACCTAGAACAAGCATCTCTGTTTTGTCAGAGTTTAAAAGTAAAAAGTTTTCAGCCATCCACTTCCTTATGTCTGAAACACAGGCTTCTAGCGAGGGCAATTTTGGGGCTTCACCATGCTTCATTGAAATGTACAGCTGTGTGTCATCCGCATAGCAGTGAAAGTTAACATTATGTTTTCGAATAACATCCCCAAGAGGTAAAATATATAGTGAAAACAATAGTGGTCCTAAAACGGAACCTTGAGGAACACCGAAATGTACAGTTGATTTGTCGGAGGACAGACCATTCACAGAGACAAACTGATATCTTTCCGACAGGTAGGATCTAAACCAGGCCAGAACTTGTCCGTGTAGACCAATTTGGGTTTCCAGTCTCTCCAAAAGAATGTGGTGATCGATGGTGTCAAAGGCAGCACTAAGGTCTAGTAGCACGAGGACAGATGCAGAGCCTCGGTCTGACGCCATTAAAAGGTCATTTACCACCTTCACAAGTGCAGTCTCAGTGCTATGATGGGGTCTAAAACCAGACTGAAGCATTTCGTATACATTGTTTGTCTTCAGAAAGGCAGTGAGTTGCTGCGCAACAGCTTTTTCTAAAATTTTTGAGAGGAATGGAAGATTCGATATAGGCCGATAGTTTTTTATATTTTCCGGGTCAAGGTTTGGCTTTTTCAAGAGAGGCTTTATCACTGCCACTTTTAGTGAGTTTGGTACACATCCGGTGGATAGAGAGCTGTTTATTATGTTCAACATAGGAGGGCCAAGCACAGGAAGCAGCTCCTTCAGCAGTTTAGTAGGAATAGGATCCAGTATGCAGCTTGAAGGTTTAGAGGCCATGATTATTTTCATCATTGTGTCAAGAGATATAGTACTAAAACACTTAAGTGTCTCTCCCGATCCCAGGCCCTCGCAGAGCTGTGCAGATCCAGGACAGCTAAGCCCTGGAGGAATACGCAGATTCAAAGAGGAGTCCGTAATTTGCTTTCTAATGGTCATGATCTTTTCCTCAAAGAAGTTCATGAATTTATCACTGCTGAAGTGAAAGCCATCCTCTCTTGGGGAATGCTGCTTTTTAGTTAGCTTTGCAACAGTATCAAAAAGAAATTTTGGATTGTTCTTATTTTCCTCGATTAAGTTGGAAAAGTAGGATGATCGAGCAGCAGTGATGGCTCTTCGGTACTGCACGGTACTGTCTTTCCAAGCTAGTCGGAAGACTTCCAGTTTGGTGTGGCGCCATTTCCGTTCCAATTTCCTGGAAGCTTGCTTCAAAGCTCGGGTATTTTCTGTATACCAGGGAGCTAGTTTCTTATGACAAATGTTTTTCGTTTTTAGGGGTGCAACTGCATCTAGGGTATTGCGCAAGGTTAAATTGAGTTCCTCAGTTAAGTGGTTAACTGATTTTTGTCCTCTGACGTCCTTGGGTAGGCAGAAGGAGTCTGGAAGGGCATCAATGAATTTTTGTGTTGTCTGAGAATTTATAGCACGACTTTTGATGCTCCTTGGTTGGGGTCTGAGCAGATTATTTGTTGCGATTGCAAACGTAATAAAATGGTGGTCCGATAGTCCAGGATTTTGTGGAAAAACATTAAGATCTACAACATTTATTCCATGGGACAAAACTAGGTCCAGAGTATGACTGTGGCAGTGAGTAGGTCCAGAGACATGTTGGACAAAACCCACTGAGTCGATAATGGCTCCGAAAGACTTTTGGAGTGGGTCTGTGGACTTCTCCATGTGAATATTAAAATCACCAAAAATTAGAATATGATCTGCTATGACTACAAGGTCTGATAGGAATTCAGGAAACTCAGAGAGGAACGCTGTATATGGCCCAGGAGGCCTGTAAACAGTAGCTATAAAAAGTGATTGAGTAGGCTGCATAGATTTCATGACTAGAAGCTCAAAAGATGAAAACGCCATTTTTTTTTTTGTAAATTGAAATTTGCTATCGTAAATGTTAGCAACACCTCCGCCTTTGCGGGATGCACGGGGAATATGGTCACTAGTGTAACCAGGAGGTGAGGCCTCATTTAACACAGCAAATTCATCAGGCTTAAGCCATGTTTCAGTCAGGCCAATCACATCAAGATTATGATCAGTGATTAGTTCATTGACTATGACTGCCTTTGAAGTGAGGGATCTAACATTAAGTAACCCTATTTTGAGATGTGAGGTATCACAATCTCTTTCAATAATGGCAGGAATGGAGGAGGTCTTTATCCTAATAAGATTGCTAGGGTGAACACCGCCATGTTTAGTTTTGCCCAACCTAGGTCGAGGCACAGACACAGTCTCAATGGGTATGGCTGAGCTGACTACACTGACTGTGCTATTGTCAGACTCCACTAAGCTGGCAGGTTGGCTAACAGCCTGCTGCCTGGCCTGCACCCTATTTCACTGTGGGGCTAGAGGAGTTAGAGCCCTATCTATGTTGGTAGATAAGAGGAGAGCACCCCTCCAGCTAGGATGGAGTCCGTCACTCCTCAGCAGGTCAGGCTTGATCCTGTTTGTGGGTGAGTCCCAGAAAGAGGGCCAATTATCCACAAATGTTATCTTTTGGGAGGGGCAGAAAACAGTTTTCAACCAGCGATTAAGTGCTGAGACTCTGCTGTAGAGCTCGTCACTTCCCCTAACTGGGAGGGGGCCAGAGACAATTACTCGATGCCGACACATCTTTCTAGCTGATTTACACGCTGAAGCTATGTTGCACTTGGTGACCTCTGACTGTTTCATCCTAACATCGTTGGTGCCGACGTGGATAACAATATCTCTATACTCTCTACACTCGCCAGTTTTAGCTTTAGCCAGCACCATCTTTAGATTAGCCTTAACGTCGGTAGCCCTGCCCCCTGGTAAACAGTGTATGATCGCTGGGTGATTCGTTTTAAGTCTAATACTGCGGGTAATGGAGTCGCCAATGACTAGGGTTTTCAATTTGTCAGAGCTAATGGTGGGAGCCTTCGGAGTCTCAGACCCCGTAACGGGAGGAGTAGAGACTAGAGAAGACTCAGACTCAGACTCCGACTCGCTACATAATGGGGAAAACCGGTTGAAGGTTTCTGTCGGCTGAATGAGCGACACCGGTTGAGCATTCCAACAGTATTTCCCACCAGAAGCCATGAGAAAGTTGTCCGGCTGCGGGGACTGTGCGGGGGGATTTATACTAACGTTACTGTCTGTACTTACTGGTGGCACAGACGCTGTTTCTTCCTTTCCTACACTGATATTGCCCTTGCCTAACGATTGCGTCTGAAGCTGGGCTTGTAGCACAGCTATTCTCGCCGTAAGGCGAGAATTCTCCTGTATATTATGAGTACAACGACTGCAATTAGAAGACATCATGTTAATGTTACTACTTAGCTTCGGCTGTTGAAGATGTTGAAGATGTTGATGAACCATGTCCAGATAAAGCGTCCGGAGTGAAAAAGTTGAATAAGGGAAAAAAGTTGCGATGGAAAAAAGGAAAATAACGTAAAGTTGGCAGCTAAAACGCACAGGAAAATGACTCTTCTGTCTCGGGATAAACGTCCGGGGTGAAAAAGTTTAACGAAAAAAGATGAGTGAGGACAAAACTAAAAAGTTGGTAAATTTGTTGAACACAGAGATTGATTAAACGTTTATTAAAAGTAAAACGTGAATAGTTTGGCAGGTAGCCAAGTAGCAACAAACAGCACAGCAACAACAGCACGGAGACAATGCGGAAGCGAGACGGAAGTAGTTAGTCTGTAGTTGGTCCAGACCTAATCCCAATTGAGATTTTGTGGCAGGACTTGAAACGAGCAGTTCATTAATGGAAGCCTCTCCAACATAATCCAGGTAGATTTAGGAATTCCCCAGGGCAGCTGTCTAGGCCCCTTACTTTTTGAATCTTTACTAACGACATGCCACCGGCTTTGAGTAAAGCCAGTGTGTCTATGTATGCGGATGACTCAACACTATACACGTCAACTAGTACAGAGACTGAAATGATTGCAACACTTAACAAAGAGCTGCAGTTAGTTTCAGATTGGGTGGCAAGGAATAAGTTAGTCCTAAATATTTCAAAAACTAAAAGCATTGTGTTTGTGACAAATCATTCACTAAACCCTAAACCTCAACTAAATCTTGTAATGAATAATGTGGAAATTGAGCAAGTTGAGGGGACTAAACTGCTTGGAGTAACCCTGGATTGTAAACTGTCATGGTTAATACATTGATACAACAGTAGCTAAAATGGGGAGAAGTCTGTCCATAATAAAGCGCTGCTCTACCTTCTTAACAGCACTATCAACAAGGCAGGTCCTACAGGCCCTAGTTTTGTCGCACCTGGACTACTGTTCAGTCGTGTGGTCAGGTGCCATAAAGAGGGACTTGGGAAAATTACAATTGTCTCAGAACAGGGCAGAACAGGGCAGCACAGGGCAGAACAGGGCAGCACAGGGCAGCACAGGGCAGAACAGGGCAGCACAGGGCAGAACAGGGCAGCACGGCTGGCTCTTAAAAGTACACGACTGAACAGTAGTCAAAGTAGAGGAGAGATTGACTTCAGCACTACTTGTTTTTGTAAGAAGTGTTGACAAGCTGAATGCACCGAGCTGTCTGTTTGAACGACTGGCACACAGCTGACACCCATAAGACCTGCCACCAGAGGTCTCTTCACAGTCCCCAAGTCCAGAACAGACAATGTTGTAGAGACATGACTTCATGAAACTGTATTCCACATCAGGTAACTGATGCAAGCAGTAGAATCAGATTTAAAAGAAACAGGTAAAAATACACCTTATGGAACAGCGGGGACTGTGAAGAGACACACACAGGTACAGAAACACACACACACACACACACACACACACACACACACACAAGCGCTAGCACGCGCACTCTAAACACACGCTCATTGTGATATTGTTGTATGGTGGTATTATACATGTTGTATTGTAGATATGTAGTGGTGTGATAATGTTATATGATGGACTGTTTTATCTTTTGTTTTACATGTAATGTAAGTGCCTTAATGTGTTTGGACCCCAGGAAGAGAACTAGTAATGGGGATCCCTAATAACATTTTACATTTAAATACAAATACTTGTCTGTCTGTGGGAACAGGGTAAGGGGCTGTCCATGATTTGTCTAAATGCTGTCTTTTACTTTAAATGTGTCACATTTTTCTCAGCTGGTTGTGTGTTTCTAAACTGGTTGTGTGTTTCTAAACTGGTTGTGTGTTTCTAAACTGGTTGTGTGTTTCTAACTGGTTGTGTGTTTCTAAACTGGTTGTGTGTTTCTAAACTGGTTGTGTGTTTCTAAACTGGTTGTGTGTTTCTAAACTGGTTGTGTGTTTCTAAACGGTTGTGTGCTCCCTAGGCGTCTGCGGGGTGTGATCTCCACTCCTGTCATCAGGACCTTCGGTCGAGGAGCCAAATACCCCCTCAGAGGCTTCAAGAGCCAGGGAACATACCAGGTGGGACAGGGCACATACCAGGTGGGACAGGGGACATACCAGGTGGGACAGGGCACATACCAGGTGGGACATGGGACATACCAGGTGGGACAGGGCACATACCAGGTGGGACAGGGCACATACCAGGTGGGACAGGGCACATACCAGGTGGGACATGGGACATACCAGGTGGGACAGGGCACATACCAGGTGGGACAGGGCACATACCAGGTGGGACAGGGCACATACCAGGTGGGACAGGGCACATACCAGGTAGGACAGGGCACATACCAGGTGGGACAAAGCACATACCAGGTGGGACATGGGACATACCAGGTGGGACAGGGCACATACCAGGTGGGACAGGGGACATACCAGGTGGGACAGGGCACATACCAGGTGGGACAGGGCACATACCAGGTGGGACAGGGCACATACCAGGTGGGACAGGGCACATACCAGGTGGGACAGGGCACATACCAGGTGGGACAGGGCACATACCAGGTGGGACAGCTCGTTGATGAGAGAGGTCGAGGAAGAATGGCAAGAATCGTGCAAGTTAACAGGTGGGCCACAAACGGGCAAATAACTGGGCGGTACAACAGCGGCCATTGTCACGGATGGGCTATTGCAGCAGACGACCACACCGGGTTCCACTCCTATCAGCTAAAAACAAGAAGCGACTCCAGTGGGCACATGATCACCCACACTGGACAATTGAGGAGTGGAAAAACATTGCCTGGTCAAGAGGCAAAGGGAGGTCCGACCCGGTACTAGATGGGTGTACCTAATAAACTGTCCACTGAGTGTACACAATAACAGAACTAACTATATCCATAAAAATGATGCCAGCTGATTCATGATTTCGACTGGATGAGAAACGCTGCTTGCCTGTCTGTCTCGTCCAGACTCCCGTTCATTACTATGGGACAGCTGGAGATCGAATTTGAATATTGAAACAATGTTGCAAATGTCGGAGAGACAGACAGCAAGGTTTATACAAATCTCCGCTGTTGAAAACTAAATGTTATTCTGAAAGAAATGTGAGAATTTCTAGATGCTTTTTATAGTGGAGATCAAGTTTATAAATTGCCTGGCTGGGCTGATGAGACGGTGGATTGGGCAGTCAGATGGAACAGAGTAAATAGGCATTTTAACGTCATAGATTTAGCCGTTGGTAACTTGTGGAATGGACACCGGCTGGAATCCGGTTTTAACCAATCAGCATTCAGGATTAGACCCACCCGTTGTATAAATAAAGAATAATGGGTTGACATTGATGCTGCATTGTTAAAACACATGGGGGTGCTCTTCTATAATTAATATTAATACATGAATATGTATTGTCTCAGGCTGCAGCATGGGGGTGCATTGTGTGATATGTCATTGCAGTGTACTGTGTGATATGTCATTACTGTGTACTGTGTGATATGCCATTACAGTGTACTGTGTGATATGTCATTACAGTGTACTGTGTGATATGTCATTACAGTGTACTGTGTGATATGTCATTACTGTGTACTGTGTGATATGTCATTACAGTGATCTGTGTGATATGTCATTACAGTGATCTGTGTGATATGTCATTACAGTGATCTGTGTGATATGTCATTACAGTGTACTGTGTGATATGTCATTACAGTGTACTGTGTGATGTGTGATATGTCATTACAGTGTACTGTGTGATATGCCATTACAGTGTACTGTGTGATATGTCATTACAGTGTACTGTGTGATATGTCATTACAGTGTACTGTGTGATATGTCATTACAGTGATCTGTGTGATATGTCATTACAGTGATCTGTGTGATATGTCATTACAGTGATCTGTGTGATATGTCATTACTGTGTGATATGTCATTACAGTGTACTGTGTGATATGTCATTACAGTGTACTGTGTGATATGTCATTACTTTGTACTGTGTGATATGTCATTACAGTGTACTGTGTGATATGTCATTACAGTGTACTGTGTGATATGTCATTACAGTGTACTGTGTGATATGTCATTACAGTGTACTGTGTGATATGTCATTACAGTGTACTGTGTGATATGTCATTACAGTGTACTGTGTGATGTGTGATATGTCATTACAGTGTACTGTGGGATATGCCATTACAGTGTACTGTGTGATATGTCATTACAGTGATCTGTGTGATATGTCATTACAGTGTACTGTGTGATATGTCATTACAGTGTACTGTGTGATGTGTGATATGTCATTACAGTGTACTGTGGGATATGCCATTACAGTGTACTGTGTGATATGCCATTACAGTGTACTGTGTGATATGTCATTACAGTGTACTGTGTGATATGTCATTACAGTGATCTGTGTGATATGTCATTACAGTGATCTGTGTGATATGTCATTACAGTGATCTGTGTGATATGTCATTACAGTGATCTGTGTGATATGTCATTACAGTGATCTGTGTGATATGTCATTACAGTGTACTGTGTGATATGTCATTACAGTGTACTGTGTGATATGTCATTACAGTGTACTGTGTGATATGTCATTACAGTGTACTGTGTGATATGTCATTACTTTGTACTGTGTGATATGTCATTACAGTGTACTGTGTGATATGCCATTACAGTGTACTGTGTGATATGTCATTACAGTGTACTTTGTGATATGTCATTACAGTGTACTTTGTGATATGTCATTACTTTGTACTGTGTGATATGTCATTACAGTGTACTGTGTGATATGTCATTACAGTGTACTGTGTGATATGCCATTACAGTGTACTGTGTGATATGTCATTACAGTGTACTGTGTGATATGCCATTACAGTGTACTGTGTGATATGTCATTACAGTGTACTGTGTGATATGTCATTACAGTGTACTGTGTGATATGTCATTACAGTGATCTGTGTGATATGTCATTACAGTGATCTGTGTGATATGTCATTACAGTGATCTGTGTGATATGTCATTACATTTACATTACATTTACGTCATTTAGCAGACGCTCTTATCCAGAGCGACTTACATTATTTTTTATACCCCCGTGGGAATCGAACCCACAACCCTGGCGTTGCAAACGCCATGCCCTACCAACTGAGCTACCTCCCTGCCGGCCATTCCCTCCCCTACCCTGGACGACGCTGGGCCAATTGTGTGCGCCGCCCCATCGGTCTCCCGGTCACGGCCGGCTACGACAGAGCCTGGATTCGAACCAGGATCTCTAGTGGCACAGCTAGCACTGCGATGCAGTGCCTTAGACCACTGCGCCACTCGGGAGTGAATTACAGTGTTCTGTGTGATATGTCATTACAGTGTACCGTGTGATATGTCATTACTGTGTGATATGTCATTACAGTGTACTGTGTGATATGTCATTACAGTGATCTGTGTGATATGTCATTACATTTACATTACATTTACGTCATTTAGCAGACGCTCTTATCCAGAGCGACTTACATTATTTTTTATACCCCCGTGGGAATCGAACCCACAACCCTGGCGTTGCAAACGCCATGCCCTACCAACTGAGCTACCTCCCTGCCGGCCATTCCCTCCCCTACCCTGGACGACGCTGGGCCAATTGTGTGCGCCGCCCCATCGGTCTCCCGGTCACGGCCGGCTACGACAGAGCCTGGATTCGAACCAGGATCTCTAGTGGCACAGCTAGCACTGCGATGCAGTGCCTTAGACCACTGCGCCACTCGGGAGTGAATTACAGTGTTCTGTGTGATATGTCATTACAGTGTACCGTGTGATATGTCATTACAGTGTTCTGTGTAACAGTAGTATACCAAAGCATTGTCTCTGGCACCCATTCCCCCCCAGAAGGTTTTATACATTAGAATCCACTAATTATGGTTGTTATTGACTCCGAGCCTGTCTTTGTTTTTCGCTGTTCCCCAGTAGAACAGCCTAGCATCTGACTTTATCCCCGTTTCTGCATGATACGAAAGGCTTTCTCTCGTCAGTCATAAATTAATGAATTCGCTTTTTCTCCCAGTTCTTTGAGGTTCTGTGTAAGATGCTGGAATATAAGTCATTTCATGCTGTTCTGCCCTTGGTGTAGTGCTGATCTGTACTTAGTGATATAAATATTCCTTGTTTCTTCTCCAACCGCTTTCTTCTCTCCCCCACCCATGCTTCTCTCTCCCTCCCTCTCTCCGAGATCTCCCCTCACTTCCTCTATCCCCCCTTCTCCCCTCCCTCCACTCTCTCTCCCTCCCTCCCCTTTCTCTCCCTCCCTCCCCTCTCTCTCCCTCCCTCCCCTCTCTCTCCCTCCCTCCCCTCTCTCTCCCTCCCTCCCCTCTCTCTCCCCTCCCTCCCCTCTCTCCCCTCCCTCCCCTCTCTCCCCTCCCTCCCCTCTCTCTCCCCTCCCCTCTCCCCTCCAGAGTAAGCCTGCCTACTCCTTAGCCAGTGAGGTGAAGGAGAGGAAGAAGCTCAAGACGGAGGAGAAGGAGAAATCCCCCGTTCTGCTGTCCTCTGACGGGTCCACTACGGAGAATGGACTGGAGGAGAGGGAGGAGGAGGGAGTGGAGGAGAGGGAGGAGGAGGGAGTGGAGGAGAGGGAGGAGGAGGGAGTGGAGGAGAGGGAGGAGGAGGGAGTGGAGGAGAGGGAGTTGGAGCAGCTGAAAGGTCAGGCTGCGGAGGAGCGAGAAAGCAGGGCTCCGAATATCCAACCAGAAAGTGCCTTTAGCAGCGACTCCAAGATGTGCAATACTAACCCCCATCTAAATGCACTAAACACAGGCAGCGCCTGTCTCAGAGACGCAGCAGAACCTCTGAGCGCCGCCGACTCTGTCTTGCAAACAGAAGAGTAAAAATAAAAAAATATTTTTGTAGAGAAGGACAAGTGAGAGGGTCTATGTAAGGAATATCTGGAAGCCTACCATCACTGTTACATATTTATGCATCCCAAATGGCTCCCCATGCAGTGCACTGCTTTTGACCAGAGACCCCAGGGTTATACTTCCCAGAGGGCTCTGGTCTAAAGTAGTGCACTACGTAGGGAACAGGGTGCCATTTGGAAGACATCCATCTTTTCCTCTCGGTAGAGAAAACATGAGGACATGAAATTCAGACCCCTTTTCGATGATGTCAGCCAGATAAAAACCAGAATTATGAGGATTTCTCCTTTTAATAAGCCGAGTGATATGACCAGACCAGTCCTAAACAGAATAAATACTACTACTATAAAGAGCACTATGCCAGTCAGTCCACTCTACACTCTCTCCACTGATATCAACATGATACTACCATGATACAACCATGGGGCCGTGTCCCAAATGTGACACCCTATTCCCTATATAGTGCACTACTTTTGACCAGGGACCATAGGGTTGACAAGAGCGTTTGACAGGGACCATAGGGATAATTATACTTCCCACAGGGCTCTGGTCAAAAGTAGTGCACTATATAGGGAATAGGGTTCCATTTGAGACACGATCCCATGTCTCAGACTAGTAAAGAGAACGTTCATTTTTATCATTTTTCTTAAGCTAATTCTGAAGCCGGAACTACAATGCTTTTGTCTCTTTTAGTTCCTTATAGGTTGAGATGCTCTTCCAGTACTTACTTGGCGCCATATATTTGCCATTGTAACTTTGTTGTCACAGTAAATAACGTTTTGAGACTTAAACAACCGAGAAGCGGATAGAGCCACAGATTGCTTCCCAAATGGCACCTTAGTCCCTATATAGTGCACTACTTTAGACATAGATAGATGAAAATTGATAGATTTATTTGATAATTTAAAACACAACCACACGTGGATAATGCATTTAAAAATCATGAAAACGTATTTCCATTGTGGTCCTCTTAAATAAATACAACAAGTAATTGAAAAAGAAATATAGGTTACAATTGTAGCAACTGGCTAGATCAGTCTGTTTAGATCTGCTAGATCCAGTCTGTTTAGATCCACTAGATCCAGTCTGTTTAGATCCGCTAGATCCAGTCTGTTTAGATCCACTAGATCCAGTCTGTTTAGATCCACTAGATCCAGTCTGTTTAGATCCACTAGATCCAGTCTGTTTAGATCCACTAGATCCAGTCTGTTTTAGTTATTCTTGAAGCCTCCAGCAGATGGGAGGCCACGGTCTTGAGGATCTGGAAGTTCATAGCTGTACGGTAGAGGGTCAGAGGAGGTGGTGGTCACTCTGGTCAGAGGAGGTGGTGGTCACTCTGGTCAGAGGAGGTGGTGGTCACTCTGGTCAGAGGAGGTGGTGGTCACTCTGGTCAGAGGAGGAGGTGGTCACTCTGGTCAGAGGAGGAGGTGGTCACTCTGGTCAGAGGAGGTGGTGGTCACTCTGGTCAGAGGAGGTGGTGGTCACTCTGGTCAGAGGAGGAGGTGGTCACTCTGGTCAGAGGAGGTGGTGGTCACTCTGGTCAGAGGAGGAGGTGGTAGTCACTCTGGTCAGAGGAGGAGGTGGTCACTCTGGTCAGAGGAGGAGGTGGTCACTCTGGTCAGAGGAGGAGGTGGTCACTCTGGTCAGAGGAGGTGGTGGTGGTCACTCTGGTCAGAGGAGGAGGTGGTCACTCTGGTCAGAGGAGGAGGTGGTCACTCTGGTCAGAGGAGGAGGTGGTCACTCTGGTCAGAGGAGGAGGTGGTCACTCTGGTCAGCATGTCCAAGGGCAGGCAGGCAGTTCCATGTCATCAAGGCGTCCCCCGTCGTCTGTATTGGGGATCTGAGATGAAGTTTGATCTTCCCTCAGAGTACAGCCCGCTCCTTATAACATCAGAAGCAATGAAAAAGCCGTCCCACTGACAACTCTGCATGCATAGCCTACAGTCCTCCTCTTGGGTCGCCGTTGGTGGAAAACCAGTAATGTCACCCTTGATACAAGTCAGTATTCGACGTCCATCAATGTCTGAGGACGTCGGGAGATGACATGGAAACCGGCCACTAGGGGCAACAGTGAGCACTGCTACCTTCAAGTAGGTTTCGGTTTTGCTAGGACGTTGTGGACGGGGATGGTGGATGGGCCTAACCTTGATTCCAAAGGTTGCAAGTTCGAATCCAGCGATAGAAAGTTGTTTTAGATTTTTTAGTTTTAAGCCTATCCCAAACCTTTACCCTTAACCATTCGGAATTAATGCCTAACCTTAAGATTTTGGAGTTCATGCCTAAAGTTAACCTTAAACACTTCGAAATTTGACAGAAACATGGATGAACGTCTAATTGTGATGTGAGACTGAGACCTAGTTGGGAAAACAACCCAAAGCCAGTAGGTGTAATCTGAATAAAGCATTTTCATACATTTATGATATCAAGACTTGATCTGCACTCATTTAGCAATTAAAAAACAAAACGTTTGCCACTAGGCAACAATGATTTGAAAGTAATAACAATAATAATTTATTCAACTTGAACAGCACTATTCATTACATACAGAAATCTTAGTGCTGTAGAGAAACTACAAAAAAACAACATAATTAATCATCATGAGTAGATTGATGGTCAAGAGACTTACGGGTTGAGAAAGTTCATGGCTTGAGTGAGGTCAGCGGAGGGAGGAGTCGGTTAAAGGGGAGAGCCGGCAGCAGGCAGCACGTTGTCATCGCGGTGTCTTGCCATCCATGGCTTTGTAGTAGGACTCAGTCAAATCAAGTTAGTGTTCCGTACTAGCCACTGGACTAGCTAGCTAGCGACTACTACCGAAACACAGCACCCACTTGGGCGACGCTACGGCAGTCACGAGGCGCCAGAAAGCACACCCCACGCTTCGGGAGTAGCCTTACAATTTATGCCCCGTTCACATCGTGACGTTTCATTACGCCGTACTTCTAATATCGTTCCGCTACAGGACGGAGAGCGTAGAGCACAATGCAAGACTAGTCTTTCGTCAGGGATCACATTTATTTTGGGAGATTGTAAAATATGTCATTTTCATTCAAGACAGGAGAAACATATTGTTTCAGTTGATAATAAAACAGGTTTTGTTTAGTACATTTTTCATCAACTTGTTTCTATATCTTTCTAGCAAGTCAAATATATTTTACAGAGCAGCTATCTTACACAGCAGCTAGCTAGCTAAAAGCTAGGCTATACTGTAGCTAGCGACCTCCACCTAATAATTATCAAAAAAACTGTCATTTCCATCATAATAAACTAAAACAGGAGGCAACAGTCAAAGTATAATTGGTTTAACAGCCCATGTGTATTATTTTTAACATACTATTACAAAAGTACTCACTTATAGGAATGGGTAATTGTTTCCAAGTTGCTAGCTATCCCATAAACGCATCGTTGAAAACCACATCTTCTTCTGTGGTTTGGTAACTTTGTGTTCTTCGAAGGGACTGAAGAAGACGCACAGTGTTTGGAAAAATTCAAATTATGCAGTGTCCATCTCGCAACGGCGCCTTTAACCTCAAGGGGCCGTTGCAAATCCACTCTGTTGTGGACGGTCCCCATTCAAATGAATGACATCCAGCCCAATGTAGCAGAGTGCTTACGGTTAATGTGAATGGGGCATTAGCCCCCCATACAGTCATGGCCATCTATCATCTCTGTACACCTCTGTATTCAGGCTTCTCTCCATCCTCAACCTCCGGACAGTTGGCATAATTGAATCAAAACATTACATGCTAGCCAGCTAACATTAGCTAGCCAAAAACCAACCGCCAACAAATATTACAAATATTTACAAAATGTACAGGAGCTTTCTGCCTAGGCTGCTAATAGGGCACCATGGCAACTATAGTAGTGCACTATAAGGAATAGGGTGCTATTTGGGACGCATTCCACCCAGAGTCATCACAGTTACAGCCAATAGGATATATATATATATATATACAGTGCCTTCAGAAAGTATTCACAACCCTTGACTTTTTCCACATTTTGTTGTGTTACAGCCTGAATTTAAAATAGATTAAATTGAAATGTTTTGTCACTGGCCTACACACAATACCCCATTATGTCAAAGTGGAATTATGTTTTTTTTTTTTTATATATTTACAAATTCATAAAAAATGAAAAGCTGAAATGTCTTGAGTTAGTAAGTATTCAACCCCTTTGTTATGACAAGCCTAAATAAGTTGCATGGACTCTGTGTTCAATAATAGTGTTTAACATGATTTTTGAATGACTACCTCATCTCTGTATCCCACACATTCAATTATAGGTAATGTCCACAGGAGGCTGGTGGCACGGGCTCGTGGTAATGGATGGAGCAGAATGACTGGAATGGTACATGGTTTCCATGGTTTCCATGTGTTTGTTGCCATTCCATTTGCTCCGTTTCAGCCATTATTATGAGCCGTCCTCCCCTCAGGAGCCTCCACTGGTAAGGTCCCTCAGTCGAGCAGTTTATTTCAAACATAGATTTAACCACAAAAAACAGGGAGATTTTTCAATGCCTTAGCAAAGAAAGGCGCCTATTGGTAGATGGGTAAAAAAAATGCAGACATTGAATATCCCTTTGAGCATGGTGAAGTTATTAAGCACACTTTGGATGGTGTATCAATACACCCAGTTACTACAAAGATACAGGTGCCCTTCCTAACTCAGTTGCCGGAGAGGAAGGAAACCGCTCAGGGATTTCGCCATGAGGCCAATGGTGACTTTAAAACAGTTACAGAGTTTAATGGCTGTGATAGGAGAACTGAGGATGGATCAACAACATTATATTTACTCCACAATACTAACCTAATTGACATAGTGAAAAGAAGGAAGCCTGTACAGAATACAAATATTCCAAAACATGCATCCTGTTTGCTATAAGGCACTAAAGTAAAACTGCAAAAAATATGGCAAAGAAATGAACTGTTTGGGGCAAATCCAACACGTCACTTAGTACCAATCATATTATCAAGCATGGTGGTGGCTGCATCATGTTATGGGTATGCTTGTCAAGGACTAGGGATTTTGTTATGATGAAATGAAACGGAATAGAGCTAAGCACAGGAAAAATCCTAGAGGAAAACCTGGTTGTCTCCTTTCCAACAGACACTGGGAGACAAATTCACCTTTCATCGGGACAATCACGTGAAACACAAGGCCAAATATACACTGGAGTTGCTTACCAAGACGATATTGAATGTTCCTGAGTGGCCTAGTTAAATTTTTGACTTAAATCGGCTTGAAAATCTATGGCAAGACTTGAAAATGGCTGGCTAGCAATGATCAACAACCAACCTGACAGAGCTTGAAGAATTTTAAAAATAAAAATGTGCAAATATTGTACAATCCAGGTGTGCAAAGCTCTTAGAGACTTACCCAGAAAGACTCACAGCTGTAATCGCTGCCAAAGGTGATTCTAACATGTATTTATTTTCCATAAATTTTTTACAAATGTTTTAATCTTTCTTCCACATTGACATTAGACTATTTTGTGTAGATCGTTGACAAAAAAAAATCACAATTAAATCCATTTTAATCCCACTTGGTAACACAACAAAATGTGGAGAAAGTCAAGGGGTGTGAATAATTGCTGAAGCCACTGTATGTTATATACCATTAGATTATATACATATATTAACGTATATACAAGGTTATATATAGGGCTCTGATCACAGTGGTTCGTATATTGTGTTCAGATCTGCAGACGTTGTTTAAATTATTAATTACTGTAGTAGATTAAAACTCCTGCATCTTCAGTTACCTAGCCTATATGTCATACTTTAGCTATTATAAAATAAACATTTCAAGAAATAAACTGTTATTAAAAACAAATCAAAAAGATGCTAAAAGTTCAACCAACCAACCAACCCTGATGTTGTGTGTGTCAAACCGCCATGCGTCAGCGATCAACGTGGTTTCCTTGACGATCAAACATAGTTACTACTTCTATCTGTTTCAGCTCGACTTCCTGCATGGTTCACAATTTTTAAAGCTGTGTAGTTATGATGCATGTTGTCCTTTTCCCCCCTGGCCTGACGCACTGTGGCCACTGGCTCATCCAAATAAAGAGGTGATTGGTCAGTGAGTCAGTCCTTCAATGCATTACCAAGCTGTTTATAACTGTTATAGTCACCAATCAAATGATCTGCTCTAACCTTTTAAATGTACCGTGATATTGGATAAAAAATAAAAAAAATAAAAAAAAGACTACATTATCTATTCTAGCCACTTTGAATATTATTAATAACCCTGGTGTACTACTCATTACGGTAAACATGATGACTGTGCTCTGCCGTTTTTCTGCTACATTCATATTAGTAACACATCTCTCTGGATTCTCAAACTATGGAACCCTGTTCCCTATGTGGTGCACTACTTTTGAATGCTGGGAGATTCAGCATCACCTTTTGTGTTTTACTTTTTTTTTTAAACATGTTGACTTTGACTGTTCTCTGTTGCCAGGGGGGAGGAGAGTTGTGATATGGGTCAAGTGGGACTCTGTAAAGTAGTGTCCTATGGGCCCTGGTCAAATGTAGTGTCCTATGGGCCCTGGTCAAATGTAGTGTCCTATGGGCCCTGGTCAAATGTAGTGTCCTATGGGCCCTGGCCTAAAGGAGTGTCCTATGGGCCCTGGTCTAAAGGAGTGTCCTATGGGCCCTGGTCTAAAGGAGTGTCCTATGGGCCCTGGTCTAAAGTAGTGCACTACGTAGGGAATAGGGTGCCGTTTGGGACACAAGTCATATATAAAACCCTGTTATAAAAAGCTTTGATCTGAACAAGCCCCTTTATGTAGCTGAGATGTGTCGGCACGATGCCCGTCCCTCAGAGAGACTTTAGCATAAAGCAAGTAAATTTGGATGTTTACTTTTAGTGTTTAATTCAGACTTATTGTACTTCTGTTACCAGAATCATTAATAACTACTTTTCCATGTAATTCTCCTCCTGAAGCTTTTCGTCACACCTTAGTGAACAGAGAAACGGTGTACCCCCCAGCCACCCTGCAAGAGCTATATAGGATACCTGTATGTAAGAGCTATTTAGGATACCTGTATGTAAGAGCTATATAGGATACCTTGAAGTAAGTTGACAAGAGTTTTCTGCCAAACTCATGGGTTGTAAAAGAATGAACTACTGCTGGGTTGGAGATTGTTGATTGTGGTGTATTTGAAGGCAATTGAATGCAACTTACAATGCTTAATAAAAGTATATTATTTTAGTATAACTTCAATGTATATGTGCTTTTTTATTGTCATATAATACATCCTATCATTGGGGGTTTTGCCTATCTGTTTTTTTTGTGATCAATCTTTGACATTTTTCACAAAGTATAACAAAAAGAGATAATATACATTATGATACAATTCAACTATACAACACAGTAATACCGTTGTTATCGTCACCATCAGGGTTTGACCCTGACCTGTGTAGCAGGGTCATTCATCATAATACAAAGTATCAATGTCATTTTAAATGTACAGTAGCTATTCACAGCTATCCACTGTAGCTATTTTATTTATTTATTTATTTCACCTTTATTTAACCAGGTAGGCCAGTTGAGAACAAGTTCTCATTTCCAACTGCGACCTGGCCAAGATAAAGCAATGCAGTGTGATTTAAAAACAACAACAACAACTATCCAGTCAGTGAAACAATCGGATGACCGTTATTCATTTGTAATGATCTAAGGAAAAGTCAGTTGCACTTCAAACCACTAATGATAATATCAGTCTCTACCCCCATTTGATCTCATAGTGTGTCTTAGCCCAAGATGTGTTCTTAAGGAGCCTTCCACTATTCCTTAAGGACCTAGTATCTTTATTTTCAGAGGTAGACTTGCTCTGACAGCCAAAGCAGCCAAATACTCCATCTAAACGTGAATCGTTCTCAATTGCGGTACGGTTCTAGAAACATAAAGCCCTTAACTTTCATATCACATCAAAATAATTTCACAAATGCAAAATATACACTTACTGCGCTGTTTTTTAACCGGCTTTATCACAGTTGCAGCGGACGCGTTTCTGGCCGCCTTCCATTATTCCACACAGGTGTTAGGAGCACGCTAGATAGCTCATTAGCACAGGTGGTCCCTCTGTCTTCTGTCGGGCTTCGTAAACGCTGTAACATGGCGATGTGGCTGCGTGGGAGCACAAACACTAACCCTATAAATGTGTGTATCAATTTAACCTTTTTTTTTATATATATATTATTTCTGGCTGAAATGAAAGATAAGGTCCTTCTGCATTCAAAACCGTCCTGCAAGCGATGCGTGTTAATGTTCTGACCGAGCTTCGGGGCTCTTAGCAGAACTCCCCAGTACAGAAGACGTCTAATGTAATGGAACTGAAAGTCATGATCAAGGGCTAAGTGTGTCAATGCCACAAACTGGAAAATAGATTGTCTTTTACTTCGTTTTGATCCATCACTTTTATTAGATTTAATAAATAAAAAAATTCTGAAATGGATAATTACATTTTGATATTGCCTTTTTGTTGTTGCATGCAGCTCAGTACAAACAGAGGACAATGGGGATAAACAGTTGATGTGATCTTTATTTTAGATTACATAATATATTTACATGAATTCAAACGGATTGATATAAAACAAATATAGATTATATATGGATGCATTATAATCATGAGAACGGTTGGCTCCATCTCATCTCCGTTATGTTCCTCGGTGATACGGACACAATCCGTATTTGATCGAGCAGGTAAAAATCGGTAAATTTCTCTACCGACAACCGTACGAACGCTTAACGGTTTGGAACGTCCCGGGATCCCCGCTGAAACAGCTGCACCGTTCACGAGATTCATTAATCTGATGCGAGCCAGCGACGACGAATTCACGGTTTTCCACGCTGACGTAACAGATATTACAATGCAACAACGATAGAGTTTCTGTTGGTTTATGAGCGGCTCAATACTGTACAGGGACCAGGGGGCAGGAAAACAATGATGCCCTTCAGGAACGTTATCGACCTCGGCACTACATCCTCAGCACGATAACCAACTCAATGCAACATCAGCGGATGGTGGATTTTGGGATTTAAATTCACGTCCAGCGGAACGGGCTAGCTTCTGCTTGTGGAAGATTTTCATATTGTATTTTGTTGCAGGAGAGTTCCTGCTCCGGCTCTCCCTCCTATCCAACGTTGTTGTGAATGATCAAACATGGCGACTGTACCAGTATATTGCATCTGCAGATTGCCGTACGACGTTACTCAGTTTATGATCGAATGTGATGCCTGCAAGGACTGGTTTCACGGAAGGTAATTGTTTGAACCTATTGGGGTGATTTTGTGTCCGTTTGCATTGTATTTTGTAGTGTGTTTTTCGCGTTTGACAGCTTTATGTTGAACATTCGCTGTCCACATCTGAATTGCAACAAGAGCGAGGCCGCTTGAAGAAGGCGGAGTTAAATATAGATGACTCGGGTTGTGACATTAGCGCTAAAATATTTTTGCGAACAATGTAGTCATATAAATATTTAAGTGTGTGTTTGGATAATTCTGTTTGTATTTACATAATCGTTTCGCAGCTATATCTCGTGTGGCTACGGTAGCGTTGTTGTGGCGAGGCAGCGAACGACCGTAGGACAGAACGGAACAGTCGGTGTCTGAACCGACAGCCGCGACGCTGCACTTTTCAATCTACTTCATGTTCACATTGACCCGCGGTTAAAATCACAACGTACAATGGTGTTTTATTTGTCCGTTTATTGTTTTATTGCTTGGTGACGTTCTAAAAGCGTTTAGAAAAGTAGGAGCCCAACTCTCCTGTGACAATAGCCCGCTCCCCTCCAGCCAGGCGGGTTGAATACCAGCCCATTGATAGCCGACTAAAGTCAACCGCACCATTTAGATGGAGTTGTGCAGCGACTAGTGTGGGCGGACTGAACTTCCGATGTCACATCAAATTACGTTTTTATTTTTAAAAAACTACGGATTTCAGCCCCCAAAGAATAACCGGTATTTACACAGGATAATGTCATGTGTAAATGCGTGCTTTTCTTTGGGTGCTGAAACCCCTCGTTTTTGATAACTTAAATGTGATGTGACATCGGAACTCCAGTCCGCCCACACTAGTCGCTGCACAACTCCATCTAAACGGTGCGGTTGACTTTAGTCGGCTAGCCCATTGATAGACATTGCAGCGTTGTCTAGATTTTTACTGGGAAAATGTCTAGATTTTTACTGGGAAAATGTCTAGATTTTTACTGGGAAAATGTCTAGATTTTTACTGGGAAAATGTCTAGATTTTTACTGGGAAAATGTGCAAATTACTTGAAGATTACATCTTCACGGCATGTATTTGAAACCACTCTATTCGCCGATAATAATGCAGGTCTGCCGCTTTTTTTTATTGATCCATTTTGATTTTGTTTTGATGTCCTTTGTACGTTTTAATGGCCCATTATAGGGCAGTCATCCCTTACTAGTGGTGGGAATCGGATCATTTTCTATTTCGATCACTTATTGCAAACAGAAAATAGTAAACTGGCGTTTCAAATCAAAGGAAGATATTTACGCGCGTTAACGTTAACCCTTTTGTGCAAGGCTGGATAGATACAATGTATAATTCCGTGTCCCGCTGCCTGCTACAATGTACTGGATCATCGGCCGAACATTCGTTTAGAATAAATGTATCGCTCAAATCATCGATACGAGTTTAGCGATGCCTTATTATTTGTGTGATTTGTAAGTCGCTCTGGATAAGAGCGTCTGCTAAATGACGTAAATGTGTGAATATCACGAAACTTGGCGGATACGAGAAAGCATCAAAGCAATGCAGGTCCACCCGGAGGTCTCAGCTGAGATATTGTGCTTATTTATGGACGCGGTCTAGTCTGATGATGATGGCACATTAGCTATTGTCCCTAGCGTGACACTGTTGAATCTACTAGCCTAATAGCCCATAATATGGTCTCTATAATTCACTCTTCATACTAAGGGTTTGCCCTTACAGAACTAGCTAGATACAATATCTTATTAAACTACTATTACGCTACGTGGGCTAGGCTATTAGTTCATCATGCATGCCTGGTACTGTGCATACTTAATAGCTGATAAGTGATCAATGTATTTACATAATTGATTGATCAGGTCAGACATGATGATCCCTGTCCCCTCTCCCTCTCTCCTGCATCTCCTTTGCTGTCTGTCTGTCTGTCTGTGCCTGCCTGTCTGTCTGTCTGTCTGTCTGTCTGATTACTACATGATTTAATGTACTGGGAAGACTGGGACTATTGACAGTAGAGCAGGGTGTTCATGGTAGACACACTAACCTGGTCTGGCTTGCAGCATCAAGCTAAACCAATATGGACGTTTCAGTTTCTCCACTGTATCACATTTGTAGACCATGATGAGATATTACATTGAATTGAGCTGATGTGAGGTGTGGGCAGCTTCCCTATCAGTTTATGTTTACCCATGGTTGTTTGCTCTTTTTTTATTTATTGTTTTTACAGTTTCTGTCATAAATAGAGTTGGAGTTGTAATCTCCCTTGGCCTGCAGTCTACGCTACGGTCTCTGTCAGTGTCCGGCTGCTCTCAGTAACATTGCATCACAATATTCTGTCATAATGACATGATTTAGAGCTATGAACCACGTCTATCAGATCAGACGCGTTATTGTTTCGTCAGATTACAGTAGCATGTTGCTTTGCTTTCCGTTTCAATCCTAAAACACTGCTACATCTGTTAACTCTCCTGGCCGTTTCGTTGGGGAGTGAGACGGGGTAGGCTGAGGTCTGCCGTGTCCGGCTGCTCTCACTAACATTGCATCGTAATGTTCTATCTATCATAATGACATAAGGCTGTTATTGACATGTATTAAAGGCTATTACTGCAAATTAAGCACATTAGACTAGCCTATATGAACCATCAAGGCCTATCCGATCTGACATGTTACTGATGTTTTAATTAGTGTGTTATGCAGTGTGACCATAGGCCTAATAAGATGGGATATGAACCCGTGTCTCCCATTGGGGGAAAAAACAACGTCTTGACCATTAGACCAAGATAAAATTGTCTTATGGCTTATGGTCATACAGATTTGGAAGTCGCAGGCGGGGCTACGTCATGACGTGACCATGAGCAACCGTGACCGACTCATGTCCACTACACAAATTCATGGCGAACAGAGACAGTACCTTCCGAAAGTATTCATACCCCTTGATTTAAATCTGTGTCAGTCTGTTCACTCCCACCTGTCAGTTAAAATGATGTCTCAGAAAATACATTTTTATAATATTTACAGGATTAGTTGTTACAGCCTGAATTCAAAATTCAAAATTGATTAAATAGTATTTATTTCTCCCCCATCTACACACAATACGCCATAATGACAAAGTGAAAACATGTATTTTCGAAATTTTTGCTAATTTATTGAAAATGAAAATATATAGAAATATCTCATTTATGTACAGTGCCTTGCAAAAGTATTCATCCCCCTTGGCGTTTTTCCTATTTTGTTGCATTACGACCTGGAATTTAAATGGATTTTTATTTGGATTTCATGTAATGGACATACACAAAATAGTCCAAATTGGTGAAGTGAAAAGAAAAAAATAACTTGTTTCAAAAAATTCAAAAAACCCATTTGCGACCAAGCTTTAACTTCCTGACTGATGTTGCTTCAATATATCCACGTAATTTTCCTTCCTCATGATGCCATCTATTTTGTGAAGTGCACCAGTCCCTCCTGCAACAAAGCACCCCCACAGCATGATGCTGCCACCCCTGTGCTTCACGGTTGGGATGGTGTTCTTCGGCTTGCAAGCAACCTCCTTTTTCCTCCAAACATAACGATGGTCATTATGGCCAAACAGTTCTATTTTTGTTTCATCAGACCAGAGGACATTTCTCGAATAAGTACGATCTTTGTCCCCATGTGCAGTTGCAAACCGTAGTCTGGCTTTTTTATGGCGGTTTGGGAGCAGTTGCTTCTTCCTTGCTGAGCGGCCTTTCAGGTTCTGTCGATATAGGACTCGTTTTACTGTAGATATAGATACTTTTGTACCCGTTTCCTCCAGCATCTTCACAAGGTCCTTTGCTGTTGTTCTGGGATTTATTTGCACTTTTCGCACCAAAGTACGTTCATCTCTAGGAGACAGAACGCGTCTCCTTCCTGAGCGGTATGACGGCTGCGTGGTCCCATGGTGTTTATACTTGCGTACTATTGTTTGTACAGATGAACGTGGTACCTTCAGGCGTTTGGAAATTGCTCCCAAGGATGAACCAGACTTGTTGAGGTCTACAATTTATTTTCTGAGGTCTGATTTCTTTTGATTTTCCCATGATGTCAAGCAAAGAGGCACTGAGTTTGAAGGTAGGCCTTGAAATACATCCACAGGTACACCTCCAATTGACTCAAATGATGTAAATTAGCCTATTAGAAGCTTCTAAAGCCATGACATCATTTTCTGGAATTTTCCAAGCTGTTTAAAGGCACAGTCAACTTAGTGTATGTAAACTTCTGACCCACTGGAATTGTGATACAGTGAATTATAAGTGAAATAATCTGTCTGTAAACAGTTGTTGGACAAATTACTTGTGTCATGCACAAAGTAGATGTCCTAACTGACTTGCCAAAACTATAGTTTGTTAACAAGAAATTTGTGGAGTGGTTGAAAAACTAGTTTTAATGACTCCAACCTAAGTGGATGTAAACTGTCATTTTTTGAGTCTATCTGGGTAAGTCTCTAAGAGCTTTGCACACCTGGATTGTACAATCTTTTCATATTATTATTATAAGTTAGGTCAAGTTGGTTGTTGATCATTGCTAGACAGACATTTTTAAGTCTTGCCATAGATCTTCCAGCCGATTTAAGTCAAAACTGTAACTAGGCCACTCAGGAACATTCAATGTCGTCTTAGTAAGCAACTCCAGTTTAGATTTGGCCTTGTATTTTAGGTTATTGTCCTGCTGAAAGGTGAATTCATCTCCCAGTGTCTGGTGGAAAGCAGACTGAACCACGTTTTCCTCTAGGATTTTTCCTGTGCTTAGCTCCATTCCGTTTTCTTTTTATCCTAAAAACCTCCCTAGTCCTTGCCGATGACAAGCAATACCTATAACATGATGCAGCCACCACCATGCTTGAAAATATGAAGAGTGGTACTCAGTGATGTGTTGTGTTGGATTTGCCCCAAACATAACACTTTGTATTCAGGACATAAAGTTAATTTCTTTGCCACATTTTCTGCAGTTTTACTTTGGAGCCTTATTGCAAACAGGATACATGTTTTGGAATATTTTTTATTCTGTACAGTGGTATTTTCACTCTGTCATTTAGGTTAGTATTGTGGAGTAACTACAATGTTGTTGATCCATCCTCAGTTTTCTCCTATCACAGCCATTAAATCTGTAAATGTTTTAAAGTCAACATTGGCCTCATGGTGAAATCCCTGAGCGGTTTCCTTCTTCTCCGGCAACTGAGTTAGGAAGGACGCCTGTATCTTTGTAGTGATTGGGTGTATTGATGCACCATCCAAAGTGTAATTAATAACTTCACCATGCTCAAAGGGATATTCAATGTCTGCATTTTATTGTATTTTTACCCATCTAACAATACTACCAAGCAAAAGAGCAGTAACTGCATATTTGGTCAAAAATTAGTTATTTATATTTTTTTATACATTAAATGCATGCTTTATCATGTGAACAAATATCCTGCCTCCATTGTGTTATGGAGAAAATGGGGGTGTCATATTTGCAGTAACTGCAAAGAGTTAAGTTATAACCACATCTCCAATGATTGCCTATAATTCATTTGGCTGGACAAGAAAAAAAGTTTGAAGTAATCTTTCTCAGTTTCACTCTGAGCAGTTACTGCTGTTTTGCTTAATAGGGCAGAATAGGTGCCCTTCTTTGCGAGGCGTTGGAAAACCTCCCTGGTCTTTGTGGTTCAATCTGTGTTTGAAATTCACTGCTCGACTGAGGGACCTTACAGATAATTGTATGTGTGGGGTACAGAGATGAGGTAATTCAAAAATCCTGTTAAACACTATTATTGCACACAGTGAATCCATGCAACTTATTATGTGACTTGTTAAGCACATTTTTACTCCTGAACTTATTTAGGCTTTCCATTACAAAGGGGTTGAATACTTATTGACTCAAGACATTTCAGCTTTTCAGCTTTTTTAATTTGTAAAAAAATTTAAAAACATAATTCCACTTTCACATTATGGGGTATTGTGTGTAGGCCAGTGATACACTGTAGCTTTGTTTGACTGATGGTTGTTATGACAGTGGGTTAGCCTACAGCCCTCAAACTCAACTCTGGACCTCACAGTCAGTTCCACTGTTCCCCTCTAATCAGGGACTGATTTAGACCTGGGACACCAGGTGGGTGATTCCCCTCTAATCAGGGACTGATTTAGACCTGGGACACCAGGTGGGTGATTCCCATTTAACCAGGGACTGATTTAGACCTGGGACACCAGGTGGGTGATTCCCCTCTAATCAGGGACTGATCTAGACCTGGGACACCAGGTGGGTGATTCCCCTCTAATCAGGGACTGATTTAGACCTGGGACACCAGGTGGGTGATTCCCCTCTAATCAGGGACTGATTTAGACCTGGGACACCAGGTGGGTGATTCCCATTTAACCAGGGACTGATTTAGACCTGGGACACCAGGTGGGTGATTCCCCTCTAATCAGGGACTGATTTAGACCTGGGACACCAGGTGGGTGATTCCCCTCTAATCAGGGACTGATTTAGACCTGGGACACCAGGTGGGTGCAATTAAATATCAGGTAGGACAGAAAACCAGCAGGCATCAGACCTCATAAGGTAAGAGTTGAATACCATCTGGCCTATAGGCTATGTGAAACACTTGATGAAAGTAGGATCTTTGCTGAGAACGAGATGAAGCTCTTGTTGTTATTATGTTGATCTGCACTGAAGCATTGATAAACAAACACTAAACCGTAGTTTGGTGCTCTGCCGAGGTCTGTAGTTTGGTGCTCTGCCGAGGTCTGTCGTTTGGTGCTCTGCCGAGGTCTGTCGTTTGGTGCTCTGCCGAGGTCTGTCGTTTTGGTGCTCTGCCGAGGTCTGTAGTTTGGTGCTCTGCCGAGGTCTGTAGTTTGGTGCTCTGCCGAGGTCTGTCGTTTTGGTGCTCTGCCGAGGTCTGTAGTTTGGTGCTCTGCCGAGGTCTGTAGTTTGATGCTCTGCCGAGGTCTGTCGTTTTGGTGCTCTGCCGAGGTCTGTAGTTTTGGTGCTCTGCCGAGGTCTGTAGTTTGATGCTCTGCCGAGGTCTGTAGTTTTGGTGCTCTGCCGAGGTCTGTCGTTTGGTGCTCTGCCGAGGTCTGTAGTTTGGTGCTCTGCCGAGGTCTGTCGTTTGGTGCTCTGCCGAGGTCTGTAGTTTGGTGCTCTGCCGAGGTCTGTCGTTTTGGTGCTCTGCCGAGGTCTGTAGTTTGGTGCTCTGCCGAGGTCTGTAGTTTGGTGCTCTGCCGAGGTCTGTAGTTTGATGCTCTGCCGAGGTCTGTAGTTTTGGTGCTCTGCCGAGGTCTGTCGTTTTGGTGCTCTGCCGAGGTCTGTCGTTTGGTGCTCTGCCGAGGTCTGTCGTTTGGTGCTCTGCCGAGGTCTGTCGTTTGGTGCTCTGCCGAGGTCTGTCGTTTGGTGCTCTGCCGAGGTCTGTCGTTTGGTGCTCTGCCGAGGTCTGTTCTGTCATCCAGTCAACACATCCAACACAGGCTGTATCAGAGTAGGAGTGCTGATCTAGGAACAGGTGTCCCCTGTCCATGTAATCTTATTCATTGTGATCTAAAAGGCTAAACTGATCCTAAATCAGCACTCCTACACTTGAGATGCTTTCTACATACGGCCACTGGTCTGTCATTCAGTGATCACATCCAACATATTTTATTGTGTTGCAATGCACTCCCCTAACCCAGACGACGCTGGGCCAGTTGTGCGCCGCCCTGTGGGACTCTCGGTCATGGCCGGTTGTAACACAGCCTGGGATGGAACCAAGGTCTGTAGTGACGCCTCCAGCACTGCGATGCAGTGGCTTAGACCGCTGCGCCACTCGGGAGGCCGCAATGCACTTTCAATAAAGTTCCTACCAGTCAGTCTGTCATATAAATATTACAAAACATTAATCAAAGTAAGTTTGAGTGATTGATTGAGTAAACCTGATCCAGCCAGAACGGTCCATAGGGCAAGAGCCTAAACCTGGTCCAGCCAGAACGGTCCATAGGGCAGGAGCCTAAACCTGGTCCAGCCAGAACGGTCCATAGGGCAGGAGCCTAAACCTGGTCCAGCCAGAACGGTCCATAGGGCAGGAGCCTAAACCTGGTCCAGCCAGAACGGTCCATAGGGCAGGAGCCTAAACCTGGTCCAGCCAGAACGGTCCATAGGGCAGAAGCCTAAACCTGGTCCAGCCAGAATGGTCCATAGGGCAGGAGCCTAAACCTGGTCCAGCCAGAACGGTCCATAGGGCAGGAGCCTAAACCTGGTCCAGCCAGAACGGTCCATAAGGCAGAAGCCTAAACCTGTTTTTGTAGGGTGAGGAAGCTTGGACTGGCTGTTGGCTAATAGACACATGGTTAATTCTACTGTAGGGTGTGTTGCTCCACATGGACAGATGGGTCTCAAAATCATTATCATTGTTATCAGAGCATTTAATACAGGTATTGATTAAAACAGGTATTTATTAAAACAGGTATTGATTGCTATGCTGACGCCCTCTTTTGACTTTGTTTCAGCTGTGTTCACGTAGCCTAGTATCTCTGTGTGTTTCAGCTGTGTTCATGTAGCCTAGTATCTCTGTGTGTTTCAGCTGTGTTCACGTAGCCTAGTATCTCTGTGTGTTTCAGCTGTGTTCATGTAGCCTAGTATCTCTGTGTGTTTCAGCTGTGTTCACGTAGCCTAGTATCTCTGTGTGTTCCAGCTGTGTTCATGTAGCCTAGTATCTCTGTGTGTTTCAGCTGTGTTCATGTAGCCTAGTATCTCTGTGTGTTTCAGCTGTGTTCATGTAGCCTAGTATCTCTGTGTGTTTCAGCTGTGTTCACGTAGCCTAGTATCTCTGTGTGTTCCAGCTGTGTTCATGTAGCCTAGTATCTCTGTGTGTTTCAGCTGTGTTCATGTAGCCTAGTATCTCTGTGTGTTTCAGCTGTGTTCACGTAGCCTAGTATCTCTGTGTTTCAGCTGTGTTCACGTAGCCTAGTATCTCTGTGTGTTTCAGCTGTGTTCATGTAGCCTAGTATCTCTGTGTGTTCCAGCTGTGTTCACGTAGCCTAGTATCTCTGTGTGTTTCAGCTGTGTTCACGTAGCCTAGTATCTCTGTGTGTTCCAGCTGTGTTCACGTAGCCTAGTATCTCTGTGTGTTTCAGCTGTGTTCACGTAGCCTAGTATCTCTGTGTGTTCCAGCTGTGTTCATGTAGCCTAGTATCTCTGTGTGTTCCAGCTGTGTTCACGTAGCCTAGTATCTCTGTGTGTTTCAGCTGTGTTCACGTAGCCTAGTATCTCTGTGTGTTCCAGCTGTGTTCACGTAGCCTAGTATCTCTGTGTGTTTCAGCTGTGTTCACGTAGCCTAGTATCTCTGTGTGTTCCAGCTGTGTTCACGTAGCCTAGTATCTCTGTGTGTTTCAGCTGTGTTGGTTCAAAGTTACACCTTTGTAAACAGAAGGTGTAACTTAGACTAACAGTGAAATATTTACGGGTTCTTCCCAACAATGCAGAGAATTTTTTTTTTTAAACAAGAGGAATAAATACACAATGAGAAACAATAACTTGGCTATATATACAGGTTACCAGTACCGAGTCGACGTGCAGGGGTACGAGGTAATAACTTGGCTATATATACAGGTTACCAGTACCGAGTCGACGTGCAGGGGTACGAGGTAATAACTTGGCTATATATACAGGTTACCAGTACCGAGTCGACGTGCAGGGGTACGAGGTAATAACTTGGCTATATATACAGGTTACCAGTACCGAGTCGACGTGCAGGGGTACGAGGTAATAACTTGGCTATATATACAGGTTACCAGTACCGAGTCGACGTGCAGGGGTACGAGGTAATAACTTGGCTATATATACAGGTTACCAGTACCGAGTCGACGTGCAGGGGTACGAGGTAATAACTTGGCTATATATACAGGTTACCAGTACCGAGTCGACGTGCAGGGGTACGAGGTAATAACTTGGCTATATACACAGGTTACCAGTACCGAGTCGACGTGCAGGGGTACGAGGTACAGTGAGCTCCAAAAGTATTGGGACAGTGACTTTTTTTGTTGTTTTGGCTCTGTACTCCAGCACTTTAGTGCAGACTGTCAGCTTTAATCTGAGGGTATTTTCATCCATATCAGGTAAACCGTTTAGAAATTACAAATGTCAAAACATTTAAATTCCTAAACAAAATCACGACTATGACAGTCATTCGTTTATTGGACAAAAATGCTCACGTTAAATCCGTCTATGATCGTCATGAAGCTTCACTTGTGTGTCCCAGTCTTCATAGTACTTTCGCTTTGGTCTTCCAACAACATGCGGGAGGTAACCGCACGGTAGCGGCTGTAACTGCGACGTGAGTAGGCTATATTCAGGAGCCTATATCCCCTGTATAGCCCCCGTCCCCTAATCTGCAGGGTGAGCTCATAAATGCGCTGCCACTGAATGTTTCAGAGATATGAAGTTATGATGCTGCGTGTATTTCATCAAAATGTTCCCAGTCAAACAACCAATGATACTGCACTGCTCTGGTCCTGTTCCCAGTCAAACAACCAATAATACTGCACTGCTCTGGTTCTGTTCCCAGTCAAACAACCAATAATACTGCACTGCTCTGGTCCTGTTCCCAGTCAAACAACCAATAATACTGCACTGCTCTGGTCCTGTTCCCAGTCAAACAACCAATAATACTGCACTGCTCTGGTCCTGTTCCCAGTCAAACAACCAATAATACTGCACTGCTCTGGTCCTGTTCCCAGTCAAACAACCAATAATACTGCACTGCTCTGGTCCTGTTCCCAGTCAAACAACCAATAATACTGCACTGCTCTGGTCCTGTTCCCAGTCAAACAACCAATAATACTGCACTGCTCTGGTCCTGTTCCCAGTCAAACAACCAATAATACTGCACTGCTCTGGTTCTGTTCCCAGTCAAACAACCAATAATACTGCACTGCTCTGGTCCTGTTCCCAGTCAAACAACCAATAATACTGCACTACTCTGGTTCTTTTCCTGTGTTTGGTCCGGACTGCGTTCTCACCTGCAGCGAACCGCACCATGGTACGAATTTAATCGGACCGACACCACCCTTTCTAAGCGAACCACAGTGTGTTGTTTAATGCACTCCTGAAAGCAGATAGAGTGCCCACAACAGTCCAAACGAACCAAAGTAAGGTTTGGAAAAAACGCTCCAAACCCAATTTGGTGTGAAAGCCCCCTCGGTTAATATCCCTCTAGAGTCCAAGCCGGGGGAGGGCAAAAATGAAAACCCAAAGCAGACTAAACTCTTTGTTCCTTTAAAAACCTGCTGTATGTAAAATATTGCGTGCTATAGCTTGGAAAATAAATAAATATGACTCAGGATGTCAACATGATGTTTGTTTCCAACATAAGGGCTGTTTTCCTAAAGACATGAAATCTGCTTGGTGTTTTGTTTCCTTGCCACAATACTAACGAGTATCCCTGGTATGGTCCCGGCCCTAGTGAAAATGAATCCTACTCATTTTGATTCCTTCTCCTTTGTTTGGAGCCGATTTCGCCATCGGCCAGAGCGGGGCACCTGGCTCACACCAAAACGAATGCAATCACTTTTCACCCGGTTCAAACTCCCGTCACCGGGTAACCCTGGCCAGATAACGGATCCCTGTTATTTCATCGCCCCCAACGCTGTCAAAGGATCACGGCCGTTTGAGACGGAATAGCCCAAGCTATACGGATTGACCAACTATGATTTGCACGCCCTGCCGAAGGACACAATCATGGGGTGAGTATACCGGTAGCTAGACCATAGACTGCTGGTTATGTATGTTTTGATAATCATTATCACCATCATCGCTAGCATAGCTGACGTTAGCTAGCTAGCTAGCTACCTAACTACCTACTTAACGAGCTTTGCTAGCTAACTACCTAACTAGCTAGCTGGCTAACGTTAGCCTACCTCAATACTACTCAGATGTTGTCTTGGAAACATGTTAACATTTCAAAAGAAGGAAAATAATTAGTAGGAAACGTTTTGTCATGGTTGTGACGTCCCCAGATTGACTTTCGATGCGGTATAACTTTAGCCAGCTAACTAAGATTGAGGGGACCGCCGTATTTTACCTAGTTAGCATTGGCATTGCTAGCTATTTTTGACTAACTTCGCTAGTTACAGTAATGGCAACATTGCCATCTCTCTAAAGTAAATTGGACAACATCGTAATATGGCAAAGTTGTTTCCTGCTAATTATTTGCCTACTTTAGCAATGTTATCGTATTTCCATGCCACTCTTAGTGTAATTTAGACAAACCAGTCACATTAGCCTCCGAGGTGCAACCTAGGGGTGTGCGGAGGACTCGGACCAAACAGGGATTGGAAACGGATATGGGCCATTTTCTGGATACGATTATGATTGGAGTCATGTGGGAGGTTCTATGCGCTCTAAATAACTTAACTGGCTAGTTTGCCTGTCTGTAAAGAGAAGGGCGGGTTGTACGTTGATCCTCCTGCTCTGATTGGATAGAGTGAAGCCGTATTCTCTGTCCACTCGCTTCATAATTTCACCGATCACTTTTCCTCAAATGTTTTCACTATGATCATTTAGATTGCTGCTGCCTGCTTGTATGATAAATCACATGGCGAGGGTGTTTGCTATCAATCTGCATAATATCTAACAAGCGGGGCAAGGGTAGGGAAAGAAGATGAGATGCTGACTGACAGACAATTTGGCTGCCGCTGTAAATTGAGGACACACACACCCCTCCGCACGCTGCTCCTAATCTGCAGTTTTTTTGCAGGGAGGTATTTTGCCAAAATCTATTTAGGCATATTTAAAACACTTCAGTATTTATGATCACGTGTATCATCTGATCCGACTATCAATGTCCATGTCTGCACACCCCTAGTGCAACCCATGTCTAAATATTGGATGTCACAGTTGGTTCCATAGTGTAACGGCGTCACCGGCCTGAATCTAATCCAATCTGGAGCCAGTCAGTCCACATCTGTAAAGCACAGAATTAGCTTCCAAACCAGATTACGGTATTTCTCAAGCTACAGTATGTTTATCATTGAGGGATGATGACAAATAGTTGACCCTGTTTTTTCTGTTAGACAAAGTGCAGAGTTCTGTGCCAGACTGATCCCCTGGTCATGAACGGATACCGGGAACCGGGACCTACCAGAAGGAGCAAAGGTGGGTATCATAATATGTCCAGCAATGTGAGTGGAATGGTTTAGAATAATTTAATTCACTGTTAAATTGCGGTTTTCACAGCTTGTCAGTCAAGACCTCAGAATAAAGGTGTAATGTGACACAAAAGAACACACCATCATGAGGCATCTGATAGTGACCCGAGTTACTGCCTTGATGACGCAGACGGCTTCATCAACAACGACAGGTAACGTGTTTTATTTTACATTTTAAGTCATTTAGCAGACGCTCTTATCCAGAGCGACTTACAAATTGGATGTGAAAAGTTGTATTAAAAAAGACCCAACTTGATAAACTAGTAGGCTAATTCCCCAGCTAAGCAGATACAACTAGTAGAGTCATTCTGGTTGTGAAGTGCATTAGCAAAAAGCTTTGTCCTTGCTTTAGAACAAAATTATATTTACCACTTGGCTGTCTAATACATCACCCTGTCACAGGCCCTACCAGTCAACACCACCTCATAAGACTGCCTGCTGCAGTTGTTAGAGAGATGTCCAGTTTGCAGCTGAACATGGAGAAGACCAGCAAGGGGGTCCTCGTCAGCACCATGCAGACATTCCTATGAATGGAACAGTCAGCCACATGTTGACGAGTATCCGGCCAGCAACCTTCACCTGTCAGCGGCAACATCTTTCACTGTCTCATCATTTGTACAAATACAGAAGGTAACCCACTTCATTACTTTTGATACATTTGATAACCCAATTGTGAAACATCAATTTTGTAAACTGACATTATTTGTTACTTATTTTCTACTTCTTAGATGCATATAATGTCCAGGGTATAACCTAGCCTGGGGGAACCAGCCTGATCACTGTGTTACCATATAATGTCCAGGGTATAACCTAGCCTGGGGGAACCAGCCTGATCACTGTGTTCTCCATATAATGTCCAGGGTATAACCTAGCCTGGTGGAACCAGCCTGATCACTGTGTTCCCATATAATGTCCAGGGTATAACCTAGCCCGGTGGAACCAGCCTGATCACTGTGTTACCATATAATGTCCAGGGTATAACCTAGCCTGGGGGAACCAGCCTGATCACTGTGTTCTCCATATAATGTCCAGGGTATAACCTAGCCTGGTAGAACCAGCCTGATCACTGTGTTACCATATAATGTCCAGGGTATAACCTAGCCTGGGGGAACCAGCCTGATCACTGTGTTCTCCATATAATGTCCAGGGTATAACCTAGCCTGGGGGAACCAGCCTGATCACTGTGTTACCATATAATGTCCAGGGTATAACCTATCCTGGGGGAACCAGCCTGATCACTGTGTTACCATATAATGTCCAGGGTATAACCTAGCCTGGTGGAACCAGCCTGATCACTGTGTTACCATATAATGTCCAGGGTATAACCTAGCCTGGGGGAACCAGCCTGATCACTGTGTTACCATATAATGTCCAGGGTATAACCTAGTCTGGGGGAACCAGCCTGATCACTGTGTTCTCCATATAATGTCCAGGGTATAACCTAGCCTGGGGGAAGCAGCCTGATCACTGTGTTACCATATAATGTCCAGGGTATAACCTATCCTGGGGGAACCAGCCTGATCACTGTGTTACCATATAATGTCCAGGGTATAACCTAGCCTGGTGGAACCAGCCTGATCACTGTGTTACCATATAATGTCCAGGGTATAACCTAGCCTGGGGGAACCAGCCTGATCACTGTCTTACCATATAATGTCCAGGGTATAACCTAGCCTGGGGAACCAGCCTGATCACTGTGTTACCATATAATGTCCAGGGTATAACCTAGCCTGGGGAACCAGCCTGATCACTGTGTTACCATATAATGTCCAGGGTATAACCTAGCCTGGTGGAACCAGCCTGATCACTGTGTTACCATATAATGTCCAGGGTATAACCTAGCCTGGGGGAACCAGCCTGATCACTGTGTTACCATATAATGTCCAGGGTATAACCTAGCCTGGTGGAACCAGCCTGATCACTGTGTTACCATATAATGTCCAGGGTATAACCTAGCCTGGGGGAACCAGCCTGATCACTGTGTTACCATATAATGTCCAGGGTATAACCTAGCCTGGTGGAACCAGCCTGATCACTGTGTTACCATATAATGTCCAGGGTATAACCTAGCCTGGTGGAACCAGCCTGATCACTGTGTTACCATATAATGTCCAGGGTATAACCTAGCCTGGTGGAACCAGCCTGATCACTGTGTTCTCCATATAATGTCCAGGGTATAACCTAGCCTGGTGGAACCAGCCTGATCACTGTGTTACCATATAATGTCCAGGGTATAACCTAGCCTGGTGGAACCAGCCTGATCACTGTGTTACCATATAATGTCCAGGGTATAACCTAGCCTGGTGGAACCAGCCTGATCACTGTGTTACCATATAATGTCCAGGGTATAACCTAGCCTGGTGGAACCAGCCTGATCACTGTGTTACCATATAATGTCCAGGGTATAACCTAGCCTGGTGGAACCAGCCTGATCACTGTGTTCTCCATATAATGTCCAGGGTATAACCTAGCCTGGTGGAACCAGCCTGATCACTGTGTTACCATATAATGTCCAGGGTATAACCTAGCCTGGGGGAACCAGCCTGATCACTGTGTTACCATATAATGTCCAGGGTATAACCTAGCCTGGGGGAACCAGCCTGATCACTGTGTTACCATATAATGTCCAGGGTATAACCTAGCCTGGGGGAACCAGCCTGATCACTGTGTTACCATATAATGTCCAGGGTATAACCTAGCCTGGGGAACCAGCCTGATCACTGTGTTACCATATAATGTCCAGGGTATAACCTAGCCTGGTGGAACCAGCCTGATCACTGTGTTACCATATAATGTCCAGGGTATAACCTAGCCTGGTGGAACCAGCCTGATCACTGTGTTACCATATAATGTCCAGGGTATAACCTAGCCTGGTGGAACCAGCCTGATCACTGTGTTACCATATAATGTCCAGGGTATAACCTAGCCTGGTGGAACCAGCCTGATCACTGTGTTACCATATAATGTCCAGGGTAATAACCTAGCCTGGTATAACCTAGCCTGGTATAACCTAGCCTGGTATAACCTAGCCTGGTATAACCTAGCCTGGTATAACCTAGCCTGGTATAACCTAGCCTGGTATAACCTAGCCTGGTATAACCTAGCCATGTAGCCTGGTAAACCTAGCTGGTATAACCAGCCTGGTTAACCTAGCCTGGTATAACCTAGCCTGGTATAACCTAGCCTGGTATAACTAGCTGTTAACCTAGCCTGGTATAACCTAGCCTGGTAAACCTAGCCTGTATAACCTAGCTGTTAACCATCTGTATAACCTAGCCTGGTATACCTAGCGGTATAACCTAGCCTGGGTAACCTAGCCTGGATAACCTAGCCTGGTATACCATACCTGGTAACCTAGCCTGGTATAACCTAGCCTGGGTAAACCTAGCCTGTATCACTAGCCTGGTGAACCAGAATAGTTGGGTTTAGTCTAGCCTGGTCAAACTTCACTAGAACCTGTTGTCTAATCACTATCCTAACTGCCATGGTAAAGAACAGTGAGCTGTGTGTTCGAACTCACCTATCCACTGCATTGGTAATAGACATGATCTATGGTGTTGATATACCTATCCTAGCCATGGTAACCAGCACATGACTAGTGGTCAGATTACCTACCTAACTGCCATTGGTAAACAACAGGACTTGGTGTCAGAATCACCTATCACTGCATGTAATATAATGTGACTCATGTGGTCAGAATAACCTTCAACTGCCTGGTATAGAACAGTGACATGTGTAGTATCACCTATCCAATGCCATGTAACAGACAGTGACTGTGTGTTCAATATACCTATCCTAAACTGCCTTGGTAACCAGAACTGTGACTGTGGTCAGATATCACCTATCCTAACTGCCATGGTAATAGACATGACTATGTGTGTCAGATATCACCTACTACTGCCATGGTACAGAACACTATGTGGTTAATACCTTTAATCCTACTGCCATGGTACAGAACAGACTATGTGTTCCAGGTATACCTATCCTAAACCTGCCTGGTTAACTAGACCTGTAACTATGTGTGTTGATATCACCTATCCTAACTGCCATTGGTAACAGACAGTACTATGTGTGTTTCAGATCTGACCTATCTAAACTGCCATGTAATAGAATCACCTATCCTACTGCATTGGTAATAGAAAGTGACTAGGGTGTTCAGATATCACCTATCCTAACTGCCATTGGTAACAGAACAGTGACTATGTGTGTCAGATATCAACCTATCCTAACTGCCATTGGTAACAGAACAGTGACTATGTGTGTTCAGATATCACCTATCCTAACTTGCCATTGGTAATAGAACATTGACTATGTGTGTCAGATATCACCTATCCTAAAAGCCATTGGTAACAGAACAGTGACTATGTGTGTCAGATATCACCTATCCTAACTGCCATTGGTAATAGAACAGTGACTATGTGTGTCAGATATCACCTATCCTAACTGCCATTGGTAACAGAACAGTGACTATGTGTGTCAGATATCACCTATCCTAACTGCCATTGGTAACAGAACAGTGACTATGTGTGTTCAGATATCACCTATCCTAACTGCCATTGGTAACAGAACAGTGACTATGTGTGTCAGATATCACCTATCCTAACTGCCATTGGTAATAGAACAGTGACTATGTGTGTCAGATATCACCTATCCTAACTGCCATTGGTAATAGAACAGTGACTATGTGTCAGATATCACCTATCCTAACTGCCATTGGTAATAGAACAGTGACTATGTGTGTCAGATATCACCTATCCTAACTGCCATTGGTAATAGAACAGTGACTATGTGTCAGATATCACCTATCCTAACTGCCATTGGTAATAGAACAGTGACTATGTGTGTCAGATATCACCTATCCTAACTGCCATTGGTAATAGAACAGTGACTGTTTGTGTCAGATATCACCTATCCTAACTGCCATTGGTAACAGAACAGTGACTATGTGTGTCAGATATCACCTATCCTAACTGCCATTGGTAACAGAACAGTGACTATGTGTGTCAGATATCACCTATCCTAACTGCCATTGGTAATAGAACAGTGACTGTTTGTGTCAGATATCACCTATCCTAACTGCCATTGGTAACAGAACAGTGACTATGTGTTCACAGAAACATGTATGGAGTCAGCACATGGAGACTTGCAAGATGATGTGATGAAGTCCAGACTGACAGACGGGCTTGATACTGATGTCTCTGAATGGAGAGAGACTTGGCACTCTGACAGACGGGCTTGATACTGATGTCTCTGAATGGAGAGAGACTTGGCACGCAGCATTAAAATTTTACTAGACAAAACTTTTACTTGTATTGTCTTTTTTTATATATTGAATTGAAATGGTATCAGTCAATATGGGGAGGGTGAAACCCTGTGTATTCTGCACCAGGACCAGGGAACTCCTGCTGTGTACGAGACACCACACAGGAAGGTATAACCACTCTGACATGTTACCAAGGTAACCCCATTACCACCACACAGGAAGGTATAACCACTCTGACGTGTTACCAAGGTAACCCCATTACCACCACACAGGAAGGTATAACCACTCTGACGTGTTACCAAGGTAACCCCATTACCACCACACAGGAAGGTATAACCACTCTGACGTGTTACCAAGGTAACCCCATTACCACCACACAGGAAGGTATGACCACTCTGACATGTTACCAAGGTAACCCCATTACCACCACACAGGAAGGTATGACCACTCTGACATGTTACCAAGGTAACCCCATTACCACCAGACAGGAAGGTATGACCACTCTGACATGTTACCAAGGTAACCCCATTACCACCAGACAGGAAGGTATGACCACTCTGACATGTTACCAAGGTAACCCCATTACCACCAGACAGGAAGGTATGACCACTCTGACATGTTACCAAGGTAACCCCATTACCACCAGACAGGAAGGTATGACCACTCTGACGTGTTGCCAAGGTTTTGCCATTATCACCAGACAGTATCTGTATCGGCTGGGAATGACAATGAAAGATGAAAGCTGTTCAACCACAAAGACCAGGGAGGTTTTCCAATGCCTCGCAAATAAGGGCACCTATTGGTAGATGGGTAAAAATAAAAAGTAGACATTGAATATCCCTTTGATCATGGTGAAGTTAATAATTACACTTTGGATGGTGTATCAATACACCCAGTCACTACAAAGATGCAGGCGTCCTTCCTAACTCAGTTGCTGGAGAGGAAGGAAACCGCTCAGGGATTTTACAATGAGGCCAATGGTGACTTTAAAATAGAGTTTAATGGCTGTGATAGGAGAAAACTGAGTTACTCCACAATACTAACCTAAATGACAGAGTGAAAAGATGGAGGCCTGTACATGATAAAAATATTCCAAAACATTAATCCTGTTTGCAATAAAAGGCACTAAAGTAAAACTGCATAAAATCTGGCAAAGAAGTGAACTTTGTCCTGAATACAAAAGCATAATGTTTGGGGCAAACACAACACATCACTGAGTACCACTCTCCATATTTTCAAGCATGGTGATGGCTGCATCATGTTATAGGTATGCTTGTCATCGGCAAGGACTAGGGAGTTGTTTAGAATAAGAAGAAACGGAATGGAGCTAAGCACAGGCAAAATCCCAGAGGAAAACCTGGTTCAGTCTGCTTTCCAACAGACACTGGGAGACAAATTCACCTTTCAGCTGGACAATAACCTAAAACACAAGGCCAAATATACACTGGAGTTGCTTACCAAGATGACATTGAGTGTTCCTGAGTGGCCTAGTTTCAGTTTTGGTGTAAATCGGCTTGAAAATCTATGGCAAGACTTGAAAATGGCTGTCTAGCAATGATCAACAACCAACTTGACAGAGCTTGAAGAATTTTAAAAATAATAATGTGCAAATATTGTATAATCTAGGTGTGCAAAGCTTTTAGAGACTTTTTGAGTGATTCTGACATGTATTGACTCAGGGGTGTGACTACCTATGTAAATTAAATATTTCTGTATTTCATTTTCACATACATCTGTCTGCCTGTAGTTATTGAACTCAACCTGCAGGAGGTTTGTTTGTTGTGATTGGGGAAACAGATGGGTGTCTTGGTGGTGTCACGGCTGCCAGCATTTCTTGAGGAGCAAGCCAAAATACGAAGCCAAATCAGCAGTTCCCCTTTAATGTATTTCTCTGTTGTTTCAGCTGTGTTTTATTATATACAGTGGCTTGCGAAAATATTCACCCCCCTTGGCATTTTTCCTATTTTGTTGCCTTACAACCTGGAATTAAAATGGATATTTTTGGGAGTTTGTATCATTTGATTTACACAACATGCCTACCACTTTGAAGATGCAAAATATTGTTTATTGTGAAAGAAATAAGACCAAAAAAAAGAAAAGTTGAGGGTGCATAACTATTCACCCCCCCCCCAAAGTCAATACTTTGTAGAGCCACCTTTTATAGCAATTACAGCTGCAAGTCTCTTGGGGTATGTCTCTATAAGCTTGGCACATCCAGCCACTGGGATTTCTGCCCATTCTTCAAGGCAAAACTGCTCCAGCTCCTTCAAGTTGGATGGGTTCCGCTGGTGTACAGCAAACTTTAAGTCATACCACATATTCTGAATTGGATTGAGGTCTGGGCTTTGACTAGGCCATTCCAAGACATTTTAATGTTTCCCCTTAAACCACTCAAGTGTTGCTTTAGCAGTATGCTTAGGGTCATTGTCCTGCTGGAAGGTGAACCTCCATCCCAGTCTCAAATCTCTGGAAGACTGAAACAGGTTTCCCTCAAGAATTTCCCCATCCATCATTCCTTCAATTCTGACCAGTTGCCCAGTCCCTGCCGATGAAAAACATCCCCACAGCATGATTCTGCCACCACCATGCTTCACTGTGGGGATGGTGTTCTCTGGGTGATGAGAGGTGTTGGGTTTGCGCCAGACATAGCGTTTTCCTTGATGGACAAAAAGCTCAATTTTAGTCTTATCTGACCAGAGTACCTTCTTCCATATGTTTGGGGAGTCTCCCACATGCCTTTTGGCGAACACCAAACGTGTTTGCTTATTTTTTTCTTTAAGCATTGGCTTTTTTCTGGCCACTCTTCTGTAAAGCCCAGCTCTGTGGAGTGTACGGCTTAAAGTGGTCCTATGGACAGATACTCCAATCTCCGCTGTGGTGCTTTGCAGCTCCTTCAGGGTTATCTTTGGTCTCTTTGTTGCCTCTCTGATTAATGCCCTCCTTGCCTGGTCTGTGAGTTTTGGTGGGTTTGTTGTGGTGCCATATTCTTTCCATCTTTTAATAATGGATTTAATGGTGCTCCGTGGGATGTTCAAAGTTTCTGATATTTTTTTACAACCCAACCCTGATATGTACTTCTCCACAACTTTGTCCCTGACCTGTTTGGAGAGCTCCTTGGTCTTCGTGGTGCCGCTTGCTTGGTGGTGCCCCTTGCTTAGTGGTGTTGCAGACTCTGGGGCCTTTCAGAACAGGTGTATATGTACTGAGATCATGTGACAGATCATGTGACACTTAGATTGCACACAGGTGGACTTTATTTAACTAATTATGTGACTTCTGAAGGTAATTGGTTGCACCAGATCTTATTTAGGGGCTTCATAGCAAAGGGGGTGAATACATATGCACCTACCACTTTTCCGTTATTTATTTTTTAGAATTTTTTGAAAAAAGTTATTTTTTTAAATTTCACTTCACCAATTTTGACTATTTTGTGTATGTCCATTACATGAAATCCAAATAAAAATCCATTTAAATTACGGTTTGTAATGCAACAAAATAACCCTAACCTTGTGGTGTCTTTTATAAATATAAATAAATATGCCATTTAGCAGACGCTTTTATCCAAAGCGACTTACAGTCATGCGTGCATACATTTTTTTTTGTGTATGGGTGGTCCCGGGGATCGAACCCACTACCTTGGCGTTACAAGCGCCGTGCTCTACCAGCTGAGCTACAGAGGACCAGAGTGCCTTTTGCAAGGCACTCTAGCCTGTGTATTTCTCTGTGTGTTTCAGTTGTGTTATATTATATAGCCTGTGTATTTCTCTGTGTGTTTCAGCTGTGTTGGTGTGGATGAGGATGAGGCTCCAGATATTGACATCTACCACTGTCCCAACTGCGAGAAGACAGATGGAAAATCCACCAGTAAGTCTTTCTGTCTGTCTCTCTGGCTGACACAACACAGGGTTTTATTCATTAGTGCAGAGCAAATAAAACAAGAGTTTCTTATTGGAGAAGTTCAGGAAGTCTTTCCCCATTCAGGTCCGTTTGGTTCGAACCCTAACCCTGTGGTGTCTAGTCAATAGGACCCTGACCCTGTGGTGTCTAGTCAATAGGACCCTGACCCTGTGGTGTCTAGTCAATAGGACCCTGACCCTGTGGTGTCTAGTCAATAGGACCCTGACCCTGTGGTGTCTAGTCAATAGGACCCTGACCTGTGGTGTCTAGTCAATAGGACCCTAACCCTGTGGTGTCTAGTCAATAGGACCCTGATGATGTTATTTAGTTAGGGCCCTAACCCTGTGGTGTCTAGGCAATAGGACCCTGATGATGTTATTTAGTTAGGACCCTAACCCTGTGGTGTCTAGTCAATAGGACCCTGATGATGTTATTTAGTTAGGACCCTAACCCTGTGGTGTCTAGTCAATAGGACCTTAACCCTGTGGTGTCTAGTCAATAGGACCCTGATGATGTTATTTAGTTAGGGCCCTAACCCTGTGGTGTCTAGTCAATAGGACCCTGATGATGTTATTTAGTTAGGACCCTAACCCTGTGGTGTCTAGTCAATAGGACCCTGATGATGTTATTTAGTTAGGACCCTAACCCTGTGGTGTCTAGTCAATAGGCCCAAACCCCGTGGTGTCTAGTCAATAGGACCCTGATGATTTTTTAGTTAGGACCTCCCCGTGGTTCTAGTCAATAGGACCCGATATTATTTATTAGGCCCCTAACCGTGGTGTCTAGTCATAGGACCCTGTTTGATTTATTAGTTGGCCCAAAAACCCTGGGTTCTAGTCAATGGGGACCCTGTAATGTTTTTTTAGTTAGGACCCTAACCCTTTTGGGGTGTCTGTCAAAGGACCCGATAAAGTTATTTAGTTGGGGAACCCCCTAACCCTGTGGGTCAGTCAATAGGCCCCTGATAGTTATTTATTTAGGACCCAAACCCTGGGGTCTAGCCCAATGGGCCCTGATGATTTTTAAGGGACCCCCCCCCGTGGTTCTTTTCAAAGGCCCCCTGATGATTTTATTTGTGGGACCCAAACCCTTGGTGTCTACAAAGGCCCCTGATGAGTTATTAGTTGGGCCCAAACCCGGGGGGTTTCTAGTCCAATAGGCCCCTGATGATGTTATTTAGTTAGGACCCTAACCCTGTGGTGTCTAGTCAATAGGACCCTGATGATGTTATTTAGTTAGGGCCCTAACCCTGTGGTGTCTAGTCAATAGGACCCTGATGATGTTTATTTAGTTAGGAACCCTAACCCTGTGGTGTCTAGTCAATAGGGACCCTGATGATGTTATTTAGTTAGGACCCTACCCTGTGGTGTCTAGGCCAATAGGAGCCCCTGATGAATGTTATTTAGTTAGGACCCTAACCCTGTGGTGTCTAGTAATAGGACCCTGATGATGTTATTTAGTTTAGGCACCCTTAACCCTGTGGTGTCCTAGTCCAATAGGACCCTGATGATGTTATTTAGTTAGGACCACCCTAACCCTGTGGTGTCTAGTCAATAGGACCCTGATGATGTTATTTAGTTAGGACCCTAACCCTGTGGTGTCTAGTCAATAGGACCCTGATGATGTTATTTAGTTAGGACCCTAACCCTGTGGTGTCTAGTCAATAGGACCCTGATGATGTTTTTTTAGTTAGGACCCTAACCCTGGGTGTCTAGTCAATGGACCCGGATGTTTTTTATTAGGCCCCCTAACCCTTGGGGTGTCTATCAATAGGACCTGATGATTTTATTTAGTTAGGACCAACCCTTTGGGTGTTAGTAATAGGACCCTAATGTTTTTTATTGGGGCCCTAACCCTGTGGGGTCTAGTCAATGGGACCCTGAGTTTTATTTAGTAGGCCCCCCAAACCCTTGGTGTCTATCAATAGGCCCCTGTGATGTTATTTAGTTAGGACCCTAACCCGTGGTGTCTGTAAATAGGCCCCTAATGTTTTTATTGGGCCCCTAATGTGTTTTTAGTCCCTAACCCTGTGGTTTTAGTTAGGCCCCTAACCCTGGGTGTTAGTCAATAGGCCCCTGAGATGTTATTATTTGGGGCCCCCTAACCCTGTGGTGTTGTCAATGGACCCGATAATGTTTTTTTGGACCCAAACCTTTGGGCTAGTAAATAGGACCCGATGATGTTATTAGTTAGGCCCCCCCTAACCCTGGGGGTGTTATCAATAACCCTGATATGTTTTTTTAGTTAGGCCCAAACCCCGTGGTGTCTAGTCAATGGGCCCCTGATGATTTATTTAGTAGGACCTAACCCTGTGGGTTTTCAATGGGACCCGTGGTTTTTAGTTAGGCCCCTAACCCACCCTAACCCTTTGGTGTCTAGTCAATAGGCCCCGATGATGTTATTGTTGGCCCCCCCCTGGGGGGCTGCAATAGGACCTAACCCTGTGGTGTCTAGAAAGGACCTGTGAGTTATTATTTTAGGCCTAACCCGTGGTGTTAAAAAGGACCCTATGGTTATTTAGTTGGCCCTAACCCTGTGGGTCTAGTCAATAAAAACCCCTGTGTGTTTTTTATGGACCCTATGTGTTAGCCTAGGACCCAAAACCCTTTTTGGGTTTTGCAATGGGCCCCTGATGATTTTTTTAGTTGGACCCTAACCCTGTGGTGTCTAGTAATAGGCCCCTGATGAGTTTTTTAGTTGGGCCCAAACCCTGTGGGTGTCTAGTAAAGGACCCAACCCGGGGTGTTGGTCAATGGGCCCCCTGATTATGTTATTTTTAGTTAGGACCCAAACCCTGTGGTTAGTAATAGGACCCTGATGATGTTTTTTTTTAGGGGCCAACCCTTGGTGTCTAGTAAAAGGGCCCCCCTATGATGTTTTATTTATGGGCCCCCTAACCCGTGGTGTCAGTCATAGGACCCTGATGAGTTATTTAGTTGGGCCCCTAACCCCTGTGGTGTCTAGCATAGGACCCAATGGTTTTTGTAGGGCCCAAACCCCGGGGTCTGTCAATAGGACCCTACCTGTGGTGTCTAGTCAATAGGACCCTGATGATGTTATTTAGTTGGGCCTAACCCGTGGTGTTATCAATGGGACCCTGATGATGTATTGTTAGGACCCTAACCCTGTGGTTCTAGAAATAACCCTATATGTTATTAGTTAGGAACCCAACCCTGTGGTGTTGTCAATGGGACCCAAAACCCTGGGGTTGCTAGTCAATAGGACCCAACCCTGGGGGTTCTAGTCAATAGGACCCTGATGATTTTATTTAGTTAGGGCCCAAACCCCGGTGTGTCTATAAAAGGACCCTAGAGGGTATTTAGTTGGGCCCCCAAACCCCTGTGGTGTGGGGGAAATAGGACCCTCCCCTGTGGTGTCGTCAATGGGCCCCTGATATGTTATTAGTTGGCCCAACCCTGGGGGTGTTATCAATGGGCCCCAAAGGGGGTTTATCTGGGGACCCTATGTTTTTTATTTAGGGCCCAACCCGTGGGTCTGTAATGGGGACCCTGAGATTTTATTTAGCCTAGGACCCAAACCCCCTTTGGTGTCTAGTCAATGGACCCGATGAGTTTTAGCTAGGACCCTAACCTGTGGTGCAGTCAATAGCCCCTGAGATTTATTGTTAGGGCCCTAACCCTGTGGGTCTGTCAATAGGCCCCTGATGAGTTATTTGTTGGGACCCTAACCCTGTGGGTCTGTCAAGGACCCAAACCCTGTGGGTCTAGTCAATGGGACCCTTTGGGTGTTTTTGCTAGGACCCAAACCCCTGGTGTCTATCAATGGGACCCGATGATTTTATTTGTTGGGGCCCAACCCTTGGGGGGTCTAGCAATAGGACCCTAACCCGTGGGTCAGCAAAGACCCTGATGATGTTATTTGTTGGCCAAACCCTGTGGTGTCTAGTAAATAGGCCCCTGAGGCCTTTTATTTAGTTGGGACCCAAACCCCGGGGTTTGTCTTAGTCAATAGGACCCTAACCCTGGGTGTCTAGTCAATGGGCCCCGATGATGTTTTAGCAGGCCCCAAACCCTGTGGTGTCTAGAAATGGACCCTGATAGTTATTAGTTGGGCCCTAACCCTGTTGGGTCTAGTAAATAGGACCCTGTGAGTTTTTATTTAGGACCCAACCCCTTTTGGGGTTAGTCAATGGGCCCCAACCCCCTGTGGTGTTAGTCAAAGGACCCAAACCCCGTGGGTCTATCAATAGGCCCCTGATGATTTTATTTAGTTGGGGCCCAAACCTGTGGTTTATCAATAGGACCCTGTGATGTTTTTTTAGTGGACCCAAACCCCGTGGTGTCTAGTAAATGGGACCCAACCCTTTTGGTGTTAGTCAATGGACCCTGATGTTTTATTTTTTAGGACCCTAACCCTGGGTGTTAGCAATGGACCCGTATGTTTTTAAAGGGGGCCCTCCCCCTGTGGGTTAGTCAAGGCCCCTGATGGTTATTAGTTGGGGCCCTAACCCTGTGGTGTTGTAATGGACCCTAATGTGGTTTTAGTTACCCCCTATATGTTTTTTGTTGGGGCCCAAACCCCTGGGGTGTCTAGTCATAGGCCCCTAAAGGGTTATTTGGGTTGGACCCAAACCCGGGGGTGTCTGTCAATAGGCCCCTGTGATGTTTTTAGCTAGGCCCCAACCCTTTTGGTTGAAATGGGGCCCAAAATGGTTTATTTTTTTAGGACCCAATGGGGTGATAGCAAAAACCCCTTTGGGTGTTATTTCTAGGACCCTAAACCTGTGGGTCTGTCAATGGGCCCCGATGAGTTATTAGTTGGACCCAAACCCCTGTGGTGTCTGTCAATGGCCCTGTGATTTTATTTAGTTGGGCCCCTAACCCTGGGTGCTGTCAATGGGACCCAACCCCTGTGGGTCTAGTCAATAGGCCCCTGTTTATTATTATTTAGGCCCTAACCCTTGGTGTCTAGTAAATAGGACCCTTTTAAATGGTATTTTAAAGCTAGGACCCAAACCTTTGGGTTATCAATGGGGCCCAAACCCCCTTGGTGCTAGTCATGGCCCCTTATGTTTATTTAGTTAGGACCCAAACCCTGTGGTGTCATCAAGGACCCTCCCCCTGTGGGTCTATAAATAGGCCCCTTTGATGATGTTATTTGTAGGACCCAAAACCCTGTGGTGTCTAGTCAATGGACCCTGATGAGTTATTTGTTGGGGCCCTAACCCTGTGGTTTTTTTCAAAAGGCCCCAAACCCTTTGGGTGTCTATCAAAGGGACCTGATGGTTATTAGTTGGGGCCCAAACCCCTGTGGTTCTTCAATAGGACCTAATGGGGTTTAGCTAGGCCCCCTAACCCTGTGGGTCTAGTCAAAAGGGACCCTAATTTGGTTTTTAGGGGCCCTAACCTGGGGTGTCTATAAATAGGCCCTGGATGTTATTTAGTTAGGACCCTAACCCTGTGGGTCAGTCAATAGGCCCCTCCCCTGTGGTGTCTAGTCAATAGGAAAACCCTAACCCGTGGTGCTGGTCAATAGGACCCTATGTGTTTTTAGTTAGGACCCTAACCCGGGGGGTTCTAGTAAATAGGCCCCTGAGATTTTTATTTGCTAGGACCCTAACCCTGTGGTGTTGTAATAGGACCCTCCCTGGGTGTCTATAATAGGACCCTGATGATTTTATTAGTGGCCCCTACCTGTGGGTCTAGTCAATGGCCCTGTGGTTTTTAGTGGGGCCCCTACCCTGGGTGTCTGTAAATAGGCCCCCTGTTTATGTTATTAGTTAGGCCCAACCCTGTGGGTTAGTCAATGGGGACCCTGAAAATGATGTTTTTAGCAGGCCCCCAACCCCTTTTTTTTTGGTCAGTAAAAGGACCCTACCCGGGGTTTTTGGCCCTCCCCCTGTGGTTTTTAGTAAAATGGGCCCCTGATGTTTATTTTTTGGGGCCCTAACCCGTGGGTCTAGTCAATGGGACCCTGTGTGTTATTTTTTTGGGGCCCCAAACCCTGGGTGTTATCAATAGGACCCTGATGTGTTTTTTGTAGGCCCCTAACCCTTTTGTGTTGTCAAGGACCCGATGGGTTATTTAGTTAGGCCCCTAACCTGTGGTGTTGTCAATAGACCCGGGCTGATGTTTTTTATTGGGAACCCTAACCCCTGTGGGCATCAATAGGACCTATGAGTTATTTATTGGCCCCTAACCCTTGGGTTCAGTCTGGACCCGATGATTTTATTTATTTGGGGCCCTAACCCTGGGGTCTGTCAAAGGACCCAACCCCGTGGTGTCAGTAAATAGGACCCGATATTTTATTTAGTTAGGCCCAAAACCCTGGGGGGTTTTTGTCAATGGGGACCCTGATGATTTTATTAGTAGGCCCCAACCCGGGGGGTTCTAGTCAATAGGCCCTAAACCCTTGGTTTCTAGTCAATGGGCCCCCTATGATTTTATTATTGGACCCTAACCCTGTGGGGTAGTCAATAGGAAAACCCTAACCCTGTGGTTTCGTCAATAGGCCCTGATGATGTTATTTATGGGACCCTAACCCTGTGGTGTCTAGTCATAGGACCCTGATGAGTTTTGTTGGGGCCCTAACCCCTGTGGTGTTGGTCAATGGGACCCAAAACCTGTGGTGTCTATCAATAGGCCCCCTGAGATTTTTTAGTTGGGGCCCAACCCTTTTGGGTTAGTCAAGGGGACTCAAACCCTTTTGGGGTGTCAGAAAAGGCCCAACCCTGTGGTGTTACAAAATAGGACCTCCCCTTGGTGTCTGTCAATAGGACCTAACCCTGTGGTTCTAGTAATGGGCCCCTGTGATTTTATTTAGAGGACCCTCCCCCTGTGGGTCTAGTAAATGGACCCCCCCCTGGGTGTTGTAAAAGGACCCTAACCTGGGGTGTTGGTAAATAGGCCCTGATGATGTTTTTTAGTTGGGGCCCAAACCCTGTGGTGTTATCAATAGGACCCTTGAGTTATTTGCAGGACCCTAACCCTGGGGTTACATAGGACCCAAAACCCCTGGGTTTTAGTCAATAGGCCCCTGATGATGTTATTTGTGGGCCCAACCCTGTGGGTTAGTCAATAGGACCCTGTGAGTTTTTTAGCTGGACCCTAACCTGGGGTGTTGAAAATGGCCCCCTGTTTTGTTTTTTAGTTGGGCCCAAACCCTGGGGGTGTCTAGAATTGGGACCCTGTGAGTTATTTGCTAGGACCAAACCCCTGTGGTGTCTATAAATGGACCCTAACCCTGGGTCTAGTAAATGGGCCTGAATTTATTTGTGGGGCCCTAACCCCTGGGGTTTTGTCTAGCAATAGGCCCTCCCCCTGTGGTGTCTATCAAATGGACCCAAACCCCCGTGGTGTCTAGTCAATAGGACCCTGGATGTTTTTAGTTAGGCCCTAACCTGTGGTGCTATCAATAGGACCCTAACCCTTTTTGGTTCTAGTCAATAGGACCCTAATTTTTCCGTGGTGTCTTTCAATGGCCCCTATGAGTTTTTTTATTTTTGGCCCCTAACCCTGTGGTGCTATAAATTGGCCCCAAATGGGGGTTTAGCAAAGGACCTAACCCGTGGTTTAAATAGGCCCTGATGTGTTTTATTGGGGCCCCAACCCGTGGGGTGTCTGTAATAGGACCCAACCCTGTGGTGTCTATCAAAGGCCCCCTATGATTTTTTTTAGGCCCAAACCCCTGTGGGTCAGTAATAGGACCCTTTTGTTTTATTTATTTGGGCCCCAACCCTGTGGTGCTATCAATAGGCCCCAAACCCCTGTGGTTTAGTCAATGGGGACCCTAACCCTGGGGTGTCTAGCAATAGGCCTGATGATGTTTTTTAGTTAGGCCCTAACCTGTGGTGTCATAAAAATTTTAGGACCCTTATTTATTTAGTAGGCCCCCAAAACCCCTGTGTGTCTATAAAAGGACCCTGATATTTTTTTACTAGGACCCTCCCCGGGGTGTCTAGTCAATAGGACCCTGATGATGTTTTTTGAAACCCTAACCCTTTTTTGGGGGGTGTTAGTCAATGGGCCCTATGATGTTTTTTAGTGGCCCAACCCGTGGTTCTAGTCAATAGGACCCTAACCCTGTGGGGTCTAGTCAATGGGACCCTATTGTTTTTATAGGCCCAAACCCCTGTGGTGTCTAGTCAAAGGACCCTAACCCGTGGGTCTATCAATAGGCCCAAAACCCTTGGTGTTAGTCAATAGGACCCCTGTGTTTTTAGTTGGGGCCCCAAACCCCTGGGGTTAGTCAAAGGACCCTAACCCTGTGGGTTATATAGGCCCTAACCCTGTGGTTCATCAATAGGACCCTGTGATTTTTTTAGTTAGGCCCCTAACCCTTGGTGTCTAGTAAATTTTGGCCCTCCCCCGGGGTGTCAGCTAGGACCCTTGAGTTTTTGCGGGGCCCCAACCCCTGTGGGTCTATCAATGGAAAACCCAAACCCTGTGGTGTTAGTCAAAGGCCCGATATGTTATTTGTTAGGCCCTAACCCTGTGGTGTCTAGTCAATGGGCCCCTTGATGTTTTTTAGTTGGGCCCCTAACCCTGTGGGTCTAGTCAAAGGACCAAACCCCGTGGGTCTAGTAAAAGGCCCCAACCCCTGTGGTGTCTGTCAATAGGCCCCCAATGTTATTTTTTTAGGGCCCTAACCCTTGGGTCTAGTAAATAGGCCCCTGATGATGTTTTTTATTAGGCCCAACCCTGTGGGTCTAGTCAATGGGACCCAAATGTTTTTAGCAGGCCCCCAAACCCGTGGTGTCTAGTCAATGGGCCCCCTAAAGGATGTTATTTAGTTGGCCCCCTAACCCTGGGGTTCTAGTCATGGACCCAACCCTGTGGTGTCGTAATAGGACCCCAACCCGGTGGGTCTGTCAATAGGACCCGAGATGTTTTTAGCTAGGACCCTAACCTGTGGGTTAGTCAATGGGCCCCAACCCGTGGGCTAGCAATGGGCCCCATATGTTATTTGGGGGCCCAAACCCTGTGGTGTCTAGTCAATGGGCCCCTTTGATATTATTTTTTTAGGACCCAAACCCTTGGTTTCTAGTCAATGGGACCCTCCCCCTGTGGTGCTAGTCAATAGGCCCGGGGGAGTTATTTTATTTAGGGGCCCAAACCCGTGGGTCGGTAAATAGGACCCTGTGATGTTTTTTTATTAGGACCCAACCCCTTTTTTGGTGTCTTCAATAGGACCCTGATAGTTATTAGTTGGGGCCCAAACCCTGTGGTGTTAGTAAATAGGACCTGATGAGGGTTTTTTGTTAGGCCCAAAACCCCGTGGTGTTAGTCAATAGGACCCTGATGATGTTTTTAGCTAGGACCCCTAACCCTGGGGTTTTTCTAGTCAATGGACCCAACCCGGGGTGTCTAGTCAATGGCCCCCTGTGATGTTTTTTTAGTTGGCCCTAACCCTGTGGTGTTTATCAATTGGACCCTAACCCTGTGGGCTAGTCAATAGGACCAAAAACCCAACCCTGTGGTGTCTAGTCAATAGGACCTGATGATTTTTTTTAGTTAGGCCCAAACCCCTGGGGTGTCTAGTCAAAGCCCATGTGTTTTTGCTAGGACCCTAACCCTGGGTGTCTAGTCAAGGGCCCCTGTATTTTATTTGTTAGGACCCTAACCCCGTGGTGTCTATCAATGGCCCAACCCCTGTGGGCTAGTCAATAGGCCCCCATATTTTATTAGTTAGGCCCCCTAACCCTGGGGTTGTCTTACAATGGCCCCAAACCCCTGTGGGTTGTAAATAGGACCCTGAGATTTTATTTATTTTGGGGCCCAAAACCCTGTGGTTCTAGTAAAAGGGACCCTAGGTTTTTTATTAGGCCCCTAACCCTGTGGGTCTATCAAATAGGGGCCCCTAACCCGTGGTGTTAGTCAATAGACCTGTGATTTTATTAGTAGGCCCAAACCCCTGTGGGTCTAGTAAATAGCCCCTGATGATGTTTTTTTTTGGACCCAAACCCTGTGGTGTTGTCAATAGGACCCTGATGATGTTTTTTAGTAGGACCCAACCCTGTGGTGTCTATAAATGGGACCCAATGTGGTTTAGTTGGGACCCAAACCCGTGGTGTTGCAATAGGCCCCTATGTGTTTTTTAGTTGGCCCCCTAACCTGTGGTTTAGTAAATAGGACCCTGATTGTGTTATTTAGCTAGGCCCCTACCCTGGGGTGTCTAGTCAATGGGCCCTCCCCCTGTGGGGTCTGCAATAGGACCCGATGATGTTTTTAGTTAGGCCCCAACCTGTGGTGTCTATCAATGGGCCCTGAGGGTGTTATTTATTTGGGACCCTAACCCTGTGGTGTCTAGCAATAGGACCGATGATTTTATTTAGTTGGGCCCAAACCCTGTGGTTTCGGGTCAATAGGACCCTAAAACCTGTGGTTGCTAGCAATAGACCCTGATTGTTTTTAGTTTAGGGCCCTAACCCTGTGGTGTTAGTCAAAAGGCCTGATGATGTTTTTAGTAGGCCCTAACCCTTGGTGTCTAGTCAATAGGACCCTGATGATTTTTTAGGGGGGGCCAAACCCGGTGGTGTCGGGTCAATAGGACCCAAACCTTGGTGTCTGTCAATAGGACCGATGATTTTTTGTTAGGGCCCAAACCCTTGGTGTCAGTCAATAGGACTTTTAACCCTGTGGTGTTAGTCAATAGGACCCTCCCTGTGTTTAGTTAGGACCCAACCCTGTGGTGTTAGCAATAGGACCCTAACCCTTTGGTTTTCTAGAAATGGGGCCCCTATGATGTTATTTAGTTAGGACCCAAAAACCCTGTGGGTCTAGTAAATAGGCCCTAACCCCCTGTGGTGTCTATAAAATTGGCCCCAACCCTGTTGGTGTTGTCATGGACCTGATAGTTTTTTAGGCCCTCCTGTGTTGTCTAGTAAATTTGGGGCCTGATGATGTTTTATTTGTTTTGACCCTAACCCTTGGTGTTAGTAATGGACCCTACCTTGGGTTTAGTATAGGACCCATGATGTATTTAGCTAGACCAACCTGTGTGTCGTTAGGACTGTCTGTTTTTTAGCCCAACCTGTGTGTCTGTCATAGGCCCTGATGTGTTAGCTAGACCCTACCTTGTGGTGTCTGTCAATGACCCTAACCTGTGGTGCTAGTCAAAGGCCTAACCATGGTTTAGTCACTAGGACCTGATGATCTGTGACAGTTAGGCCCAAAACCGGTGGTGTTTAGTCAATAACCCTTATGTGACTTGAGGAATTGGTGGTCTAGTTCATGGGACCCTACCAAGGGTGTCTATCATGCACCCGATATGTTATTATTAGTCCTTTGAATTTTTTAAAAATTTGTGTTTAGTCATTAGTACCCTAATGTGATATTAGTATAGGACCATACCCTGTGAAATCAGTAATAGGACCTGATGAGTTTTAAAGTGGACCCAACCCTGTGGTGTCTTAGTCAATTGGACTAACCTGTGTGCCCAGTAAGGACGTTTTATCAAGGTTACCCTAACCATGTGGTGCATAGTCATTAGGCTGATGATGGTTGGGCTAGGAACCCTACCTTGGCGTTAGCAATAGGGACCCTACCAGTGTGTTAGAGGAATAGGCTTTTGCCAGGATGTCTGTTATTTGGGTCTTACCTGTGGTGTTCTAGTAATAGCCTGATTTGTTGTTTAGTTAGGCTTACTGTGGTAGTATAGTCAATGGACCTAACCCTGTGGTGTCTTCAATGGACTAACCCTGTGGAGTCCTAGTCAATAGGACCCTTGTGTTTCTTAGTTAGGCCACTAACCTGTGTGTCTAGGTCAATTATGCCCTGTATGTTATTTATAGGCCCTAACACTAGATGGGTATCAATAGGTACCTATGGGATATTAGTCTAGGACTCTTGTGCCCTTCATAGGACCTGATGTTTTCGTAGGACCTAACCCTGTGGTGTCTGTCTGCTTAAGTATGACTAGGACCCTAACCCTGTGGGTGTCTAGTCAATAGGCATAACCCTGGTCTATCAATGGTGTGTGTTATTTAGTAGCCCAACTGGGGTTTCATAGCACCTGCTTGGTTTAGTGGCCCTGGTCCTGTCGGGACCCTGATGCATAACTGGCCTACCGTGGTGTCTAGAATAGGACCCTAACCCGTGGGTCTAGTCAATAGGACCCAAATGTTTTAGTTAGGGCCCTAACCCTGTGTGGGCGGGTTAGTCATAGGACCCTAATTGGTGTTTAGTTAATGGACCTAACCCTGTGGTGTCTAGTCAATAGGACCCTGATGATGTTTTTAGTAGGAGTATAGACCTACCTGTGGTGTCATCTAGGACCCTAATCGGGGCCTATCAATAGGACCTGTGATGTTATAGTAGGACCCTGATTTTTGTTGGCCCTAACCCTGTGGTGTCTAGTCAATAGGACCCTGAATATTAGTTGGACCCTAACCCTGTGGTGTTAGTCAATAGGACCTGATGATGTTATTTAGTAAGGACCCAACCCTGTGGTGTTAGTCAATAGGACCTGATGATGTATTTAGTTAGGACCCTAACCTAACCCGTGGTGTCTAGTCAATAGGACCATGATGATTTTAGTTAGGACCAACCCGTTGGTCTAGCATAGGACCTGTGATTATGTAAGTTAGGACCCAACCGTGGTGTCTAGTCAAAGGACCCTGAGATGTTATTAATAGGACCCTAACCTGTGTGTTTGTCAATAGGACCTGATATTATTTAGTTGGCCATAACCCTTGGTTGTCTTAATAGGACCGACATGTGTTTGTGTAGCAAAACCCTGTGGTGTTATTAGCAGGACCTGATGTGTTTATTAGATTAGGGTTTGAAGGCCCTTTGGGGTGTCTAGTCATAGGACCCAATGTGTGTTGTCATTTAACCAACCCTGTGGTGTTATAGTAGGACCCTGTATGTTTTAGCTAGAACCCTAACCCGTTGTGGTGTCTAGTCAATAGGACCCTGATGATGTTATTTAGTTAGGACCCTAACCCTGTGGTGTCTGTCAATAGGACCCGTGATGTTATTTAGTTAGGACCCTAACCCTGTGGTGTCTAGTCAATAGGACCTGATGATGTTATTTAGTTAGGGCCCTAACCCTGTGGTGTCTAGTCAATAGGACCCTGATGATGTTATTTAGTTAGGACCCTAACCCTGTGGTGTCTAGTCAATAGGACCCTGATGATGTATTTAGTAGGACCTAACCTGTGGTGTTAGTATAGGACCCTAACCGTGGTGTCTAGTCAATAGGACCCTGATGATGTTATTTATTAGGACCCTAACCCGTGGTTTATCCATAGACCCTGTGATTATTATTAGGACCCAACCTGTGGTGTCTAGTCAATAGACCCTATGTTTTTTGAGGACCCTAATCCTAGGGTGTCTGTCAATGTACCGATGATGTTATTTGTTGGACCAACACCTGTGTGTTATTAGAACCCTAATGTGGTATTAGTTAGGACCCTCCCTTGGTGTTTAGTAGGACCACCTGATGGTTTTCTAGTAGGACCCTAACCCTGTGGTTCTAGTCAATGGACCCTATATGTGTTGGCCCTAACCCAAATTTGGTGGCTAGTCAATAGGACCCTGATGATGTTATTAGTCGACCTAGGCCTGGTGATGTTATCATAGGACCCTATCTTTGTTGGACCCAACCTGGCCTGATGATCTATAGGACCCTAGTGTTTTAGTAGGACCCTAACCCTGTTCCTTTTGGTTAGTCATAGGACCCTGATGATGTTATATAGGGCCTAACCCTGGTGTCGGTCAATAGGAACCCTGATATGTTATTTGTTAGGACCCTAACCTCTAACCCTTTGGCTAGATAGGACCGTGAGGGTTATTTAGGTTTGGCAAAACCCTGATGTGTGTTTAGTTAGGACCCACTGATGATTGTATGTAGTAGGACCCTAACCCTGTGGTGTCTAGTCAATAGGACCCTATGATGTTATTTAGTAGACCCAACCTAGTGGTGTCTATATTTGATGAGTAATTTGTTCGGACCCTAACCCTAACCTGGGTCTAGTCAATAGGACCCTGATGATGTTATTTAGTTAGGCCCTAACCTGTGGTGTTGTCATAGGACCCAACCTTTGTGTCTAGCAATAGGGGTCTAGTATTAGTTATGACCTCTAACCTTTGGGACCACCAATGGGGCCCGTAATGGTTATTTAGTGTATGTACCCTACCTGTGGTGTCTAGTCAATAGGACCCTGATGATGTTATTCTAGAATAACCCTACTTGGTGCTAGCCCAATAGGACCCTGTGTTTTTAGTATAGGCCCTATGTGGTTTTAGTAAAGGACCCCGGGTGTTATCAATAGGACCCTGATGTGTTATTTAGTTAGGGCCCTAACCCTGTGGTTGTCTAGTCAAGGACCCTAACCTGTGGTGTCTGGTAATAGTCATGATTATGATTTAGTTAGGACCCAACCCTGTGGGTCAGTCAATAGGACCGATGATGTTATTTATTTAACCCGAACCTTTGGTGTCTAGTCATAGGACCCTGATGATTTTTCTAGGCCCTAACCCTGTCGTGTGTTAGTCAATAGGCCCCTGATGATGTTATTTAGTTAGGACCCTAAACCCTGTGGTGTCTAGTCAATAGGCCCCATGTGGTGTCTAGCTAGGACCCAACCCTGTGGTTAGCAATAGGACCTACCGTGGTTGTTAGCCCTAACCCTGATGATGTTTTAGTTAGGCCCTACCCTGTTTGCTAGACCAATGATGGTTATTTATTAGACCCATGTGGTGTCTAGTCAATAGGACCTGATTGGAGTTATTTAGTTTAGAGGACCCTAACCCGGGGTCTAGTCAATAGGCCACCCTGTGTGTTATTTATTAGGACCCTAACCCTGTGGTGTTAGTCAATAGGACCTGATGATGTTTTTAGTTAGGCCCTAACACCTGTGGTGTCTAGTCAATAGGACCTGATGTTATTTAGTTACCAACCCTGTGGTGCTTGTCAATAGGACCCTACCTGTGTGTTGGTCTACCTGGCTGTATGACTTAGTGGCCTACCCTGTTGGTCCAAAACCCTAACCTGTCTGGAGTATCAATAGGCCTGAATTGTTGTTAGTAAGGGCCCTAACCCGTGGTGTCTGGTCAATAGGACCCTGTTTTATTTAGTTAGGACCTACCCTTTGTGTGTAAATTAGACCCTGATGGTTTTAGCTAGGACCCTACCTGTGGTTATTTGCCAAAAGACCTGTGTGTTATAGTGATGTTAAAGTAGGCCCAACCTGTGTGTCATCATAGACCTGATGATGTTATTTAGTAGGACCCTAACCCTGTGGTCTAGTAATAGGACCCTGTGGTTTAGTATAGGACCTGAGTTATTTATATAGGACCTAACCCTGTGGTGTCTGTGTCATAGACGCCTGATGATTTTTTAGTTAGGGCCCTAACCTGTGGTGTCTAGTCAAACCTGGTGAGTCATAGGACCCTGATGTTGTTTTAGGCCTACCTGTGGTTAGTCAATAGGACCCTGATGACGTATTTAGTTAGGACCCTAACCCTGTGGTGTCTAGAATAGGACCCTAACCCTGTGGTGTCTAGTCAATAGGACCCTGATGATGTTATTTAGTAGGCCCAACCCTGTGGTGTCTAGTCAATGGCCGATGATTTATTTATTAGGACCCAAACCCCTGGGTTGTCTAGTCAATAGGACCCTGATGATGTTTTTATTAGGACCCTAACCGTGTTGTTAGTCTAGGACCCTAACCGTGGTGTCTAGTCAATAGGACCCTAACCCTGTGGTGTCTAGTCAATAGACCCGATGATGTTATTTAGTAGGCCCTAACCTGTGGTTGTCAATAGGACCCTGATGATGTTATTTAGCTAGGACTCAACCCTGTGGTGTCTAGTCAATAGGACCTAACCCTGTGGTGTCTAGTCAATAGGACCCTGATGATGTATTAGTATAGACCTAACCCTGTGGTGTCAGTCAATAGGACCCTGATGATGATTTAGTTAGGCCTAACCGTGGTGTTAGGCATAGGACCTGAATGTTTATAGAACCCCTCCTTCTCTGGCCCTCATCATGGCCTAACCCTATGTTTTAGTTAGGGCCCTAACCCTGTGGTGTCTGGTGCATAGACCCTTATGTGGTCCTTCTGTCCATGACCGATTTATTTTGGGGCCCTAACCCTGTGTGTTAAGTCATAGGACCCTTGATGATGTTATAGTTAGACCTAACTCCGTCTATCAATAGGACCCTGTGATGTATTAGCTAGGACCCTAACCTGTGTCTAGCATAGGACCCTGATGTGTTATTAGTTAGGACCCTACCTTGGTGTTAGTCAATAGGACCCTGATGTATCCTATGCCCTTTAGTACCTAACCCTTGTTTTGTCTAAGTCATAGGACCTATTTTTTTTTAGTAGGCCCTAACCTGTGGTGGCAGTAGGACCTTAGTGTATGTTGGGCTTACTGCTGTGCTTTACCCTAACCTGTGGTGTTGGTCATAGACCTTTGATTTGTTATTTGTTTAGTAATACCCTATGTTTTAGCTAGTCATAACCCTGGGTCTGTTCATTGCCTGACCGCTAACCTTGGGTCTAGTCCATTGGGCCTACCATGGGTGTTATTAGTAGGAACCCTTAGTGTGTTTAGCTAGGACCCATAATGTGTTAGTCAGGGCCCACCCTGTGGTGTCTAGTCATAATACCCTGTGATGTATTAATAGGACCCTAACCGATGTTTGTAGAGGACCCTGATGATGTTAGTAGGCCCTAACCTGTGGTTTAGGTCAATAGGACCCTACCCGTGGGTTATAGCCCTGATGAGTTATTTAGTTAGGACCCTAACCCTGTGGTGTCTAGTCAATAGGACCTGATATGATAGTAGGGTCTAACAATAGGATCAAACCCATGGCCGTGAGTTATTAGGACCTAACCTGGGTGTTAGTCAATAGGACCCTAACCGTGGTTCTAGTCATAGGACCCTAGTGTTTTTTGTAAGGCCCTAACCCTGTTTTGTCTAGTCAAGGACACCCTGTGGTTGTAATAACCCTAACCCTGTGGGTCTGTCAATAGGACCCTGATGATTTAGTTATTGGCTACTGCCTAACCCTGTGTGTCTAGTCAATAGGACCCTGATGATGTTATTTAGTAGGACCCTAACGTGGTGTCTTCAATAGGACCCTAACCCTGCGGTTGTTAGGCCCTAACCTGTGATGTTATTTAGTAGGACCCTAACCCTGTGGTTGTCTAGTCAATAGGACCCTGATGATGTTATTAGCTAGGACCCTAACCCTGTGGTGTCTAGTCAATAGGACCCTGATGATGTTATTTAGTTGGATACCCTAACGTGGTGTCTAGTCAATAGGACCCTGATGTTTTTTAGTTAGGACCCTAACCCTGTGTCTAGTCAATAGGACCCTACCCTGTGGTTCTAGTCAATAGGACCTAACCCTGTGGTGTCTAGTCAATAGGACCCTGTGATGTTATTTTAGGTAGGGCCCTAACCGGGGGGTTCTATCAATTAGCGACCCTATGATGTTATCATAGGACCCTAACCTGTGGTGTCTAGTCCATAGGACCCTGATGATGTATTTAGTAGGACCCTAACCCTGTGGTCTATCAATACGGACCTGATGATGTTATTTAGTTAGGAACCTAACCCTGTGGTTGTATAGTCAATAGGACCCTGCTGATGTATTTAGCTAGGCCCTAACCCGGGCTACAATAGGCCGGATGGTTATTAGTGGACCCTAACCCTGTGGTGTCTAGTCAATAGGACCCTGATGATGTTAGATTAGGGCCCTAACCCTGTGGACTAGTCATTAGGACCCTAACCCTGGGGTCTAGTCGATAGGACCATAGATGTTATTTAAACTAGGACCCTACCTGTGTTCTAAATAGGACCCTGATGTGTTATTTAGTTAGGCCTAACCCTGTGGTGTCTAGTCAAAGGGCCCTAACCCTGTGTGTCTTAATAGGACCCTTAAGTGTTTTAGTAAGGACCGATAACCGTGGTTCTAGTCATAGTGCCCTAACCCTTGGGTGTTAGTCAATAGTGACCCTTTAAATTTAGTGCCTAACCGCTGTATGTTATAGGTAGCCCTAATGTTTTAGTTAGGGCCCTAACCCTGTGGTGTCTGGTCAATAGGACCCAACCGTTGGTTATCAATAGGCCCTGATGATGTATTAGTTAGGCCCTAACCCTGTGGTGTCTATCATAGGACCTAACCCTGTGGTGTCTAGTCAATAGGACCTAAACCTGTGGTGCTAGAAAGGACCTAGATTTTTAGTGGTCTAGTTAGTCAATGACCCAACCTGTGGTGTTAGTCAATAGAACCCTGTATGTTATTTAGTTATGGGCCCTAACCCCTGTGTTTCTAGTCAATGGACCCTACCGTGGTTGTCTAGTCAATAGGACCCTAACCCTGTGGTGTCCTAGTCAATTAGACCCTGATGAATGTATTTAGTTTAGGGCCCTAACCCTGTGGTGTCCAGTCAATAGTACCCTAACCCCTGGGGTTCCTAGCAAGTAGGACCCTACCCGGTTGTGTCTATCAATAGGACCCTGATGATGTTATTATTAGTTAGGACCTACCCCCTGTTGTGTTATCAATGGGACCCTAAACCCTGTGTGTCCTAGTCAATAGTACCCTGATGATGTTTATTTTATCTCGGGACCCTACCTGTGGTGGTCTAGTCCATGGACCCTAACCCTGTGGTGTCCTAGTCAATAGGACCCTGATGATGTTATTTATTTTTAGGAGGACCCTATACCCTGTGGTGTCCTAGTTCATAGGACCCTAAATTGATGTTATTTAGTTAGGACCCTAACCCTGTGGTGTCTACAATGGAACCCTAACCCTGTGGTGTCTAGTCACTAGGACCCTAACCCCTGTGGTGTCTAGTCAATAGTTAGGGCCCTAACCTGTGGTGTCTAGTCAATAGGACCCTGATGATGTTATTTAGTTAGGACCCTAACCCTGTGGTGTCTAGTCAATAGGACCCTGATGATGTTATTTAGCTAGGACCCTAACCCTGTGGTGTCTAGTCAATAGGACCCTGATGATGTTATTTAGTTAGGACCCTAACCCTGTGGTGTCTAGTCAATAGGACCCTAACCCTGTGGTGTCTAGTCAATAGGACCCTAACCCTGTGGTGTCTAGTCAATAGGACCCTGATGATGTTATTTAGCTAGGACCCTAACCCTGTGGTGTCTAGTCAATAGGACCCTAACCCTGTGGTGTCTAGTCAATAGGACCCTGATGATGTTATTTAGTTAGGACCCTAACCCTGTGGTGTCTAGTCAATAGGACCCTGATGATGTTATTTAGTAGGGACCCTAACCCTGTGGTGTCTAGTCAATAGGACCCTAACCCTGTGGTGTCTAGTCAATAGGACCCTGATGATGTTATTTAGTGTAGGACGCTATAAACCTGTGTTGTCTAGTCAATAGGCATCCTGATGAGTTATTAGTTAGGACCCTAACCCTGTGGTGTGTAGTTAAATAGGACCTAACCCTGTGGTGTCTAGTCAATAGGACCCTGATGATGTTATTTAGTTAGGGCCCTAACCCTGTGGTTGTCGGTCAAAGGACCCTGATGATGGTATTTAGTTCGGACCCTAACCTGTGGTGTCTAGTCAATAGGACCCTGCTGATGTTATTAGTTAGGGCATAACCCTGTGGTGTCTAGTCAATAGACCCTGATGATGATTATTTAGTCGCCCTAACCTGGGGTGTCTAGTCAATAGGACCCTGATGATGTTATGTAGTTAGGACCCTACCCTGTGGTGTCTATGTTCCATAGGGACCTGAGTTTGATGTATTTAGTTAGGACCCAAACACCTGTGGTTCTGGTCTAATAGGACCCTGATGATGTTATTTAGCTAGGACCCTAACCCTGTGGTGTCTAGTCAATAGGACCCTGATGATGATTGATTTCATTAGTGACTTAAGAAAAAATACATATACCCAGTACATAGGTGTTTTGTTGTTGTTGCTAATGGTGTTTGTGTGTGTTAATATTTTTGTTTTGTTTCAGTGAAAAACAAGAAACGGACTAAACATGACATGGGGCAGAGAGGAGACGTCAGGGCTGTTCAGAACGGCAGTCAGGTCTTCATTAAGGAGCTACGCAGTCGCACCTTCCCAAGGTAAACAACCGACTGTGTGTGTGTGTACTATTACATCTCAGACAGGTTAATCAGACTGTACTAATACATTTCAGACAGGTTAATCAGTCTGTACTAATACATTTCAGACAGGTTAATCAGTCTGTACTAATACATTTCAGACAGGTTAATCAGACTGTACTAATACATCCCAGACAGGATAATCAGACTGTACTAATACATTTCAGACAGGATAATCAGACTGTACTAATACATTTCAGACAGGTTAATCAGTCTGTACTAATACATTTCAGACAGGTTAATCAGACTGTACTATTACATCTCAGACAGGTTAATCAGACTGTACTAATACATTTCAGACAGGTTAATCAGTCTGTACTAATACATTTCAGACAGGTTAATCAGTCTGTACTAATACATTTCAGACAGGTTAATCAGTCTGTACTAATACATCTCAGACAGGATAATCAGACTGTACTAATACATCTCAGACAGGATAATCAGACTGTACTATTACATCTCAGACAGGTTAATCAGACTGTACTAATACATCTCAGACAGGTTAATCAGACTGTACTAATACATTTCAGACAGGTTAATCAGACTGTACTAATACATCTCAGACAGGATAATCAGACTGTACTAATACATCTCAGACAGGATAATCAAACTGTACTAATACATTTCAGACAGGTTAATCAGACTGTACTAATACATTTCAGACAGGTTAATCAGACTGTACTAATACATTTCAGACAGGTTAATCAGACTGTACTAATACATCTCAGACAGGTTAATCAGACTGTACTAATACATCCCAGACAGGATAATCAGACTGTACTAATACATCTCAGACAGGTTAATCAGACTGTACTAATACATTTCAGACAGGTTAATCAGACTGTACTAATACATCTCAGACAGGTTAATCAGACTGTACTAATACATCCCAGACAGGATAATCAGACTGTACTAATACATTTCAGACAGGTTAATCAGACTGTACTAATACATTTCAGACAGGTTAATCAGACTGTACTAATACATTTCAGACAGGATAATCAGACTGTACTAATACATTTCAGACAGGTTAATCAGACTGTACTAATACATTTCAGACAGGATAATCAGACTGTACTAATACATTTCAGACAGGTTAATCAGACTGTACTAATACATTTCAGACAGGTTAATCAGACTGTACTAATACATTTCAGACAGGTTAATCAGACTGTACTAATACATTTCAGACAGGTTAATCAGACTGTACTAATACATTTCAGACAGGATAATCAGACTGTACTAATACATTTCAGACAGGTTAATCAGACTGTACTAATACATTTCAGACAGGTTAATCAGACTGTACTAATACATTTCAGACAGGTTAATCAGACTGTACTAATACATCTCAGACAGGTTAATCAGACTGTACTAATACATTTCAGACAGGATAATCAGACTGTACTAATACATTTCAGACAGGATAATCAGACTTTACTAATACATTTCAGACAGGTTAATCAGACTGTACTAATACATTTCAGACAGGTTAATCAGACTGTACTAATACATCTCAGACAGGTTAATCAGACTGTACTAATACATCTCAGACAGGTTAATCAGACTGTACTAATACATTTCAGACAGGATAATCAGACTGTACTAATACATTTCAGACAGGATAATCAGACTGTACTAATACATTTCAGACAGGTTAATCAGACTGTACTAATACATCTCAGACAGGTTAATCAGACTGTACTAATACATTTCAGACAGGTTAATCAGACTGTACTAATACATCTCAGACAGGATAATCAGACTGTACTAATACATTTCAGACAGGATAATCAGACTGTACTAATACATTTCAGACAGGTTAATCAGACTGTACTAATACATTTCAGACAGGTTAATCAGACTGTACTAATACATTTCAGACAGGTTAATCAGACTGTACTAATACATTTCAGACAGGTTAATCAGACTGTACTAATACATTTCAGACATGTTAATCAGACTGTACTAATACATTTCAGACAGGTTAATCAGACTGTACTAATACATTTCAGACAGGTTAATCAGACTGTACTAATACATCTCAGACAGGATAATCAGACTGTACTAATACATTTCAGACAGGTTAATCAGACTGTACTAATACATTTCAGACAGGTTAATCAGACTGTACTAATACATTTCAGACAGGTTAATCAGACTGTACTAATACATTTCAGACAGGTTAATCAGACTGTACTAATACATTTCAGACAGGTTAATCAGACTGTACTAATACATCTCAGACAGGATAATCAGACTGTACTAATACATCCCAGACAGGATAATCAGACTGTACTAATACATCTCAGACAGGATAATCAGACTGTACTAATACATTTCAGACAGGTTAATCAGACTGTACTAATACATCTCAGACAGGATAATCAGACTGTACTAATACATCTCAGACAGGATAATCAGACTGTACTAATACATCCCAGACAGGATAATCAGACTGTACTAATACATCTCAGACAGGATAATCAGACTGTACTAATACATCCCAGACAGGATAATCAGACTGTACTAATACATTTCAGACAGGATAATCAGACTGTACTAATACATTTCAGACAGGATAATCAGACTGTACTAATACATTTCAGACAGGATAATCAGACTGTACTAATACATCTCAGACAGGATAATCAGACTGTACTAATACATTTCAGACAGGTTAATCAGACTGTACTAATACATCTCAGACAGGATAATCAGACTGTACTAATACATCTCAGACAGGTTAATCAGACTGTACTAATACATTTCAGACAGGTTAATCAGACTGTACTAATACATCTCAGACAGGTTAATCAGACTGTACTAATACATTTCAGACAGGTTAATCAGACTGTACTAATACATCTCAGACAGGTTAATCAGACTGTACTAATACATCTCAGACAGGATAATCAGACTGTACTAATACATCTCAGACAGGATAATCAGACTGTACTAATACATCTCAGACAGGATAATCAGACTGTACTAATACATCTCAGACAGGATAATCAGACTGTACTAATACATCCCAGACAGGATAATCAGACTGTACTAATACATCTCAGACAGGATAATCAGACTGTACTAATACATCTCAGACAGGATAATCAGACTGTACTAATACATCCCAGACAGGATAATCAGACTGTACTAATACATCTCAGACAGGATAATCAGACTGTACTAATACATCCCAGACAGGATAATCACATTTCCCAGTTCTGAGTTTCCAGTTGTTTTGAACTCACTGAAATCATATTTCCCAGTTCTCCGTTTCCAGTTGTTTTGAGCGCAGCAGAAGTCATGCTGGATTGACAGCATGGCCAATGTTGAATGTTAATCCGTTTAAGCTTGGAAAATAGACCTTAAACCCAGACTTGGGACCACACACCCTCTCCGCTGAATAGCAGGCTAGTGATTGCTTTGCAATGCTTGCAGTTAGCCACTGATTCCTTCCAAACCACTCATTGTTGAATTTGCGATTTCCATCTTGCCGATGAGCACCAATACGTTTTATCTAAAGTTTCTCTTCATAATTTCTCTTCATATGACAAGGATTAAAAAGGATTTGCCAGTAGATTGTCGACTTGATTCTTGATGATGACTGCTAACAGCCACTAGCAGCCTGATCAGTTGGGGCAATGGCATACATACACTATATATACAGCAGTATGTGGACACCCCTTCATATTAGTGGATTCGTCTATTTCAGCCACACCCGTTGCTGACAGGTGTAGAAAATCGAGCACCCAGCCATGCAATCTCCATAGACAAACATTGCCAGTAGAATGGCCTTACTGAAGAGCTCAGTGACTTTCAACGTGGCACCGTCATAGGATGCCACCTTTCCAACAAGTCAGTTTGTCACGTTTCTGCCCTGCTAGAGCTGCCCCGGTCAACTGTAAGTGCTGTTATTGTGAAGTGGAAACGTCTAGGAGCAACAACGGCTCCGCCACGAAGTGGTAGTCCACACAAGCTCACAGAATGAGACCGCTGAGCAGAGCATGGAAATCCCGCTCATCGCTCATGGAGCAGCACCGCTCCGGTGCTCCACTTCCTTTCCAACCGCTCCGCTAAAAATCGCTCCTCGCTCACAGGGAAAAAACTGCCACTCTAAATTCGCTCCATTAATTAAAATCACAATTTAACCAACCCATCTACAGTCGTGGTCAAAAGTTTTGAGAATGACACAAATACTAATTTTCACAAAGTCTGCTGCCTCAGTTTTGATGATGGCAATTTGCACGTACTCCAGAATGTCATGAAGAGTGATCAGATGAATTGCAATTAATTGCAAAGTCCCTCTTTGCCATGAAAATGAACTTAATCCCCCAAAAAACATTTCCACTGCATTCCAGCCCTGCCACAAAAGGACCAGCTGCCATCATGTCAGTGATTCTCTCGTTAACACAGGTGAGAGTGTTGACGAGGACAGGGCTGGAGATCACTCTGTCATGCTGATTGAGTTAGAATAACAGACTGGAAGCTTTAAAAGGAAGGTGGTGCTTGAGATCATTGTTCTTCCTCTGTTAACCATGGTTACCTGCAAGGAAACACGTGCCGTCATCCTTGCTTTGCACAAAAAGGGCTTCACAGGCAAGGATATTGCTGCTAGTAAGATTGCACCTAAATCAACCATTTATCGGATCATCAAGAACTTCAAGGAGAGAGGTTCAATTGTTCTGAAGAAGGCGTCAGGGCGCCCAAGAATGTCCAGCAAGCGCCAGGACCGTCTCCTAAAGTTGATTCAGCTGCGGGATCGGGGCACCACCAGTGCAGATCTTGCTCAGGAATGGCAGCAGGCAGGTGTGAGTGCATCTGCACGCACAGTGAGGCGAAGACTTTTGGAGGATGGCCTGGTGTCAAGAAGGGCAGCAAAGAAGCCACCTCTCCAGGAAAAACATCAGGGACAGACTGATATTCTGCAAAAGGTACAGGGATTGGACTGCTGAGGACTGGGGTAAAGTCATTTTCTCTGATGAATCCCCTTTCCGATTGTTTGGGGCATCCGGAAAACACTTTGTCCGGAGAAGACAAGGTGAGTGCTACCATCAGTCCTGTGTCATACCAACAGTAAAGCATCCTGAGACCATTCATGTGTGGGGTTGCTTCTCAGCCAAGGGAGTGGGCTCACTCACAATTTTGCCTAAGAACACAGCCATGAATAAAGAATGGTACCAACACATCCTCCGAGAGCAACTTCTCCCAACCATCCAAGAACAGTTTGGTGATGACCAATGCCTTTTCCAGCATGATGGAGCACCTTGCCATAAGGCAAAAGTGATAACTAAGTGGCTCGGGGAACAAAACATCAAAATTTTGGGTCCATGGCTAGGAAACTCCCCAGACCTTAATCCCATTGAGAACTTGTGGTCGATCCTCAAGAGGCGGGTGGACAAACAAAAACCCACAAATTCTGACAAACTCCAAGCATTGTTTATGCAAGAATGGGCGGCCATCAGTCAGGATGTGGCCCAGAAGTTAATTGACAGCATGCCAGGGCGGATTGCAGAGGTCTTGAAAAAGAAGGGTCAACACTGCAAATATTGACTCTTTGCATAAACTTAATGTAATTGTCAATAAAAGCCTTTGACACTTATGGAATGATTGTAATTATACTTCAGTATACCATAGTAACATCTGACAAAAATATCTCATAACACTGAAGCAGCGAACTTTGTGAAGACCAATACTTGTGTCATTCTCAAAACTTTTGACCACGACTGTATTTTTGTGACTACCTGGACTTACCATTTGGTTTTGAAGTATTGAAACCAAACCATATGATTTGAATGAAAAGTATTTTAATAAACAACACTGAAAAGGTGACTGTAAGAAGCGCTCATAATTTCAAATAGTCTACATGTCATATTAAACAGCTTATAGACACTCTAAATAGGTCAGGAGACAGACAGGGAGCCTAAGAGGAATGAAAATTAATTATTTAGGCTATTTTATTTCAATTCTATAACCTACAAATAAATGAATTATGAAGCATTTGCAAGTGTGACAATAGGCTGGCAGGGACATTAAGCGCTCAGCATTTAATCAACATTTTGTTGTATTAAATCATTATAGTCTATAAATTGCACATACAGGCTGTGACTTAGAATTAATTAAAAATTAGGCTCCATCTACATCCTTTGAATTCATTTTTAGAAACACGAGTTTGTCCAGTCTGTGGCTTCAGGCTCATGCGATGGTGGAGAGCAGGCCAGCAGTGGATCATATCCTCTCCATGGTACCTGGAGAGCAGGCCAGCAGTGGATCATATCCTCTCCATGGTACCTGGAGAGCAGGCCAGCAGTGGATCATATCCTCTCCATGGTACCTGGAGAGCAGGCCAGCAGTGGATCATATCCTCTCCATGGTACCTGGAGAGCAGGCCAGCGGTGGATCATATCCTCTCCATGGTACCTGGAGAGCAGGCCAGCGGTGGATCATATCCTCTCCATGGTACCTGGAGAGCAGGCCAGCAGCGGATCATATCCTCTCCACGGTACCTGGAGAGCAGGCCAGCGGTGGATCATATCCTCTCCACGCTTGCAGAGCCACTGGGGACGCTAAACTCCCTTCGGGCCTCTCTTGCCAGGATGGGCAGGGATGCGTAGGTTTTCTTTTCTGTAGGTAGGCCTATAGGTTTGTAGGTAAAACAACCCTATCAAAATGGAAAGCTCATTGACAGAGGGTCTATTGGGCCAAAATCAATGATGGCCTTTAGTATAGACAATAGAACAAAAATGAACTAAATATTTTAAGAGATCAGATTTTTTGTTTAGAAATAGTTTGCTACAATGACACACTTAGTTATCTACCCACCTCATTCCTTTCTTTTAGCATGTGCACACAGCATGCTTTTGGGATTATTTATTATTATTACAATTATTTAGTGAACTCCATGACAGTAGCTAAAGCAAGGGGCTATATCACTCTATAACCCTATAACCTGGACACCCACCTGAGCGACCCATACACCAAAGAGAAGTTCCCATCTCTTTTATGGACCTGCTGTGAATATGCAGCCTAAACAGAGAAATAAATGCGGTCAGAGACCTACTTGAGCAGCACCGCCCCCTCAAGATTCTGAGCCTGCCTGGCAGGGTTGGTCCTACAAAGCCAGAGCCCCCTGATGGGAGAGCGTAATATACAAGGACATTCTCAAAGCTGCTAATGAGAACCTTGACGACCTTTTACCTAGCCGGTGGGGATTCCGGTGGGGTACGCCCACCCAGGTAGTGGCAGTGCTGGCAACACTGGCTGCAGTAACCCATGGGGAGGGGGTCACACTCGGACAATCAGAGAGGGGGTTTATCATTGTGGCCCTGGTGGCACAAAATAATCAAAGGTCTGACCGCATGGAGATGCTTGGGAAAATGGTTACAACAGGGGATCAGAGTGTTTGTGTCTCAGGTGAAGAGGGTGGATCTGATCTCCATCACCTAGGACTTGACATAGATTAAGTAGATTAATCAAATCTCACATTGTTATCAATTTCTGCTCAATCTGCATGCTTTCTCAATCAGCTTTAACTGTATGTGCACTCGTAAATCAAGTTATTTCTCGAGTTGGGCTCTGGGATATAACAGCCGTTGAGTATCGCATTTTATGGTGGATTGTGGAGGAGGGGGGTTGAGTGTGTTGGAGTATGTGAGTATGTGCGTGTGTGCTGGTCTGGCATCTGTTGTGGGGGGGTGGGGATGTTGGGGGGGAGGGGGGGTATGGGATGGACCACGGGAATTATTTGCTAGGATAATAATTGCTTGTCAATGAATTAAATGTAATACAATGGCAATCCGGGTTATATGTTAGAATCCTACGCGTGAACTGCCGACATTATTACGCATATTAATTGATAATGATGGAAAATAGGATATGCATAATTTAAAAAAAATAGTTATATAGATATATATATATATATATATATATATATATATATATATATATATATATATACAGTGGGGAGAACAAGTATTTGATACACTGCCAATTTTGCAGGTTTTCCTACTTACAAAGCATGTAGAGGTCTGTAATTTTTGTCATAGGTACACTTCAACTGTGCGAGACGGAATCTAAAACAAAAATCCAGAAAATCACATTGTATGATTTTTAAGTAATTAATTTGCATTTTATTGCATGACATAAGTATTTGATACATCAGAAAAGCAGTACTTAATAATAATTACAGAGATCATACGTTTCCTGTAGGTCTTGACCAGGTTTGCACACACTGCAGCAGGGATTTTGGCCCACTCCTCCATACAGACCTTCTCCAGATCCTTCAGGTTTCGGGGCTGTCGCTGGGCAACACGGACTTTCAGCTCCCTCCAAAGATTTTCTATTGGGTTCAGGTCTGGAGACTGGCTAGGCCACTCCAGGACCTTGAGATGCTTCTTACGGAGCCACTCCTTAGTTGCCCTGGCTGTGTGTTTCGGTCGTTGTCATGCTGGAAGACCCAGCCACGACCCATCTTCAATGCTCTTACTGAGGGAAGGAGGTTGTTGGCCAAGATCTCGCGATACATGGCCCCATCCATCCTCCCCTCAATACGGTGCAGTCGTCCTGTCCCCTTTTCAGAAAAGCATCCCCAAAGAATGATGTTTCCACCTCCATGCTTCACGGTTAGGATGGTGTTATTGGGGTTGTACTCATCCTTCTTCTTCCTCCAAACACGGCTAGTGGAGTTTAGACCAAAAAGCTCTATTTTTGTCTCATCAGACCACATGACCTTCTCCCATTCCTCCTCTGGATCATCCAGATGGTCATTGGCAAACTTCAGACGGGCCTGGACATGCGCTGGCTTGGGGACCTTGCAGGGGGACCTTGCATGCGCTGCAGGATTTTAATCCATGACGGCGTAGTGTGTTACTAATGGTTTTCTTTGAGACTGTGGTCCCAGCTGTCTTCAGGTCATTGACCAGGTCCTGCCATGTAGTTCTGGGCTGATCCCTCACCTTCCTCATGATCATTGATGCCCCACGAGGTGAGATCTTGCATGGAGCCCCAGACCGAGGGTGATTGACCATCATCTTGAACTTCTTCCATTTTCTAATAATTGCGCCAACAGTTGTTGCCTTCTCACCAAACTGCTTGCCTATTGTCCTGTAGCCCATCCCAGCCTTGTGCAGGTCTACAATTTTATCCCTGATGTCCTTACACAGCTCTCTGGTCTTGGCCATTGTGGAGAGGTTGGAGTCTGTTTGATTGAGTGTGTGGACAGGTGTCTTTTATACAGGTAACGAGTTCAAACAGGTGCAGTTAATACAGGTAATGAGTGGAGAACAGGAGGGCTTCTTAAAGAAAAACTAACAGGTCTGTGAGAGCCAGAATTCTTACTGGTTGGTAGGTTATCAAATACTTATGTCATGCAATCAAATGCAAATTAATTACTTAAAAATCATACAATGTGATTTTCTGGATTTTTGTTTTAGATTCCGTCTCTCACAGTTGAAGTGTACCTATGATAAAAATTACAGACCTCTACATGCTTTGTAAGTAGGAAAACCTGCAAAATCGGCAGTGTATCAAATACTTGTTCTCCCCACTGTATATAGAGGTGAAAGCATTGGAAATGCTTTTGGCGGTTAATCTGCTTCTGTTTTGTGGGTGGCACTGTGTGCTGTTTTCGATGGATGGGTCCTGGCCTCTCGGGGCCTTAGGGATACGGAGGGACGTGGGTGGGATGCTGATCACTGGGATGACGGCTCAACTTGGGATGGGGAGGGGCTTTAGCAGGGGAATTAGTGGAGAACAATTGAAGGGTTACTCCGTAGCAATGCAAATATCACGGGACAGCTATATGGACACTCAATCATTACGGTATTTTTTATTGGTAAATTTACAAACATATATAATGATAAATAGACTTGAAACTTGTATCTCATTATGGTGTATGGTGAAATAAGTATATCCAGTTATAATTGTAATGGCTTAGCTGATAATAACAAAAGAAGAACAATATTTACATGGCTCAAAGAGAAGGAATATAATATCTATTGTATACAGGAAACTCATTCAACAATTCGAGAGGAAGTAGCGTGGGAAAAAGAATGGGGGGGGGGGGGGGGGGGGGGATATACTTCTCCCATGGGCAAAGAAATTCAAAAGGGGTGATGATATTAATTAATAGTAATTTCGATCCGAATGTGCAAATTGTCCAAATAGATACGCAAGGTAGATGGATTATTTTAATTATGTTATTGGACCATAAACAGATATGGCTCATTAACCTTTACGGACCAAATAATGATGATCCACAATTCTTTGACAATATATATAATACATTATCAAGCCTGCAAGCAACTCAAGACAATATTATTATGGTGGGGGATTATAATACTGTTTTAAATAGCTCAATGGACCGTAAAGGAAATCACACCACAAACAATCACCCACATGCTCTTAAGGAAATTGTGAATGTCATGGATACATTAGAACTAATGCCTCTCTTCCCATCCTGGCAAGAGAGGCCCGAACGGTGTTTAGCGTCCCCAGTGGCTCTAAACTCCTGAGTGGCGCAGTGGTCTAAGGCACTGCATCGCAGTGCTAACTGTGCCACTAGATCCTGGTTCGAATCCAGGCTCTGTCGCAGCCGGCCGCGACCGGGAGACTCATGGGCGGCGCACAATTGGCCCAGCGTCGTCCAGGGTAGGGGAGGGAATGGCCGGCAGGGATGTAGCTCAGTTGATAGAGCATGGCGTTTGCAACGCCAGGGTTGTGGGTTCGATTCCCATGGGGGGCCAGTATAAAAAAAATATGTATTCACTAACTGTAAGTCGCTCTGGATAAGAGCGTCTGCTAAATGACTAAAATGTAAATGTAAATGTAACTAGCAGATATATGGAGGCTTAAATATACTGATCTAGTGAGATATACATGGCGGAGACTGAATCAAGCTAGTCGTCTTGACTTCTTTCTTATCTCATTCTCGTTGGCACCAAAAGTAAAAAAAAATGTTGATAGGGGACAGAATGCGGTCGGACCATCATATAATAGGCATATACATTACTCTTACTGAATTTCCACGTGGGCGAGGATATTGGAAATTTAATCAAAGCCTATTGGATGATAATTTATTTATAATTAGAACAAAGGAATTTATAACTGACTTTTTCCAACATAACATAGGTACAGCTAATCCCCTTATTGTATGGGACACCTTTAAATGTGCCTTTAGAGGCCATGCAATTCAGTACTCATCTCGAAAACAAAAGCAATTTAGGTCAAAAGAGTTTATACTAAGAAAGGAAATAGAAAGTCTAACAGAACAGATAGATGGCAATAAAAACTGTAACATAGAGGCTCAGAATAAATTAGAGGAAAAACAAAAAGAAATGGAGAAACTTATTCAAGAAAGATCAAGTATAATATATTATAAAAATAAAGCAAACTGGATGGAATATGGGGGAAAATGCACAAAATTCTTTTTTAATCTTCAACATAGGAATGCTACCAAAAAGAACTTAATGAAACTGGTTACAATTGACGGAGTCACCCATAATTCACCAAATGATATTTTGAAGGAAGAAACAAAGTACTTTAAGCATATGTTTTCTTTTCAGTCGCCTCCATCTCCTCTAACTGAAGCTAATTGTAGAGATTTTTTTTTCTATTGATAATGTAAAATTAACAGCCATACAGAAAGACTCATGTGAAGGTGAAATTACAGAGGAGGAACTTCTGGATGCAATTAAAGACTTTAAGTCCGGGAAAACTCCAGGGTTGGATGGCATACCAGTCGAGGTATACCAAACCTTTTTTGATATACTAAGAGGACCGTTATTAGCATGTTTTAACCACTCCTATGTAAATGGTAGATTATCTGACACTCAAGAAGAAGGTCTGATCTCATTATTACTGAAACAGGATACAAGTGGAAAATATAAAGATCCAGTCCATTTACTAAATTGGAGGCCCCTTACACTTCAGTTTTGTGATGCAAAAATCCTAGCAAAATGTATAGCGCATAGAATTAAAAAGGTAATTATTCATTCTAATCAGACAGGTTTTTTACATGGAAGATACATTGGAGATAATATAAGGCAAGCATTGGAAACAATAGAACACTATGGAAAATATGGGAAACCAGGCCTGCTATTCATAGCAGACTTCGAAAAGGCATTTGATAAAGTTCGACTGGGGTTTATATACACTGCTCAAAAAAATTAAGGGAACACTTAAACAACACATCCTAGATCTGAATGAATGAAATAATCTTATTAAATACTTTTTCCTTTACATAGTTGAATGTGCTGACAACAAAATCACACAAAAAGTATCAATGGAAATCAAATGTATCAACCCATGGAGGTCTGGATTTGGAGTCACCCTCAAAATGAAAGTGGAAAACCACACTACAGGCTGATCCAACTTTGATGTAATGTCCTTAAAACAAGTCAAAATGAGGCTCAGTAGTGTGTGTGGCCTCCACGTGCCTGTATGACCTCCCTACAACGCCTGGGCATGCTCCTGATGAGGTGGCGGATGGTCTCCTGAGGGATCTCCTCCCAGACCTGGACTAAAGCATCCGCCAACTCCTGGACAGTCTGTGGTGCAATGTGGCGTTGGTGGATGGAGCGAGACATGATGTCCCAGATGTGCTCAATTGGATTCAGGTCTGGGGAACGGGCGGGCCAGTCCATAGCATCAATGCCTTCCTCTTGCAGGAACTGCTGACACACTCCAGCCACATGAGGTCTAGCATTGTCTTGCATTAGGAGGAACCCAGGGCCAACCGCACCAGCATATGGTCTCACAAGGGGTCTGAGGATCTCATCTCGGTACCTAATGGCAGTCAGGCTACCTCTGGCGAGCACATGGAGGGCTGTGCGGCCCCCCAAAGAAATGCCACCCCACACCATGACTGATCCACCGCCAAACCGGTCATGCTGGAGGATGTTGCAGGCAGCAGAACATTCTCCACGGCGTCTCCAGACTCTGTCACGTCTGTCACATGTGCTCAGTGTGAACCTGCTTTCATCTGTGAAGAGCACAGGGCGCCAGTGGCAAATTTGCCAATCTTGGTGTTCTCTGGCAAATGCCAAACGTCCTGCACGGTGTTGGGCTGTAAACACAACCCCCACCTGTGGACGTCGGGCCCTCATACCACCCTCATGGAGTCTGTTTCTGACCGTTTGAGCAGACACATGCACATTTGTGGCCTGCTGGAGGTCATTTTGCAGGGCTCTGGCAGTGCTCCTCCTGCTCCTCCTTGCACAAAGGTGGAGGTAGCAGCCCTGCTGCTGGGTTGTTGCCCTCCTACGGCCTCCTCCACGTCTCCTGATGTACTGGCCTGTCTCCTGGTAGCGCCTCCATGCTCTGGACACTACGCTGACAGACACAGCAAACCTTCATGCCACAGCTCGCATTGATGTGCCATCCTGGATGAGCTGCACTACCTGAGCCACTTGTGTGGGTTGTAGACTCCGTCTCATGCTACGACTAGAGTGAAAGCACCGCCAGCATTCAAAAGTGACCAAAACATCAGCCAGGAAGCATAGGAACTGAGAAGTGGTCTGTGGTCACCACCTGCAGAACCACTTCTTTATTGGGGGTGTCTTGCTAATTGCCTATAATTTCCACCTGTTGTCTATTCCATTTGCACAACAGCATGTGACATGTATTGTCAATCAGTGTTGCTTCCTAAGTGGACAGTTTGATTTCACGGAAGTGTGATTGACTTGGAGTTACATTGTGTTGTTTAAGTGTTCCCTTTATTTTTTTGAGCAGTGTATAAATGCCTGGAGCATTTCAATTTTGGAGAATCTCTTATAAAATGGGTCAAAATCATGGATAGTAACCCTAGGTGTAAAATAGTAAATAATGGCTATTTCTCAGAAAGTTTTAAACTGTCAAGAGGAGTGAAACAAGGTTGTCCACTATCGGCATATCTATTTATTGTGGCCATCGAGATGTTAGCTATTAAAATCAGATCCAATAATAATATATAAGATCTTACTACCATGGAAAGGTAAATACCTGTCAATTTGTGGGAAAATCACCCTGATTAACTATTTAGTATTATCCCAGTTTACCTATTTGCTTATGGTCTTGCCTACGCCTAGCGAACAGTTTTTTTAATTATATGATAAAAAAATATTCAATTTTATTTGGAACGGCAAGCCAGACAAAATTAAAAGGGCATATTTATATAATGAATATGAATTCGGAGGACAGAAATTATTAAATATTAAAGCATTAGACCTATCACTAAAAGCTTCAGTCATACAAAAGTTATACTTAAATCCGAACTGGTTCTCAAGCAAATTAGTAAGATTGTCTCACCCAATGTTCAAGAAAGGCCTTTTTCCCTTTATTCAGATTACAACCTCTCACTTTCAGTTATTTGAAAAGGAAATAATCTCCCAAATATCACTATTTCTAAAACAAGCCATAGAAAGTTGGTTGCAATTTCAATTTAATCCTCCAGAAACGACCGAACAAATAATGCAACAAATATTGTGGTTAAATTCAAATATACTAATTGACAAAAAACCTTTATTTTTTGACAGAATGTTTAAAAAAGGTATAATCTTCGTAAATTATATCATCGGTAGGACTGGTGGAGTTATGTCGCACATGCAGCTAACAAAACATATGGAAATGTCTGCTCTACCCAAAATTACAACCAAATAATTGCAGCCTTACCACAAAAGTGGAAGAGGAAAGTGGAAGGGGGAGAAAGTAAGGAACTTGTCTGTCGGCCTTGCATTAAAGAACATAATTGGTTAAGGAAAACTGTGATAAATAAAAAAGTATATCAGTTTCACTTAAGGACCAAAGGTTTGACAGCCGTCCCATATAGATTGCAAAATAGTTGGGAAGAGATCTTTGACGTACCGATCCCATGGCATAGTGTTTATGAACTGACACGCAAAACGACACCGGATTCAAAAATTAGAATCTTTCAATTTAAATTATTATATAAAATTCTTGCTACCAATAGAATGTTATTTATATGGGGGATACAATCTTCCCAGCTCTGCAGATTTTGCTGTGAAGAGACAGAATCATTAGATCATTTGTTTTGGTTCTGTCCATTTGTAGCTTGTTTTTGGACACAGGTCCAGGAATGGCTAAAGGATTGCAATATTTACCTGGAGCTAACCTTGCAGATAGCATTACTGGGTGATCTGAAAAGTCATAGTCAATCAATCAATAATATAATAATACTTTTAGCAAAAATGTTTATTTTTAATTCACAATCTGTAGAAGTAATGAGAATAGAAAGGTTCAGAACTTTTGTAAAACATCACAGTACGGTTGAAATATATATGGCAAATAGAAATCCTATATGGATGGTGTTAAGAGATAGATGGGAGGTGTTGAATAGAGTTGAAGGATGGGACTAATAACAAATAACAACAAATAATAACAAAGATAGCTAATAATGTAAGCATACTGTGTCCATAATAAGTATATAGGTTGTATGTTGGGAGCTTTTGGGAAAGAGCACAGTTAGAAAGATATGGCATTTAGAAGCAAACCGGATGGACATCATGAAAATGATCGGAGAGGTTGAGAGTAGAAGAAGTTCAGGAGCAAAATAAATAAATATATATATATTTAAATGCATTCTGGGCCGGGCATGCCCTGAGCTGGTGAAGTGAGCGCTACTGGAGCGAAATTGGAGCGGGCGAGAAGGGTGATGCTCTAGCCTTTGGGAATCTTGCTCCACACTCCAGTCAAATTGGGAACGTGCCGCTCCTCTCTGCTCCAGCTCCACTCCTCTCTGCTCCTCTCCTCTCCGCTCCTCTCTGCTCCAGCTCCACTCCTCTCCTCTCTGCTCCAGCTCCACTCCTCTCCGCTCCTCTCTGCTCCAGCTCCACTCCTCTCCGCTCCTCTCTGCTCCAGCTCCACTCCTCTCCACTCCTCTCTGCTACAGCTCCTCTCCACTCCTCTCTGCTCCAGCTCCACTCCTCTCTGCTACAGCTCCACTCCTCTTCGCTCCTCTCTTCTCCAGCTCCACTCCACTCCTCTCCACTCCTCTCCACTCCTCTCTGTCCAGCTCCACTACTCTCCACTCCTCTCTGCTCCACTCCTCTCCGCTCCTCTCTGCTCCAGCTCCACTCCTCTCCGCTCCTCTCTGCTCCAGCTCCACTCCTCTCTGCTCCAGCTCCACTACTCGCCACTCCTCTCTGCTCCACTCCTCGCCACTCCTCTCTGCTACAGCTCCTCTCCTCTCCACTCCTCTCTGCTCCAGCTCCACTCCTCTCCACTCCTCTCTGCTACAGCTCCACTCCTCTTCGCTCCTCTCTGCTCCAGCTCCACTCCTCTCTGCTCCTCTCTGCTCCACTCCTCTCTGCTCCACTCCTCTCCACTCCTCTCTGCTCCACCCCTCTCCACTCCTCTCTGCTCCAGCTCCACTACTCTCCACTCCTCTCTGCTCCACTCCTCTCCGCTCCTCTCTGCTCCAGCTCCACTCCTCTCCTCTCCGCTCCTCTCTGCTCCAGCTCCACTCCTCTCCGCTCCTCTCTGCTTCAGCTCCACTCCTCTCCACTCCTCTCTGCTCCAGCTCCACTCCTCTCCACTCCTCTCTGCTCCACTCCTCTCCGCTCCTCTCTGCTCCACTCCTCTCCGCTCCTCTCTGCTACAGCTCCACTCCTCTCCGCTCCTCTCTGCTACAGCTCCTCTCCTCTCCACTCCTCTCTGCTCCAGTTCCTCTCCTCTCCACTCCTCTCTGCTCCAGCTCCTCTCCTCTCCACTCCTCTCTGCTCCAGCTCCACTCCTCTCCGCTCCTCTCTGCTCCAGCTCCTCTCCTCTCCGCTCCTCTCTGCTCCAGCTCCACTCCTCTCCGCTCCTCTCTGCTACAGCTCCATTCCTCTCCACTCCTCTCTGCTCCTCTCCTCTCCACACCTCTCTGCTCCAGCTCCACTCCTCTCCACTCCTCTCTGCTACAGCTCCACTCCTCTCCGCTCCTCTCTGCTACAGCTCCTCTCCACTCCTCTCTGCTCCAGCTCCACTCCTCTCCGCTCCTCTCTGCTCCAGCTCCACTCCTCTCCACTCCTCTCCGCTCCTCTCTGCTACAGCTCCATTCCTCTCCACTCCTCTCTGCTCCTCTCCTCTCCACACCTCTCTGCTCCAGCTCCACTCCTCTCCACTCCTCTCTGCTCCAGCTCCACTCCTCTCCACTCCTCTCTGCTCCAGCTCCTCTCCTCTCCGCTCCTCTCTGCTCCAGCTCCACTCCTCTCCACTCCTCTCCGCTCCACTCCTCTCCGCTCAACTCCTCTCCACTCCTCTCTGCTCCAGCTCCACTCCTCTCCGCTCCTCTCAATACAAAAGTATTGGTTCCTGCGTTTCACTGTTAGTCTACACCTGTTGTTTACGAAGCATGTGACGAATACAATTTGATTTGATTTGACTGTTATTTCCTCAGCTCGGAGGACATTGTGGTGAAGCTGAACGGCAGTCAGCTGACTATGGACTACGTGGAGGAGTTTGGTTTTAACGAGCCGATCCTGGTCCTGAAGAAGGACGGTCTGGGCATGTCCATGCCTGCTCCTACCTTCTACATCAGTGATGTGGAGAACCACGTTGGTAAGTATAGTCCTGTCTCTGTCTACTGCTTTAACTAACAGCTTTAGTAATACTGGGGATGTCCACGTCTGCTCCTACCTTCTACATCAGTGATGTGGAGAACTACAGGGAGCTCCAACAGTCCTGGGACACATGTTGTGTCTCCAGCACTTTGGATTTGAAATGATACAATGACTATGAGGATGAAGTACATACTGTCAGCTTTAATTTGAGGGTATTTTCATCCATATCGGATGAACCGCTTAGAGAATTACAGCACTTTTTGTACATAGTCCACCCATTTTAGGGGACCAAAAGTATTGGGATAAATTCACTTACACTATATATACAAAAGTATGTGGACACCCCTTTAAATTAGTGGATTCGCTATTTCAGCCATACCCGTTGCTGACAGGTGTATAAAATCGTGCCATGCAATCTCCATAGACAAACATTAGCAGTAGAATGGCCTTACTGAAGAGCTCAGTGACATTTTGGGGAAGTCCTGTTTCAGCATGACAACGCTCCGTGCACAAAGGGAGGTCCATATAGAAATGGTTTGTCGAGATTGGTGTGGAAGAACTTGACTGGCCTGCACAGAGCCCTGACCTCAATCCCATCGAACACCTTTGGGATGAATTGGAACGCCAACTGCGAGCCAGGCCTAATCGCCCAACATCAGGGCCCGACCTCACTAATGCTCTTGTGGCTGAATGGAAGCAAGTCCCCACAGCAATGTTCCAACATCTAGTGGAAAGCCTTCCCAGAAGAGTGGAGGCTGTTATAGCAGCAAAGGGGGGGACCAACTCCATATTAATGCCCATGATTTTGGAATGAGATGTTCGACGGGCAGGTATCCACATACTTTTCATCATGTAGTGTATATGTGTATTAAAGTAGTCAAAAGTGTAGTATTTGCTCCCATATTCATAGCACGCAATGATTACATCAGGCTTGTGACTCTATACATTTGTTTGATGCGTTTGGCGTTTGTTTTGGTTGTGTTTCAGATTATTTTGGGACCAATAGAAAATAATGGTAAATAACGTATTGTGTCATTTTGGAGTCACTTTAATTGTAAATAAGAATAAAATATGTTTCTATATACACTGCTCAAAAAAATAAAGGGAACACTAAAATAACACATCCTAGATCTGAATGAATGAAATAATCTTATTAAATACTTTTTTCTTTACATAGTTGAATGTGCTGACAACAAAATCACACAAAAATTATCAATGGAAATCAAATGTATCAACCCATGGAGGTCTGGATTTTGAGTCACCCTCAAAATTAAAGTGGAAAACCACACTACAGGCTGATCCAACTTTGATGTAATGTCCTTAAAACAAGTCAAAATGAGGCTCAGTAGTGTGTGTGGCCTCCACGTGCCTGTATGACCTCCCTACAACGCCTGGGCATGCTCCTGATGAGGTGGCGGATGGTCTCCTGAGGGATCTCCTCCCAGACCTGGACTAAAGCATCCGCCAACTCCTGGACAGTCTGTGGTGCAACGTGGCGTTGGTGGATGGAGCGAGACATGATGTCCCAGATGTGCTCAATTGGATTCAGGTCTGGGGAACGGGCGGGCCAGTCCATAGCATCAATGCCTTCCTCTTGCAGGAACTGCTGACACACTCCAGCCACATGAGGTCTAGCATTGTCTTGCATTAGGAGGAACCCAGGGCCAACCGCACCAGCATATGGTCTCACAAGGGGTCTGAGGATCTCGTCTCGGTACCTAATGGCAGTCAGGCTACCTCTGGCGAGCACATGGAGGGCTGTGCGGGCCCCCCAAAGAAATGCCACCCCACACCATGACTGACCCACCGCCAAACCGGTCATGCTGGAGGATGTTGCAGGCAGCAGAACGTTCTTGACAGACACAGCAAACTACGCTGACAGACACAGCAAACCTTCTTGCCACAGCTCGCATTGATGTGCCATCCTGGATGAGCTGCACTACCTGAGCCACTTGTGTGGGTTGTAGACTCATGCTACCACTAGAGTGAAAGCACCGCCAGCATTCAAAAGTGACCGAAACATCAGCCAGGAAGCATAGGAACTGAGAAGTGGTCTGTGGTCACCACCTGCAGAACCATTCCCTTTATTGGGGGTGTCTTGCTAATTGCCTATAATTTCCACCTGTTGTCTATTCCATTTGCACAACAGCATGTGAAATTTATTGTCAATCAGTGTTGCTTCCTAAGTGGACAGTTTGATTTCACAGAAGTGTGATTGACTTGGAGTCACATTGTGTTGTTGAAGTGTTCCCTTTATTTTTTTGAGCAGTGTATTTCTACATTAATGGGGATGCTACCATGATTAATGATAGTCCTGAATTAATCGTGAATAATGGTGCGTGAGAAAGTTGCTGAGGCTCAACGATCATACCCCCAAGACATGCTAACCTCTCACCATTACAATAACAGGGGCGTTTAGCATTTGGGGGGTATGATATTTACAGTGAGGAAAAAAAGTATTTGATCCCCTGCTGATTTTGTATGTTTGCCCACAGACAAAGACATGATCAGTCTATAATTTTAACATGCGTTTTTCTGGATTTTTTTGTTGTTCTGTCTCTCACTGTTCAAATAAACCTACCATTAAATGTATAGACTGATCATTTCTTTGTCAGTGGGCAAACGAACAAAATCAGCAGGGGATCAAATACTTTTTTCCCTCACTGTATGCCTCTAACTTTCTCACTCATCATTATTCACGATTCATTCAATAGTGGGTGCAGTTCGTGAAGCAACACCTTTAGTACTGTTTTTGATCTCAGAGATTCTTTCTCATCTAATAGAGTATATTTCAAATGTATTGTATTATCAACTAGTTAATTTTGTTTCTTTTGATATTTAATGTAACTATGTATGTTTTAATTGTTTTAATCCATCATATTTCAGTCATAAAATAAATCACTCATGTTTCCTACAGTATTTTATGTAGAACTACACTGTACTATCAGGAACCACCAGAGGGCGCTATTGCCTGCTGTTTAGAACTAGAGCTCTGATGACATCCAGACACGCTGCACCACTTCTGCCTCAGATAGAACAATGAGACATACATTTCACCGGATGTTTAAATGTGAAGCATCTGCTTGGCGTTTCCACTCACTACCAAATATGGTAGTGAGAGGAAGCCCAGGGGCCGGCAGTGGGAGAAGGTGGAAGGAGATGGATTTTGGGTGACATTCTGCACATTTTCTCATCTATTAAACATTTGATCTCAATACAGTTTTCTGGTCCCAAAACTACAGTATGTAATGAACAGAGTGGACTAAGTTTAGTAGACTTTACCCTTTGCCAAAGTTTTAAAAAATTAAATTGTTTAGGACCTCAAGGGCGAATTGGGTTATATTATTGTACAAGTGCACTTCAGAGTAGGCGTTCCCTAACAGAAATATGCAAATACATGCTAGAATGCGCCAATAGGATCTCACTAGCTCGTACTTGGCTCTGCCCACCACCTTGCTTCATCTGCCCACTATGACTCATTTGTTCCCATTGAAAATTACAGGCTGTGGTCTATCTTGGTTTAGTTATAAAACATCTTTGCTTCTGCTGCTCCCAGCTGAGTGTCCACTGTGGTGATCTCATCAACTGACTGTTTTTCACTGAGCAGCCTAGTTAGCAACACAGGCCTGTTGATCTAATCAACTCACTGTCATCTAAAGACATGCTCACTATTTTATTTTATTTTATTCATAATGAACGTAATATTTAATGTTCTGCATATTCTGCATGTTGTTATAACCCCTTTGTTGTGTGTTGTAGTCCAGATGTGGGTGGATGTAATTGATTGACAAGCGACGACATAAGATGAGCTCAGGAGTTTGTAGTTCACTAAGCACCACGTGTTAATGTTATCACTCGAGTCCTACACCGGTACCATTTTGTCTATTCATGTAAATGTTTATCACACATGTTTTATTTTTATTTACCAAATAGTCTGTAAATAATTATTTTTCAGAAGAATAACGTGATCAATTTTGTAAGACAACGTCTATGGCTTCCTAACGTTTTCCGTATGCTTCATCCATAGCTAACTGTCTATCCTGTATGAACTGTCTATCCTAGCAACTGTCTATCCCATACTACTGTCATCCCAGTGAATTGTTATCCAGTTATTACTGTTATCCATAACCTCATCCCATGTGAACTTCTATCCCGTTACAACTGTCTACTCCAGTAGCTAACTGTCTATCCCAGTGCAACTGTTATCCCAGTACTGTCTATCCATTTGAACTGTTAGTCCCAGTAGTAACTGTCTATCCCAGTAAGCTACCCCTATATCAATAGTCTATCCAAAGGTACTGCCCATCCAAGTAACTGTCACTAGCTACTGTCATCCCAGTAGTAACTGTCTATCCCAGTATGAACTGTCTTTCCCGTATAACGTATTCCAGTGCTAACTGTCTATCCCAGTTGCAACTGCTATCCCAGTAGCTAACTGTCTATCCAGTAAATGTTATCCCAGTAGCTAACTGTCATCCATAGTAACTGTACACCCAGTAGTGAACTGTCTATCCCAGTAGCTAACTGTCTATCCCAGTAGCTAACTGTCTATCCCAGTAGCTAACTGTCTATCCCAGTAGCTAACTGTCTATCCCAGTAGTGAACTGTCTATCCCAGTAGCTAACTGTCTATCCCAGTAGCTAACTGTCTATCCCAGCTAACTGTCTATCCCAGTAGCTAACTGTCTATCCCGTAATGCTAATCCAGTACTCTCCCAGTAGCTAACTGTCTAATCCCCAGTAGTGAACTGTCTATCCCAGTAGTGAACTGTCTATCCCAGTAGCTAACTGTCTATCCCAGTAGCTAACTGTCTATCCCAGTAGCTAACTGTCTATCCCAGTAGCTAACTGTCTATCCCAGTAGCTAACTGTCTATCCCAGTAGTGAACTGTCTATCCCAGTAGTGAACTGTCTTTCCCAGTAGTGAACTGTCTTTCCCAGTAGCGAACTGTCTATCCCAGTAGTGAACTGTCTTTCCCAGTAGCAGACTGTCTTTCCCAGTAGCTAACTGTCTATCCCAGTAGCTAACTGTCTATCCCAGTAGTGAACTGTCTATCCCAGTAGCTAACTGTCTATCCCAGTAGCTAACTGTCTATCCCAGCAGTGAAATGTCTTTCCCCAGTAGCTAATTGTCTTTCCCAGCTAACTGTCTAACTGTCTATCCCAGTAGTGAACTGTCTATCCCAGTAGTGAACTGTCTATCCCGTAGTAGTCTATCCATATCTACCCAGTAGCTAACTGTCTATCCCAGTAGAACTGTCTTCCCAGTAGCTAACTGTCTATCCCATAGCTAACTGTCTATCCCAGTAGCTAACTGTCTATCCCAGTAGCAACTGTCTATCCAGTAGCTAACTGTCTATCGACTACTACATCTACCCTGTACTAACTGTCTATCCCGTAGTACTCTTCCCGTACTAACTGTCTATCCCAGTAGCAACTGTCTATCCCAGTAGCTAACGTCTCCCAGTAGCTAACTGCTATCCCAGTAGCTAACTGTCTATCCCAGTAGCTAACTGTCTATCCCAGTAGCTAACTGTCTATCCCAGTAGTAACTGTCTATCCCAGTAGTGTAACTGTCTATCCCAGTAGCTAACTGTCTATCCCAGTAGTGAACTGTCTATCCCAGTAGCTAACTGTCTATCCCAGTAGCTAACTGTCTATCCCAGTATCTATCCCAGTACTGTCTATCCCAGTAGCTAACTGTCTATCCCAGTCTACCAACTGTCTATCCCAGTACAACTGTCTATCCCAGTAGCTAACGTTATCCCAGCTAATGTCTATCCCAGTAGCTAACTGTCTATCCCAACTGTTCCTAGTCCAGTACAACTGTCTATCCCATAGCTAACTGTCTAACTTCCATAGTGCAACTGTCTTCCCAGTAGTGAACTGTCTATCCCAGAGCTAACTGTCTATCCCAGTAGCTATATCCTATCCCAGTAGCTAACTGTCTATCCCAGTAGCTAACTTATCCCAGTAGTGAACTGTCTATCCCAGTAGCTAACTGTCTATCCCTAGTGAACTGTCTCCCAGTACGTAACTGTCTATCCCAGTAGCTAACTGTCTATCCCGTAGTAACTGTCTATCCCAGTAGCTAACTGTTCTCCCAGTAATCTTCCCAGTAGCTAACTGTCTATCCCAGTAGCTAACTGCTATACCAGTAGCTAACTGTCTATCCCAGTGAACTGTCTATCCCAGTAGTAACCTATCCCTAGTAACTGTCTACCCAGTAGCACTGTCCTATCCCAGTAGTAACTGTCTATCCCAGTACTTCATCCCAGTAGTGAACTTTTCCCAGTACTAACTGTCTATCCCAGTAGCTAACTGTCTATCCCGCTAACTGTCTACATAAGCTACTCCTTACTAACTGTCTATTCCCAGTAGCTAACGTCTATCCCAGTAGCTACTGTCTATCCCAGTAGTGAACTGTCTATCCCAGTAGTGAACTGTCTATCCCAAGCTGCTTCTTCCCAGTAGCTAACTGTCTATCCACTGTATCTAGCTAACTGTCTATCCCAGTAGTGAACTGTCTATCCCAGTACTAACTGTCTATCCCGTAGAACTGTCTATCCCAGTAACTGTCTATCCCAGTACAGACTATTTTCCGCTACTACTAACTGTCTAACTGTCTATCCCAGTACTAACTGTCTATCCCAGTGAACTGTCATACCGTAGCTAACTGTTCCGTAGATGTCTATCCCAGTATGACCAGTTCATCCCAGTAGCTAACTGTCTATCCCAAGTGCAACTCTATCCCAGTAGTAACTGTCATCCCAGTAGTAACTGTCTTCCCAGTATGACTGTCTATCCCTAGTAACTGTCTATCCCAGTAGTACTGTCTACCCAGCTAAACTGTCTATCCCAGTAGTGAACTGTCTCCAGAGCTAACTGTATATCCCAGTACTAACGTTCTTCCACTAACTGCTCCCAGTAGCTAACTGTCTGTCTAACTGTCTATCCTAGTAACTAACTGTCTATCCCAAGCTAACTGTCTATCCCGTAGCTAACTGTCTACCCGTACTACTGTCTATCCCAGTAGTGAACTGTCTATCCATATGAACTGTCTATCCCAGTAGCTAACTGTCTATTCCCAGTAGTGAACTGTCTATCCCAGTAGCTAACTGTCTCCAGTATCCTAGTAACGTTCCCAAGTGAACTGTCTATCCCAGTAGCACTTTCCCAGTAGTGAACTGTCTATCCCAGTAGTAACTGTCTATCCCATAGTAACTGTCTATCCCAGCTACTGTCTATCCCGTACTGCTCGTCTAACTCTATCCTAGTATAACTGTCTTCCCTGACTCATCCCAGTAGCTAACTGTCTATCCCAGTAGTGAACTGTCTATCCCAGTAGCGAACTGTATATCCCAGTAGCAGACTGTCTTTCCCAGCTAACTGTCTAACTGTCTAACTGTCTATCCCAGTACATACCGTCATCACTGTATGTCTATCCCAGTAGAACTGTCTATCCCAGTAGTGAACTGTCTATTCCCAGTAGGAACTGTTATCCCAGTAGCAACTGTCTATCCCAGCTAACTGTCTAACTGTCTAACTGTCTATCCCAGTAGCTAACTGTCTATCCCAGTAGTGAACTGTCTATCCCAGTAGCTAACTGTCTATCCCAGTAGTGAACTGTCTATCCCAGTACAACTGTATACCAGTAGCAACTGCTTCCCAGCTAACTGTCTAACCAGTCTAACTGTCTATCCCAGTAACTACTTCTATCCCAGTAGTGAACTTCTATCCCAGTAGCTAACTGTCTATCCCATTAACTGTCTATCCCAGCTAACTGTCTACCCAGTAGCTAACTGTCTATCCCAGTAGCTATGTCTATCCCATAGTGACTGCTATCCCAGTATAACTGTCTTTCCCAGTAGTGAACTGTCTATCCCAGTAGCTAACGTCTATCCCAGTAGTGAACTGTCTATCCCAGCAGAACTGTCCCTACGTTGTCAAACTGTCTATCCTAGTACTAACTGTCTATCCCAGTAGTGAACTGCTATCCCGTGAATTTCCCAGTAGTAACTGTCTATCCCAGTAGTGAACTGTCTATCCCATAGCTGAACGTCTACCCAGTAGTGAACTGCTATCCCAGTAGCTAACTGTCTATCCCGTATGAACTGTCTATCCCAGTAGTGAACTGTCTATCCCAGTAGCTAACTGTCTATCCCAGTAGTGAACTGTCTATCCCAGTAGTGAACTGTCTATCCCAGTACTAACTGTCTATCCCAGTAGTGAACTGTCTATCCCAGTAGTGAACTGTCTATCCCAGTTAACTGTCTATCCCAGTAGCTAACTGTCTATCCCAGTAGCTACTGTCTATCCCAGTAGTAACTGTCTATCCCAGTAGTAACTGTCTCCCAGCTAATCTATCCCAGTAGCTAACTGTCTATCCCAGTAGCTAACTGTCTATCCCAGTAGTGAACTGTCTATCCCAGTAGTGAACTGTCTATCCCAGTAGTGAACTGTCATCCCAGTAGTAACTGTCTATCCCAGTAGTAAACTGTCTACCCCCGAAAGTAATTTCTACCCCAAGTAGAAAAACTGTCTACCCAGTAGTAATTTTCTACCCCAGTGTAATGTCTTCCAGTGTGGAACTGTCTTTTTCCCCTTTAGCTAACTGTCTATCCAGGGGGAATGTCTTCCAGGTTAACTGTCTATCCCAGTAGCTAATGGTCAAATTCCCAGAAACTAACGGTCTTCCCAGTAGCTAACTGTCTATCCCAGTGGGAAAACTGTCACCCCCCAAGAAAAGTGAAACTGTTTTGCCCGGGAATGAACGGTCCTTTTCACCGGGCTAACTGTCTCCCCTAAAACCTGTAACTGTCACCCCGGAGTGAACTGCTATCCCAGTGGGGTTGACCTGTTTTTCCCCAACCCAAAATGTCAAAAACTTTTTAAATGTCTACCCCAGTATGTAACTGTCTATCCCATTTATTTGAACGGTCAAAATCCCAGAGTAACTGTTACCCCAGTAGGGGAACCCGTTTTTCCCCCAAAAAAAGTTACCCGGTCGATTCCCCAGAAAAACCCTAACTTCAAAATTCCCATTTTTTTAAAACTGTCAAACCCCCGTAGGGAACTGTCTACCCCCAGTAGTAAACTGTCTACCCCAGTAGGGGAAAACTGTCTATCCCAAGTAACTGTCTATCCCAGTGCAAAATTTTCTTCCCAGTAGCTAACTGTCATCCATAGTAACGTCTACCCCATAGTGAACTGTTTCCCCAGTAGTGAACTGCTACCCCAGTAGCTAACTGTCTTCCCATAGCTAACTGTTACCCCAGTAATTTTTGAACAAAGTCTTCCCATTAGAAATAAACGTCTTTCCCAATTAGTAAAACGTCATCCCAGTGGGAAAACTGCCCACCCCGTAGCTAACTGTTTTACCCCAAGTATAACTGTCTATCCCAGTAGCTAAATGCTTCCCAGTAGTTAACTGTCAAACCCCCAGGGGAACTGTCTACCCAGTGGGTAAACTGTTACCCCAGTAGGGGAAACTGTCATCCCAGTAGGAATGCTATCCCAGTGTAACTGCAAACCCCAGTATTTGAACTTCTTTCCCAGAAAGGTCTCTAAAATGTGAATTTGTCTATCCCAGTAGTGAACGGGTTCATCCCAGTAGCTAACTTTTATCCAGAAAGTAAAAATGTCTACCCCCGAAGCAAAAACGGGCACCCCAAAGTAGGAAGTTTTTCCCAGTAGGGAACTGTTTTACCCCAGTAGTAAGGGTCTTTCCCATTTCTAAATTACCCAAAAAATGTTTTAAAACTGTCTACCCAGGGAAACCTGTTATCCCGTAGTACGTCTACCCCAGAAGTAACTGTCTATCCCATTTAGTAACTGTCATCCCCGTGAGTAAACTTTCTACCCCCAGACTAACTTTTTCTATCCCGGGTAGTAAATTTGTCTATCCCAGTAGCTAACTGTCACCCAAGTAGTAAAACTGTCTATCCAGTAGTGAACTGTCTTCCCAATTTTTGCGAAAACGTCTATCCCAGTAGCAAAACTGTCTTTTCCCGGAGCAATGTTTTACCCCAGTGTAATGTCTACCCCATAGTAACTGTCTTTTCCCAAAGAGCAAAAAACGGGGTTTTTTACCCCAGTGGGTAAACTGTCTATCCCAGTAGTAAAATGTTTATCCCAGTAGCAATTATCCCAGTAGGTTTAAAGGGAATTTGGCCCTACCCCGTAGTAACTGTCATCCCAGTAGTGAACGTCTACCCCCGGGGGAACTGTCTACCCCAGTAGTTTAAAGTCATCCCAGTAGTAACTGTTTTCCCGGGCAAAATGTCTATCCAGTAGTGAATGTCTATCCCAGCCCCCCCCAACTGTCTTATCCCAGTAGTAACGTCTTTCCCAAAAATGAAAACTGCCCAAAATCCCCAGTAGGGAATTTTTACCCCAAGTAGTAACGGTTTTCCCCCGAAATTTTAAAAAATTTTTGTCTATCCAGTAAAAAATGTCTTCCCAGTAGCAAGGTCTATCCCAGGAAGCAAACCTGTAACCCAGTATTTAACTGTTTTTCCCAGATAATTTGTCTAAAACTGCAAACTGTCTTATCCCAGTAGTAACCCTTGTCTACCCCAAGTAGTAAAACTGTTACCCCAGAAAGGCTAACTGCCATCCAGTAGCAACCTTTTCTACCCCCAGTAGTAACTGTCTATCCCAGTGTGAACGTTACCCCAGTAGTAATTCTATCCATTTGGGTTTTTAAACTGTCTACCCAGTGGGGAACGGTTATCCAGAAGCTAACTGTTATCCCAGTAGGGGAAAACTTAGATCCCAAGTAGTAAACTGTTTTTCCAGTGGGTAACTGTCTTTTCCCAGTAGTAATTTTCTTTCCCAGAAAGAAAACTGTCTACCCCATTTAGCAATGTTATCCCGTAGCAAAACGGTTTTATCCCAGAGGGGAAAGGGGGCCCCCCCAAAATTTAGTGAAGGGTTATCCCAGTGGGCAACGTCTATCCCAGAGCAAAATGTCCCCCCGGGAGTGGAAATTTTAGGGGAAGGTTTTTCCCCAGTAGTGAACTGTCTATCCCAGTAAAAAACTGTCGATCCCAGTAGTAACTTTTTTTCCCCCTTTTTCCCCCAAAGTAGAAAAACGTCTATCCCAGTGGGCTAACTGTCTACCCCCAGTAGTGAAACTGTTTTTCCCAGATAACTGTCATCCAGTATAACTTGTTCCCAGTGGGAACTGCTTTCCCCAAGTAAACTGTCTATCCCAGTAGGAAAACTTTATCCCAGTGGGTTAAACTGTCTACCCCCATAGTAAGGGGGTCATCCCAGTAGGGGAACTGTCTTCCAGAAAGCAAAAGGTCAAATTTCCCCAGTAGTAAATGTCTATCCCAGTAGTAATGTTTTTCCCCAAGCTAACGTCAAAAACTGTCAATGTCTACCCCTAAATTTTGGGGACTTAAATTAAATGGTAACTGTCTTTAGGGGAAACGTATAGTGGAAGCCCCAGAATTTTAAAATTTCAAACCCGGGTTATGGTGTTTTGTCACCCCCAAAGTACAAATTCTTTTTGGTGGGTGCTGTCAAAAGGGAAAAAAGCAAGGAATGAAGTGCTAAATGTACCATATTGGGTCAAAATCGAATTCTTGTAAAAGTTTTCCCATTTGAACGGGTTCTATAAAGGGGGAGCCTCGACCCCGGCCCACCGCCCCGGGTGGGCAAGGGGGGCCCCCAAGGGGCGCCCGAGCGCCCCGGCCGTCCCCGGGGCACCCGGCAACGCACCTGCAAAAGGGGTTTCCCGGAAGAAGAGTAAAGACCCAAGAAAAAGAAAAAAATTTTTAAAGAGGAAAGCCCCCATAAAAATGAGGAGAAGCCCCCGGGACAAAACGCCCCCAGGGGAAATTTTAAATGAAAAAAGACAAAAAAGACCCGAGAAGGACGGGAAAAAGTGGAGACCCCAAAAAGCAAAGGAGGGTTTTTTTGGGAGAGAAAAGGGAGAAAAACCGGGGGAAAAGGGAGGAAAGAGAGAAGAAGAGAGCAGGGGAAAAGGGAAAAGGAGAAAGGCGGGGAAAGAAAAAGGAGGGGGGAGGAGAAGAAGGAAGAGGGGGGGCGAGAAAGAGAAAAGGGGGAAAAAAGAGAAAGAGAGAAAAACGGGAAGAAAGAGTAAAGAAAAAAGGGGGGGGGAAAAAGAGAGGGAGAGAGGGGCGAGAGAGAGAGGAGAGAAAGAGGGGAAAAAGAAAAGGGGGTAGAGAAGAAAAAAGGGAGAGGGAAAGGGGAAGAGAAAGAGAAAAGAGGGGAGGAGGGGGAGGAAAAGGAGAAAAAAAGGGAGAAAAGAAAAGAAGGGGGAGGGAGAAGGAAAAGAAGAAAAGGAGAAAGAAAAGGGGAAAAAAGGGAAGGGAGATAAACGAGAAGAAAGAGAAATGGGCAAAGGGCAAAAAGGAAAAAGGGAAAAAAGAGAAGAATGAGAGAAAAAAGGGGGAAAGAAAAAAGGGGAGAAAGAAAAAGCAAGAAAAGGGGAGAGGGGCAGAGAGAAGAGAAAAGAGGTAGAGAGAAAAAAGGAGAGAGAGAAAGGGGAAGAAAAAGAGAAAAGGGGAGAAAAAGAAAAAGAAAAACCCCAAAAAGGAGGAAAAGAAGGGGAGAAAAGAGAGAGAGGGGAGGAGAAAGGAAGAAAGAGAGAGAGAGCGAAAGGGGAGAGCGAGAGAAGGGAAGAGAAAGAGAAAAAGGGGAGAAAAAAGAAGGGGAGAGAGAGAGAGGGGAGAAAAGAGCGAGAGAGAGAAAGAGGGGGAAAATCAAAAATGGGAAGAGGAGAGAAGAGAAAAGGAGAAAGAGAGAAAAGGAGAGAGGAAAAGAAAAAGGCGAGAGAGAAAAAAAATGCAGGCGAGAGCCCCGCGCAAATTCCTCTATCTAAGATCGAAAAATAAGGGGGGAAAACCCTTTTTAAGGATATTCCTTTTTAAAATCTCAACCCCTCCCCCCCCTTCTCTCCCTCTCCCCTCTCTCCCTCCCCTCTCTCTCTCTCTCTCTCCGCCCTCGCTCACTCGCCCAGGATGGACAGTATAGTGGAGAGTCCTCAGATTGTGCGGAGGTTGTCGTGGGTAGAGAACTACTGGCCAGACGACGCTCTCCTGGGGAAACCTAAAGTCACTAAGTACTGTCTGATCTGTGTTAAAGACAGCTACACCGACTTCCACATCGAGTGTGGAGGGGCCTCCGTCTGGTACCACGTACTCAAGGTATAATAACCTTATTTATTCATTCACTTTATTTATCCAGGTAGGTTATTAAAGAACATATGTCTGTGCAGCCAGTGTGCAGCTTGCAGTAGGATGAACAAGGAGGAGTCCTGATGCAAGGTTGTTATGATGAACTTAAACTAAGGGTGCCTCTCTATTCCCTATATAGTGCACTACTTTTGACCACAGTGCTCTGTAGCAGGACACTACAACTAACCATGAACAATCACAACTATGATAAACTTGTCCTGATATGGCTGTTGTTGTTTACAGGGAGAGAAGATCTTCTTCCTGATCAAGCCCACGTCCGCAAACCTATCGCTGTATGAGCGCTGGAGGTCCTCAGCCAATCACACTGAGATGTTCTTCGCCGACCAGGTGGACAAGTGTTACAAGTGCACTCTGAAGCAGGGACAAACCCTATTCATACCGTCAGGTTAGTGCACTCTGAGGTAGTGATCATACCATCAGGTTAGTGATCTCTGAAGCAGGGACAAACCCTATTCATACCATCAGGTTAGTGCACTCTGAGGTAGTGATCATACCATCAGGTTAGTGCACTCTGAGGTAGTGATCATACCATCAGGTTAGTGCACTCTGAGGTAGTGATCATACCATCAGGTTAGTGCACTCTGAGGTAGTGATCATACCATCAGGTTAGTGCACTCTGAGGCAGTGATCATATCATCAGGTTAGAACCACACTAGCCCAGACAGGGCCCAAATCAAACATGTTATTGTAGTTTGATGTTGTTAGCAGAACAGTCTCATTGGGAATGGAAGTGTAACACTGAACGCTGTTGATGTCATTTGTTGATTGGTGTGTATGTATTGTGTTGGTGTGTATGTAATGTGTTGGGGTATTGAATGGTGTGTATGTAATGTGTTGGTGTATTGAATGGTGTGTATGTAATGTGTTGGTGTATTGAATGGTGTGTATGTAATGTGTTGGTGTATTGAATGGTGTGTATGTAATGTGTTGGGGTATTTAATGGTGTGTATGTAATGTGTTGGGGTATTGAATGGTGTGTATGTAATGTGTTGGGGTATTGAATGGTGTGTATGTAATGTGTTGGGGTATTTAATGGTGTGTATGTAATGTGTTGGGGTATTGAATGGTGTGTATGTAATGTGTTGGGGTATTGAATGGTGTGTATGTAATGTGTTGGGGTATTGAATGGTGTGTATTCCAGGCTCTGTCGTAGCCGGCCGCGACCGGGAGACCCATGGGGCGGCGCACAATTGGCCCAGCGTCGTCCAGGGTAGGGGAGGGAATGGCCGGCAGGGATGTAGCTCAGTTGGTAGAGCATGGCGTTTGCAACGCCAGGGTTGTGGGTTCGATTCCCACGGGGGGCCAGTATGAAAAAATTAAACAAATAATGTATGCACTCACTATCTGTAAGTCGCTCTGGATAAGAGCGTCTGCTAAATGACGTAAATGTAAATGTATTCTGTGCCGCGTTCCAGGTTGGATCAATGCAGTTCTGACTCCAGTGGACACTCTGGCCTTCTCTGGACACTTCGTCCACAACCTGAGTGTTGAGATGCAGATGAGGTGAGAACTTTAACTGACGTTATAAAACATCAGGAGGATACTTTTAATACAAGAAAAAAACCTTCAGGTGTGAGGTCACAACTTTTATCTTCCAGTTAAAGCACATTGTTTATCTGAAGTCATGATTCATCTCTATAGTGTGTTGTACCATATGTGTCGTCGTCTCTATAGTGTGTTGTACCATATGTGTCGTCATCTCTATAGTGTGTTGTACCATATGTGTCGTCATCTTCTCCCTCTTCCAGAGCGTACGAGGTGGAGAAGCGTTTGAAGGTGAACTGTCTGACTCCGTTCCCCAACTTTGAGACGGCCTGCTGGTACGTGGGACGTCACCTGTTGGAGAGATTCAAAGGTACACTAATTATTTTATACCTTTTCTCCCCTTCACGTCTGTTAGGTTTTTACTTACATTTTACATTTACATTTTAGTCATTTAGCAGACGCTCTTATCCAGAGCGACTTACATGAGCAATTAGGGTTAAGTGCCTTGCTCAAGGGCACATCGACAGATTTTTCACCTAGTCGGCTCGGGGATTAGAACCAGCAACCTTTCGGTTACTGGCACAACGCTCTTAACCACTAAGCTACCTGCCGCCCTACTTCACGTATGTTAGGTTTTTACGCCATGACTATTTAGGGTTCACCCCATAACTGCCTGTGTGTCGCTTGACGACTTTTATGGTTTTACTTCACAGCTATTTGGGTTTTAATCCACGACTATTTGGGTCTGTGACTACTGACTAGCGTTGTGATGCGTTTCCTGTTCTCCTGGTGGTGAATAGCGTGTGTTCTTCCTACGGTCTGCTCAGCAGATGAGGAGTTGGATGCTCTAATATTATTATTGTCATTAAACGTCTGCGTGGCGTCGTTCACAGATGATTAGGTTCAAAAGGCCTGGCACAGGCACAATCACTAGCTCAATTACTGCTCTCTCTGTGTTGTAACTCCTCTCAGCTGGCCACAGAGCTCTGTTTACATTTCCACTGGATGCCTTTTCTCTGTCTGCTGTAATATGGTCAGATTGCCTTCTTAAGATAACATTGCCAACTTACTGTACGGCAGCGTCCAAAATGCCACCCTATTCCCTACATAGTGCACTACTTTTGACCAGGTCCCACAGGGCTGGTAGTGCACTATGTAGGGAATAGGATGCCATTTGGGATGCAGGCTATTAAGACCACAGTGGTTTCTTACCCATTATTCTCTTATGGAGAATAGTTATGTCCAGGTCATATCTATCTCTACATCAGGGATCATTAGAACAGGAGTGTATTTAGTGAGATGAGCATTGCTCATAGAAATATAATGAATAGAGCTGATGTTATCCCCAGTTTTATAGGATAGATATCACATCTGTTCCAAACAATACATTCTATCTATTCTGCAACTCTCCTGAACAGGTTGATGCCCCACCTCCTCCTTGACTAACCCCACCCAGCAGGGTTCCATCTCGTATCAACTAGCTGCAGACTGACTGGGTATCTCTGGCTATCAGTGTAGAGACAGCCTTCACACAGACAGACAGCAGCTAGAGACAGCCTTCACACAGACAGACAGCAGCTAGAGACAGCCTTCACTCACACACCGAAGCTAGACAGCTTCACCAGACAGACAGCAGCTATGAGACAGCCTTCACCAACATAGCAACTAGAGACAGCTTCACTCAACACAGACAGCAGCTAGAGACAGCTTCACTCACACACAGACAGCAGCTAGAGAGCAGCCTTCACACAGGACAGACATGCAGATAAGACAGCTCACTCACACAGCAGCACAGCTTTAAGAAGACACCTTCCACAACAGACAGCAGCTAGAGACAGCCTTCACTCACACACAGACAGCAACTAGAGACAGCCTTCACTCCACAACAGCAGCAGCTAGGAAGCCTTCACTCACACACAGACAGCAGACTAGAGACGCCTTCCACAGACAGACAGCAGTAGGACAGCCTTCACACACACACAGACAGCAGCTAGAGACAGCCTTCACACAGACAGACAGCAGCTAGAGACAGCCTTCACTCACACACAGACAGCAACTAGAGACAGCCTTCACTCACACACAGACAGCAGCTAGAGACAGCCTTCACACAGACAGACAGCAGCTAGAGACAGCCTTCACTCACACACAGACAGCAGCTAGAGACAGCCATCACACAGACAGACATCAGCTAGAGACAGCCATCACACAGACAAACAGCAGCTAGAGACAGCCATCACTCACACAGACAGCAGCTAGAGACAGCCTTCACAGAGATAGCAGCTAGAGACAGCCTTCACAGAGATAGCAGCTAGAGACAGCCTTCACACAGATAGCAGCTAGAGACAGCCTTCACACAGACAGCAGCTAGAGACAGCCTTCACTCACACACAGACAGCAGCTAGAGACAGCCATCACACAGACAGACAGCAGCTAGAGACAGCCATCACACACACAGACAGCAGCTAGAGACAGCCTTCACAAAGACAGACAGCAGCTAGACAGCCTTCACACACAGACAGCAGCTAGAGACAGCCTTCACACAGACAGCAGCTAGAGCCAGCCATCACACAGACAGACAGCAGCTAGAGACAGCCATCACACACACAGACAGCAGCTAGAGACAGCCTTCACAAAGACAGACAGCAGCTAGAGACAGCCTTCACACAAAGACAGCAGCTAGAGACAGCCTTCACACAGACAGACAGCAGCTAGAGACAGCCTTCACACAGACAGACAGCAGCTAGAGACAGCCTTCACACAGACAGACAGCAGCTAGAGACAGCCTTCACACAGACAGACAGCAGCTAGAGATAGCCTTCACACAGACAGCAGCTAGAGACAGCCTTCACACAGACAGACAGCAGCTAGAGACAGCCTTCACACAGACAGACAGCAGCTAGAGACAGCCTTCACACAGACAGACAGCAGCTAGAGACAGCCTTCACACAGACAGACAGCAGCTAGAGACAGCCTTCACACAGACAGCAGCTAGAGACAGCCTTCACTCACAGACAGGCAGACAGCAGCTAGAGACAGCCTTCACTCACAGACAGTCAGACAGCAGCTAGAGACAGCCTTCACTCACAGACAGTCAGACAGCAGCTAGAGACAGCCTTCACACAGACAGCAGCTAGAGACAGCCTTCACTCACAGACAGACAGACAGCAGCTAGAAACAGCCTTCACACAGACAGACAGCAGCTAGAGACAGCCTTCACACAGACAGCAGCTAGAGACAGCCTTCACACAGACAGCAGCTAGAAACAGCCTTCACAGACAGACAGACAGCAGCTAGAGACAGCCTTCACACAGACAGACAGCAGCTAGAGACAGCCTTCACACAGACAGACAGCAGCTAGAGACAGCCTTCACACAGACAGACAGCTAGAGACAGGCAGCCAGCAAGGCAAGGAGGCAACAGGGTTGTATTCACAAACCGAACGGAAGCAAACGGGCTGAAACAGGATGGGACCTGCCCGAATCTGTCCAATAAGAAATACCTGTTTTCATTTTCCGTTTGCAAAATGTTTTGCTATGGTGTGTACTAATGAATATGACCCAGCTAGAAGCATGAATCTGATTTAAACGGCCTTCAGCTTGAAGTAACTTGTTCCAGGATGCGCTAATCAGATGTTATAGGGATTATTTTATGTTATTGAACCAGAATGGATCCAGTTTCAACAGCGTTGTGGAGGAAAGAAACAGAGTTATATTTTCCCTGCTGTGTATGAAATTTGCGGTGACAAGGCTCTCTGAAACGTGATAATGTAGATGTGTTGTGATTGGTTAAATACTGACAGCAGTTAGGCTAGAGGGAGCTATTCTCTGACAATGGAAATAGGTTTTTATGAAACATTTCATTTCTGTACGGCTCCTGACTTTAGCTCTATCAATGTTCTTACAGTGAATGAACAGAATCCGAGATGTTTTAGTCAATTACTTTAACCTTTATTTTATCACATTGTCCCATTGAGGTAAAAGACCTCTTTACCAAGGGAGAGCTGTCAGACCTCTTTACCAAGGGAGATCTGTCAGACCTCTTTACCAAGGGAGAGCTGTCAGACCTCTTTACCAAGGGAGAGCTGTCAGACCTCTTTACCAAGGGAGAGCTGTCAGACCTCTTTACCAAGGGAGAGCTGTCAGACTTGTCTGAGGTTGTCAACATCTGATCTAACAGTATGCTGTATTGTTGCAGGTCTACACAAGGCCAACAGACAGCCAGCTCCTTACCTGGTCCATGGAGCTAAGATCATCAACGGAGCTTTCAGGGCCTGGACTAAGAAACAGGCAAGTTTGGTTTCCTCCATCACATCTACATAACACATCTATTACACCTATATAACCTCAAATACCTGCTACACTACATGACCAACAGTATGTGGACACCTGCTCATCAAACATCTCATTCCAAAATCATGGGCATTAATATGGAGTTGGTCCCCCCTTTGCTGCTATAACAGCCTCCAATCTTCTGGGAAGGCTTCCCACTAGATGTTGGAACATTGCTGTGGGGACTTGCTTCCATTCAGCCACAAGAGCATTAGTGAGGTCGGGCCCTGATGTTGGGCGATTAGGCCTGGCTCGCAGTCGGCGTTCCAATTCATCCCAAAGGTGTTCAATGGGGTTGAGGTCAGGGCTTGGTGCAGGCCAGTCAAGTTCTTCCACATCGATCATGACAAACCATTTCTGTATGGATCTCGCTTTATGCACGGGGGCATGGTTATGCTGAAACAGGAAAGGGCCTTCCCCAAACTGTTGCCACAAAGTTGGAAGCACAGAGTCGTCTAGAATGTCATTGTATGCTATAAGATTTCCCTTCACTGGAACTAAGGGGCCTAGCCCGAACCATGAAAAACAGCCACAGACCCATTATTCCTCCTCCACCAAACTTTACAGTTGGCACTATGCATTCAGAAAGGTGGCATCCTATGACGGTGCCACATTTGAAAGTCAATGAGCTCTTCAGTAAGTCCATTCTACTACCAATGTTTGTCTATGGAGATTGCATGGCTGTGTTCTCGAATTTTATACACCTGTCAGCAACGGGTGTGGCTGAACTAGCTGAATCCACTCATTTGAAGGGGTTTTCCACATACTTTTGTATATATGGTGTATAACCTGAAAATAAATCCATACTAACTGTGTCGTCACCGTGTCCTCCCCTACAGGCCCTGTTAGAGCACGAGGATGAGCTCCCAGAGAACATGAAGCCCACTCAGCTCATCAAGGACCTGGCCAAGGAGATCCGGATCTCAGAGGTACGACCCTTACCCTGCCCTGTTCTGATCTGATCTGATCTCGACCCTTACCCTGCCCTGTTCTGATCTGATCTGATCTCGACCCTTACCCTGCCCTGTTCTGATCTGATCTGATCTCGACCCTTACCCTGCCCTGTTCTGATCTGATCTGATCTCGACCCTTACCCTGCCCTGTTCTGATCTGATCTGATCTCGACCCTTACCCTGCCCTGTTCTGATCTGATCTGATCTCGACCCTTACCCTGCCCTGTTCTGATCTGATCTGATCTCGACCCTTACCCTGCCCTGTTCTGATCTGATCTGATCTCGACCCTTACCCTGCCCTGTTCTGATCTGATCTGATCTTGACCCTTACCCTGCCCTGTTCTGATCTGATCTGATCTGATCTCGACCCTTACCCTGCCCTGTTCTGATCTGATCTGATCTCGACCCTTACCCTGCCCTGTTCTGATCTGATCTGATCTGATCTTGACCCTTACCCTGCCCTGTTCTGATCTGATCTGATCTCGACCCTTACCCTGCCCTGTTCTGATCTGATCTGATCTCGACCCTTACCCTGCCCTGTTCTGATCTGATCTGATCTCGACCCTTACCCTGCCCTGTTCTGATCTGTTCTGTTCTACTGGGCAGGTTGTTGTAGAGAGTAGGAATGTAACGATTCACCGATACGCATCTTCCCCTGTTCAAGTGTTTATGAGTGCATCGGTCCACGGGACACCAAACCAATCCGAATGTAGCATGTATCGGTCCACGGGACACCAAACCAATCCAAATGTAGCATGCATCGGGTCCACGGGACACCAAACCAATCCGAATGTAGCATGCATCGGTCCACGGGACACCAAACCAATCCGAATGTAGCATGCATCGGTCCACGGGACACCAAACCAATCCGAATGTAGCATGCATCGGTCCACGGGACACCAAACCAATCCGAATGTAGCATGCATCGGTCCACGGGACACCAAACCAATCCGAATGTAGCACGCATCGGTCAGAAAATCGATTCAAATGTCACGAATCGCCTGTTTTCTGTGGTTGTTGTTGTTTTGCTTAAATTACTTTCTTTCTACCTTCCCGAAAATATCTCTCATCTTCTGTGACAATTGATGCGTCCTCTTCTTCAGTGTTGAACATGTAGTTATGTTGACAGTCATTGATCGAACAACCCCAGGCAATATCAATATTTGATCAATATCAAACTGTGAGCAGCTTCTCACGCTGACCAACGAGAGGTAGGCCGATTCCTGATCTCGGCACTTCTGTGTGTCATCTTCAGTATTCAAACGTTTGTAAAAAATGGCTTGCACAATATTAGGCTATATTAGTTGAGTGACAGCCAATGTCATTTTGCTAGGTTATTTCTATCAAATGCGCTGAAAATTGTGATAATGGTGTTTTTACCGGAATACAAGTAGCGTAAGCTATCACTGGAGACACTCAACTGGCTACCCCTGCTGATCGGGACTTACTTTAGATGGAATTTGATTGTTCAGGTTCACCAACAGCAATAGTTTTAATAGTTTTGCTTTAAACAATCTGTGTATTTGGTCATTTTTAGATATACAGGGTAAAGTTGATTAATTTCATAGCGAGGACAGCAATCACTTTTTGCTACCTGCACTGCGTGGTCGACTTGAGAGAAGAAAAGATGCTCACTCTGAGCCAGTCAACATCCAAACGGTCCAAACCATTCCATTATGAGACGGGGGGTGAAATCCAAAGGTGTGCTATATATTAATTGGCAATGTCATAGCACATTTTTTAAGATAAATATTTATACACTACTAGCTCTAACACTTATAATCTGCAAAAATGACAAATTAATTAGAGGTTGATTTTAGATCAAAAGTCGGGGGGGTCATTCCCCCCCCTAACTGATAGTGGTCTGGTAGATTCCCTGTTTCCCCCCTAACATCCCCCTAACTGATAGTGAGGTGGTAGATTCCCTGTTTCCCCCCTAACATCCCCCTAACTGATAGTGGTCTGGTAGATTCCCTGTTTCCCCCCTAACATCCCCCTAACTGATAGTGGTCTGGTAGATTCCCTGTTTCCCCCCTAACATCCCCCTAACTGATAGTGGTCTGGTAGATTCCCTGTTTCCCCCCTAACATCCCCCTAACTGATAGTGGTCTGGTAGATTCCCTGTTTCCCCCCTAACATCCCCCTAACTGATAGTGGTCTGGTAGATTCCCTGTTTCCCCCCTAACATCCCCCTAACTGATAGTGGTCTGGTAGATTCCCTGTTTCCCCCCTAACATCCCCCTAACTGATAGTGGTCTGGTAGATTCCCTGTTTCCCCCCTAACATCCCCCTAACTGATAGTGGTCTGGTAGATTCCCAGTTTCCCTTATGGCTCAGCTCAGGTGATTACATACACAATAGACATACATAATATAGACGCACACTCAGATCCATCTCAGAGAGGCCCAGTTCAGACAGATCCATCTCAGACAGATCCATCTCAGACAGATCCATTTCAGACAGATCCATCTCAGACAGATCCATTTCAGACAGATCCGTCTCAGACAGATCCATCTCAGACAGATCCGTCTCAGACAGATCCATCTCAGACAGGCCCAGCTCATGAACTCCATCAGCAGCAGATTTTATTTTAGAATGATGATTGTGTTTATGCAACATATGTTAGTGTCTCAAATTGTATCGCATTTGTATATATTAAGGATCCCCATTAGTTCCTGCCAAGGCAGCAGCTACTCTTCCTGGGGTTTATTATGGATCCCCATTAGTTCCTGCCAAGGCAGCAGCTACTCTTCCTGGGGTTTATTAAGGAACCCCATTAGTTCCTGCCAAGGCAGCAGCTACTCTTCCTGGGGTTTATTATGGATCCCCATTAGTTCCTGCCAAGGCAGCAGCTACTCTTCCTGGGGTTTATTATGGATCCCCATTAGTTCCTGCCAAGGCAGCAGCTACTCTTCCTGGGGTTTATTATGGATCCCCATTAGTTCCTGCCAAGGCAGCAGCTACTCTTCCTGGGGTTTATTAAGGATCCTCATTAGTTCCTGCCAAGGCAGCAGCTACTCTTCCTGGGGTTTATTAAGGATCCTCATCAGTTCCTGCCAAGGCAGCAGCTACTCTTCCTGGGGTTTATTATGGATCCCCATTAGTTCCTGCCAAGGCAGCAGCTACTCTTCCTGGGTTTATTAGGATCCCCATTAGTTCCTGCCAAGGCAGCAGCTACTCTTCCTGGGGTTTATTATGGATCCCCATTAGTTCCTGCCAAGGCAGCAGCTACTCTTCCTGGGGTTTATTATGGATCCCCATTAGTTCCTGCCAAGGAGCAGCTACTCTTCCTGGTGTCCAGCAACACTGAAACATGCATGAGAGCATCAGCTGTTCCGGATGACTGTGTGATCACGCTCTCCATAGCCGATTTGAGTAAGACCTTTAAACAGGTCAACATTCACAAGGCCGCAGGGCCAGACGGATTACCAGGACGTGTACTCCGAGCATTCGCTGACCAACTGGCAAGTGTCTTCACTGACATTTTCAACCTCTCCCTGACTGAGTCTGTAATACCAACATGTTTCAAGCAGACCACCATAGTCCCTGTGCCCAAGGACTCTAAGATAACCTTCCTAAATGACTACCGACCCGTAGCACTGACGTCTGTAGCCATGAAGTGCTTTGAAAGGCTGGTCATGGCTCACATCAACACCATTATCCCAGAAACCCTAGACCCACTACAATTTGCATATCGCCCCAACAGATCCACAGATGATGCAATCTCTATTGCACTCCACACTGCCCTTTCCCACCTGGACAAAAGGAACACCTATTTGAGAATGCTGTTCATTGACTACAGCTCAGCATTCAACACCATAGTGCCCTCAAAGCTCATCACTAAGCTAAGGATCCTGGGACTAAACACCTCCCTCTGCAACTGGATCCTGGACTTCCTGACGGGCCGCCCCCAGGTGTTAAGGGTAGGCAACAACACATCTGCCACGCTGATCCTCAACACGGGGGCCCCTCAGGGGTGCGTGATCAGTCCCCTCCTGTACTCCCTGTTCACCCATGACTGCGTGGCCAGGCACGACTCCAACACCATCATTAAGTTTGCCGACGACGCAACAGTGGTAGGCCTGATCACCGACAACAACGAGACAGCCTATAGGGAGGAGGTCAGAGACCTGGCCGTGTGGTGCCATGACAACAACCTCTCCCTCAGCGTGACCAAGACAAAGGAGATGATTGTGGACTACAGGAAAAAGAAGAGGACCGAGCACGCCCCCATTTTCATCGAAGGGGCTGTAGTGGAACAGGTTGAGAGCTTCAAGTTCCTTGGTGTCCACATCACCAACAAACTATCATGGTCCAAACACACCAAGACAGTCGTGAAGAGGGCACAACAACACCTTTCCCCCTCAGGAGACTGAAAAGATTTGGCATGGGTCCTCAGATCCTCAAAAGGTTCTACAGCTGCACCATCGAGAGCATCCTGACTAGTTGCATCACTGCCTGGTATGGCAACTGCTCGGTCTCCTACCGCAAGGCACTACAGAGGGTAGTGCGTACGGCCCAGTACATCACTGGGGCCAAGCTTCCTGCCATCCAGGACCTCTATACCAGGCGGTGTCAGAGGAAGGCCCTAAAAATGGTCAAAGACTCCAGCCACCCTAGTCATAGACTGTTGTCTCTTCTACCGCACGGCAAGCGGTACCGGAGCGCCAAGTCTAGGTCCAAGAGGCTTCTAAACAGCTTCTACCCCCAAGCCATAAGACTCCTGAACATCTAATCAAATGGCTACCGAGATTATTTGCATTGCCCCCCCCACCCCTCTTTTACGCTGCTGCTACTCTGTTTATTATCTATGCATAGTCACTTTAACTCTACCCACATGTACATATTACCCCAATTACCTCGACTAACCGGTGCCCCCGCACATTGACTCTGTACCGGTACCCCCTGTATATAGCCTCCCTACTGTTATTTTATTTTACTGCTGCTCTTTAATTATTTGTTACTTTAACTTTTAATTTTTTTATATTGTATTTTTTAGTGATTTTTCTTTTGGTATTCTTTCTTAAAACTGCATTGTTGGTTAAGGGCTTGTAAGTAAGCATTTCACTGTTGTATTCGGCGCATGTGACAAATAACATTTGATTTGATTTGAAGATTTAGTTGAGGTTTAGTGAATGATTTGTCCCAAATACAATTATTTTAGTTTTTGAAATATTTAGGACTAACTTATTTCTTGCCACCCAATCTGAAACTGACTGTAGCTCTTTGTTAAGTGTTGCAGTGATTTCACTTGCTGTGGTAGCTGACGTGTCTAGTGTTGAGTCATCCGCATACATAGACACTCTGGCTTTACTCAAAGCCGGTGGCATGTCGTTAGTAAAGATTGAAAAAAGTAATGGGCCTAGACAGCTGCCCTGGGGAATTCCTGATTCTACCTGGATTATGTTGGAGAGGCTTCCATTAAAGAACACCCTCTGTGTTCTGTTAGACAGGTAACTCTTTATCCACATCATAGCAGGGGGTGTAAAGCCATAACACATACGTTTTTCCAGCAGCAGACTATGATCGATAATGTCAAAAGCCGCACTGAAGTCTTAACAAAACAGCCCCCACAATCTTTTTATCATCAAGTTCTCTCAGCCAATCATCAGTAATTTGTGTAAGTGCTGTGCTTGTTGAATGTCCTTCCCTTATAAGCGTGCTGAAAGTCTGTTGTCAATTTGTTTACTGTAAAATAGCATTGTATCTGGTCAAACACAATTTTTTCTAAAAGTTAACTAAGGGTTGGTAACAGGCTGATTGGTCGGCTATTTGAGCCAGTAAAGGGGGCTTTACTACTCTTAGGTAGCGGAAAGACTTTTGCTTCCCTCCAGGCCTGAGGGCACACACTTTCTAGTAGGCTTAAATTGAAGATATGGCAAATAGGAGTGGCAATATCGTCCGCTATTATCCTCAGTAATTTTCCATCCAAGTTGTCACACCCAGGTGGCTTGTCATTGTTGACAGACAACAATAATTGTTTAACTCTTCCACACTCACTTTACGGAATTCAAAATTACAATGTTTGTCTTTCATAATTTGGTCAGATATACTTGGATGTGTAGTGTCAGCGTTTGTTGCTGGCATGTCATGCTTAAGTTTGCTAATCTTGCCAATGAAAAAATCTATTAAAGTAGTTGGCAATATCAGTTGGTTTTGTGATGAATGAGCCATCTGATACAATGAATGATGGAGCTCAGTTTGCCTTTTTGCCCAAAATTTCATTTAAGCTGCTCCAAAGCTTTTTACTATAATTCTTTATGTCATTTATCTTTGTTTCATAGTGTAGTTTCTTCTTCTTTTTATTCAGTTTAGTCACATGATTTCTCAATTTGCAATACGTTTGCCAGTCGGTTGTGCAGCCAGACTTATTTGCCATTATTTTTGCCTCATCCCTCTCAACCATACACATTTTCAATTCCTCATCAATCCACAGGGATTTAACCGTTTTTACAGTCATTTTCTTAATGGGTGCATGCTTATTAGTAACTGGAATAAGCAATTTCATAAATGTGTGAAGTGCAGCGTCTGGTTGCTCCTCATTACACACCACGGACCAACAAATATTCTTCACATCAACAACAGAGGGATCACTACGAAACGTATTGTATGACCTCTTATACACTATATTAGGCCCAGCCTTTGGAACTTCGGTTTTCCTAGATGTGTCTTCTGTATTGTGATCACTACATCCGATGGATTTGGATACTGCTTTCAAACCTATTTCTGCAGCATCAGTAAAGATGTGATCAATACATGTTGATGATTTCATTCCTGTGCTGTTTGTAACTACCCTGGTAGGTTGACTGATAACCTGAACCAGGTTGCAGCCACTGGTTACCGGCGCAGCTCTAGCAGGGCAGAAATCTGACAAACTGACTCGTTGGAAAGGTGGCATCCTATGACGGTGGCACGTTGAAAGTCAATGGGCTCTTCAGTAAGGCCATTCTACTGCCAATGTGTGTCTATGGAGAGTGGATGGCAAAATTTATACACCTGTCAGCAGTGGGTGTGGCTGAAATAGCCGAATCCACCCATTTGAAGGGGTGTCCACATACTTTTGGCCATATAATGTACCTCTCTGTTGATATGAAGTACATTATGAAGCATTTCACACATATTAACCAGATACTGACTGTTAGCAATTGGTGGTCTATAGCATTGAACCGAATCACATCAATTCGTTCCTCTAGTCAAACCGAAATCGCACCAAATCGTTTCAAACTAAAATCGTTCCAGTATGGTATCAGTCCATGTCTCTAGATACGTATGGCTCCTGTATGGTATCAGTCCATGTCTCTAGATAGTACGGTCCTGATGGTATCAGTCCATGTCTCTAATACGTATGCTCCTGGATGGTATCAGTCCATGTCTCTAGATACGTAGGCTCCTGGATGGTATCAGTCCCATGTCTCTAGATACGTATGGCTCCTGGGATGGTATCATGTCCATGTCTCTAGATACGTATGGCTCCTGGATGGTATCAGTCCATGTCTCTAGATACGTATGGCTCCTGGATGGTATCAGTCCATGTCTCTAGATACGTATGGCTCCTGGATGGTATCAGTCCATGTCTCTAGATACGTATGGCTCCTGGATGGTATCATTCCATGCTCTAGATACGTATGGCTCCTGGAGGTATCAGTCCATGTCTCTAGATACGTATGGCTCCTGGATGGTATCAGTCCATGTCTCTAGATACGATGGCTCCTGGATGGTATCTTCCATGTCTCTAGATACGTATGGCTCTGATTGGTATCAGTCCATGTCTCTATATACGTATGGCTCCTGGATGGTATCAGTCCATGTCTCTAGATACGTATGGCTCCCGGATGGTAATCAGTCCATGTCTCTAGATACGTATGGCTCTGATGGTATCAGTCCATGTCTCTAGATACGTATGGCTCCTGGATGGTGGATCAGTCCATGCTCTGATACGTATGGCTCCGGATGATAGTCCATCTAGATACGTATGGCTCCTGGATGGTATCAGTCCATGTCTTAGATACGTATGGCTCCTGGATGGTATAGTCCATGTCTCTAGTACGTATGGCTCCTGGTGGTATCAGTCCATGTCTCTAGATACTAGGCTCCTGGATGGTATCAGTCCATGTCTCTAGATACGTATGGCTCCTGGATGGTATCAGTCCATGTCTCTATATACTCGTGGCTCGTGTATCATCCATGTCCATATACGTATGGCTCCTGGATGGTATCCATGTCCCAGGTCCTGAATAGCGGCCGCACCGGTGAGACCATGGCCGATGTCGCTAATGACGTATGCGTCCGGATGTAGGCATGGTCTTAGAACTGGCTCTGGAGGGTATCAGTTGTCTAGAACGTATGGGTTGCAACCAGGGTTGGTCATTCCCACAGTATGGCCGGATGGTATCAAAAAAATGATGCCTCACGATACGTATGGCTCCTGGTGTAGCGTCCATGCTAAAATTAACAATGTACCTAAATGGTATCAGTATCTGAACGTAGGGTTTCCTGGATGGATCAGTCCATGTCTCTAGATACGTATGGCTCCTGTATGGTATCAGTCCATTCTCTAGATACGTATGGTATGGTCAGTCCATCTCTAGATACGTATGCTCGGATGGTTCCATGTCTCTAGATACGTATGGTATCCTGATGTTCAGTCCATCCTAGATACGTGGTCCTGTATGGTATCAGTCCATGTCTCTAGATACGTATGGCTGGATGGTATAGTCAGTCCTGTCGTTGGTCGTGTATGGTTCCATGGTGTATCAGTTCCTGTAGGTACGTATGGTTCTGTATGGTACGTCCTGTCTCCTGATGTATGGTCCTGGATTATATCCATGTCTCATACGTATGGCTCCTGGATGGTATCTCCGATGTCAGAGTACGTATGGCTCTAGGATCAGTATGGTCTGTATACGTATGGCTCCATGGAGAGTACAGTCCAGTTTCTAGATACGTCGGCTTCCTGGATGGATCAGTCCAGTCTTACTAGTACGTATGGCTCCGTAGGTATAGTCCATGTCTCTAGATACGTATGGTCCGTATGGACAGTCCATGGTCTCTAGAGACGTATGGTTCCTGATATGGTATCAGGTCCATGTCTTAGATACGTATGCGTTCCCGTATGGTATCAGTCCATGTCTCTAGATACGTAGGGCTCCTGTATTGGTTCAGTCCATGTCTCTAGATACGTATGGCTCCTGGATGGTATCAGTCAGTCTCTAGATACGTATGGCTCCTGGATGGTATCAGTCCATGTATTCTAGATACGTATGCCTCCTGGATGGTATCAGTCCATGTCTCTAGATACGTATCAAATCGTCTTGAAAGGGAAAGATGCACATCCTTATTTTACTATCCCTAGTAAAGACACATCATTCTAGTAATGACCTTAGTTGTTGTGGAGACATCATTCTAGTAATGACCTTAGTTGTTGTGGAGACATCATTCTAGTAATGACCTTTGTCCACCTGTGCTCTACACAATACGCACATTGAACGAAGGAGCTCAGTTTGCATCGCTCTCTGCGTAATTCAATATACATTTATGCGGCAGAACAACGCTTTGTTTGCATAGAGTTTGTAGAGACGTTTATAGTATCAATTAATTACCAATTTCTGAACTGCATTATGGGTTTTGTAGTGAACTGGTTTACTAACTGTACTATGAACACACGGCTCAGACTGTTGTCATTGTTCAGAGTGAAATATAAGGAGAGAAAATTGTTAAGTGAGTGTCTTTGGATAAAGACATCTTGCTAACTGAACGCATTGTTTTTTTGTCCAGAATGCGGCTAAAGCCATTAAGAGTGATTCGAGTAGCAAGGCTCCAGTGGAAGAGGCCCCTCCTGCCCCATTAGAGCCTGAGGACCCTGCTTCCCCCTCCAGCGTCCCCTCTCCCTCCCCTCCTCCCCGGGAGAAACCAGCCAGGAAGAAGGCCTCCAAGGTCCCCAAACCTCCCAAGGTCCCCAAACCCCCCAAGGTCCCCAAACCTCCCAAGGTCCCCAAACCTCCCAAGAAAGGAAAGAAAGAGAAGGAAGTCCCTCCTCCTCCTCCTCCTCCTCCTCCTCTTCAACCGTCAAAGCCCTCCAGCCTGGCAGCTCTGGAGTCTCACGCCAAGGACATCCTCAGCAAGATGGACCAGCCCAAGAAGGGCAAGATGGGGGGCAAGGTGAGCTATTAACCTGTTTAACCATGTTTAACCTGACTGGGCCTGGAACAAACCCACCCCTATAGGCCTAGATGGACCAGCCCAAGAAGGGTAAGATGAGACCAAGCAAGCGGACCTTACTGGACCTGTCCTGCTCTACCTGTCACCTGTGTGATGTCATATCTGTGTTACCTGCTTCCCAGGCGGCTAAGAACGTCCTGAGCATGTCGGAGAAGGAGACCTGTAAGCAGAACGACGTGGAGAAGTTTGAGATCCGAGAACAGAACAAGAAACAGACGGAAGCCAAGTGGAAATATAAGGTAAGATACAGAATAGTTTGAGTCTGAACTGTTTTAAGTGGAAATATAAGGTACGGTTCAAAACAGTTTCAGTTAGGTAAGATACAGAGCAGAAATACAAGGTAAGATACAGAATATATTCGGAACAGTTTCAGTTAGAAATATAAGGTAAAAGAACAGTTTCAGTTGATGCTGTTTTAGGAGGAATTAGAAAAGATACAGAACAGATTGAGTTAAGTTAGGTAAGATACAGAACAGATTGAGTCAAGGCTGTCTTGACATGCTTTAAAAAGACATGGACCAAAGTAAACATGATAATGATGGATAAACAATAAACCCAATTCAAGCTGGATGCTGTTTGGAAGAAGATGCAAGTGGTTCTGTTCTATTAAAGCTTGAGAAGCTGAGAAGTCCAACAGAAAAATGTTGGATCATGGTAAAGTGATTAACACACTATAGATCATAGTAATCAGCTAAACTAACACTGCGGCTTTACTCACAATTAGAGTACTGGAACTGTTCAAAGCTTGTAGAATACGGACCCAGCCAACCGGCTCAGTCCTCACAACTATGTCATATCCACAACATTCCACCCATAAGCATTCACATCTGCCGGGAGTCCTGCTGGTGGGCGTCCCAAATGACGCCCTATTCTCTATAAGGTGTAGAGGACTACGGTCAAAGTAGTGCACTACAGTATATAGGGAATAGGGTGCCGTTTGGGATGTAGGCCTGCTTTAAGGAGGCTGTTGTGTCATTATAGCTGGATAACATGGGATGGGTTCTGGAGGAAAGCTTAGTTGGGGTGAACGGAAGACATTAGTCAGCTTTAGTTTCATGGAAGCTTGTATGCCAAAGTGTTTCTGGTTGGAATGTCTGTAGTCATTCCAAGGGCTCAAACACTACCACATGGACTGGTAGATGGAGATACAGCAAGGTCATCGACACCAAGATCAGACCACATCTTCACCTGGCGGAGATACAGCAAGGTCATCGACACCAAGATCAGACCACATCTTCACCTGGCGGAGATACAGCAAGGTCATAGACATCAAGATCAGACCACATCTTCTCCGGGCAGATATACAGCAAGGTCATAGACATCAAGATCAGACCACATCTTCTCCGGGCAGATATACAGCAAGGTCATAGACATCAAGATCAGACCACATCTTCTCCGGGCAGATATACAGCAAGGTCATAGACATCAAGATCAGACCACATCTTCACCGGGCAGATATACAGCAAGGTCATAGACACCAAGATCAGACCACATCTTCACCTGGCGGAGATACAGCAAGGTCATAGACACCAAGATCAGACCACATCTTCACCTGGCGGATATACAGCAAGTATGAAGAATTGGCGTTTTTGACTCAAAAGTTTTGTACTTACAAAAACTCTTTGGGTGCCGGGTTCAAAAGGCATCTACTTAAAGAAGGAAAATATATACAGGAAGGTTATCATAGACCACCTCTTCAGTTTCTCTGATGGACTGGAGACCCTGGTAGATAGATATTCACCAGAGTGGAGTAGACCACACCTGTCTACATTAGGGTTGACCCCCAAGATTAAAATCATTTGATTTTGATTTGCTTTACTCCGATTTAAAAAATATATATATTTTAGCAGTGCGCAATACTTCTATCAACATCTTAGAAATGTTGTAATACTTTAAGTGTGTATGGCCCCATTACGTCGTTATAAACATGTTGTCTGTCCTTCTGCCAGATCCTCTAAACAGGACATTCAATTATCTTTGTTGTTCTTGTCCATTGCAGAACAGCAAACCAGATTCCTTACTGAAGATGGAAACTGAAGAGCACAAGTTTGAGAGAACACCGCTGTCAGGCAACAAAGACAAGTTTGCATTCTCATTGACACACAAGAAGTTACTAGGGTATGTATACTGGGGTATGTAGGGTATGTATACTGGGGTATGTAGGGTATGTATACTACTGCGTACATGTACTGTGTGCGTGTAACTGGACTAGTCCTACTTTCCTGTGGGTTTGGACCGCCAAACCCCAACCATCAAACAAGCGGCAGAGCGAGGAAGAGAGGGAAGCGAGAGAGAGAGAGTAGAGAGAGAAGCAGGCAGGGAAGGTGAGAGAGGAGGCGAATCGCGAGAAGAGATAGAGAGAGCAGAGAAGAGAGGTAGCAGAGAGAGGGGGTAGAGATGCGTAGGGACGCAGGAAGAAGAAGGAGAGGAAGAAGAGAGTCTATATAGTCTTGTCGCTGATATCTTCTGATCAAGTATTAGCTGAAGGTAATCTGCGAAACAGCGAGTAGGATAGAGGCTGGATCTGATAGCAGAGTATAGAGGGTATCGGAGAGGAGACGGAAGAGATGAGTGGATAGCAGCGGATAGGAGTCAGAGTCTACGTCTCTGCATAGCTGCTATCTCAGCTCTCTGCGTCGCTCTATCTAATCTTGTACGATAATATCTAGCTAGTAGCCACCCTCGCTCTCTCCAACTCTATCTAGATCTCCCCTATCTCTGCTCTCTCTCTCTCCCTCTCGCTCTATCTCACCCTCTCTCTCTCTCTCTCTCTCTCTCTCCCAGTTCTAAGCTGAAGCCCCAGACCAACTCCAGTGTGTTTGGTTCGTTACAAAACCTAAAGGAGGACAAGGCCAAGCCGGTGAGAGACGAATATGACTACGTGTCAGACGAAGGAGAGCTGAAGATTGATGAGTTCCCCATCAGGAGGAAAAAGAACGCTGTCAAGAGGGACTTATCCTGTGAGTACTGAGACATAAAGTCCTGTGTAGCTCAGTTGGTAGAGCATGGCGCTTGCAACGCCAGAGTTGTGGGTTCGATTCCCACGGGGGACCAGTGTGAAAATGTATGCACTCACTAACTGTAAGTCACTCTGGATAAGAGCGTCTGCTAAATGACTAAAATGTAAAAATAAATATTAAAAAATACTATTGGAGAGAAAATGGTCCTGTGAGTACTGAGACAGTACTGAGACAGGGAAACTCAGATGGGAAATCGTGTACTGAATACAATTATGTATATTTGTATTTACTTAATAATTAAATCTATCAAAATGGACTGATTTACTAGTTGTTGATTGACTGTCACTTCTCTTCCTGTTCCAGTCCTGTCAAACATCAAAGACCCAATCCACCCATCCAAGAAGCCAAAGCTCCTCCCCTCTGCTGTCAAGGTACGTCAGCTCCTCCCCTCTGTTCACAGGGTATGTCAGCCCCACCCCTCTGTTCACAGGGTATGTCAGCCCCTCCCCTCTGTTCCCAGGGTATGTCAGCCCCACCCCTCTGTTCACAGGGTATGTCAGCCCCTCCCCTCTGTTCCCAGGGTATGTCAGCCCCACCCCTCTGTTCCCAGGGTATGTCAGCTCCTCCCCTCTGTTCCCAGGGTATGTCAGCTCCTCCCCTCTGTTCCCAGGGTATGTCAGCTCCTCCCCTCTGTTCCCAAGGTATGTCAGCCCCTCCCCTCTGTTCACAGGGTATGTCAGCCCCTCCCCTCTGTTCACAGGGTATGTCAGCCCCTCCCCTCTGTTCCCAGGGTATGTCAAGCTCCCCTCCCCTCTGTCCCAGGGTATGTCAGCCCCTCCCCTCTGTTCCCAGGGTATGTCAGCCCCTCCCCTCTGCTGTCAAGGTACGTCAGCTCCTCCCCTCTGTTCCCAGGGTATGTCAGCTCCTCCCCTCTGTTCCCAGGGTATGTCAGCTCCTCCCCTCTGTTCCCAGGTATGTCAGCTCCTCCCCTCTGTTCCCAGGGTATGTCAGCCCCTCCCCTCTGTTCCCAGGGTATGTCAGCCCCTCCCTCTGTTCCCAGGGTATGTCAGCCCCTCCCCTCTGTTCCCAGGGTATGTCAGCCCCTCCCCTCTGTTCCCAGGGTATGTCAGCCCCTCCCCTCTGTTCCCAGGGTACGTCAGCTCCTCCCCTCTGTTCCCAGGGTATGTCAGCCCCTCCCCTCTGTTCCCAGGGTATGTCAGCTCCTCCCCTCTGTTCCCAAGGTATGTCAGCCACTCCCCTTAACTCACCAATAATATATGAAGGACCATGTGGCTAGAAAATATCGGAGCACAGTACAGTTGGGGTCAGGTCAGCACAATAGTGTGAAGTGGGTATCACAGTAATGTCCATAGAGAGTCTAGATCCCATTTCTAGGGAAAGTCCCAAATGGCACCCTAGTCAAAAGTAGTGCACTATATAAGGAATAGGATTCCATTTGGGAAGCGTGCTAATGGTTCTAACTCAGCTGTCCTGTTTGCCAGCTAACATCCAGAACTAAAGACTTTAATTACACTCTGATATTTACATTTCTACGTCCATGAAGAGAACAGCCTAATGAGGAGTTCTAAGACCAGAACAGTCGGAGGGAAACATTCTGAAATATTTGCTCCTTCCTTCCATGAGGTCGTTAATGAATTCCATGTGATGGTTGAAAAACCAGTCAAATAGCAATAGAGATCACATATGGTTGTGTGTTTAGTGTTGTCATGATACCACTATCTTGATACTAGGAAGTAAGGAAGCAAAGCAAACAGAACATGAAGTGGACTCCATGTCTTTAGGAAAACAGCCCTAATGTTGGAAACAAACATCATGTTGTCATCCAGAGTCGCATGTATTTATTTTCCAAGCTATAGCACGCAATATTTTACATACAGCAGGTTTTTAAAGGAACGAACAGTTTGGCCTGCTTCGTGTTGTCTTTTTTTTTGCTAAGGAAAATCTGTTATCGTCGTGTCGCGATACTGTCTTTGTTTGTGTGTGTGTGTGTGTGTGTGTGTGTGTGTGTGTGTGTGTGCATGCAAGCGTTTGTGTGTGTTGCTTTTCTCTCATAATGTTGAGACTTAAAACAACATCCAGTGAGAATCAAAGGCAGGGCTCTGCAGCACCGGGCCAAACAACACCACGCACTGGGCCAGAACATAGCTGTTGTACCAGAGAAAGAGAGAGAGGCAGAGAGAGAGGCAGAGAGAGAGGCAGAGAGAGAGAAAGAGAGAGCGAGGCAGGCTGAGAGAGAGGCAGGCTGAGAGAGGCAGAGAGAGAGAGAGAGGCAGGCTGAGAGAGAGGCAGAGAGAGAGAGAGGCAGGCTGAGAGAGAGGCAGGCTGAGAGAGAGGCAGGCTGAGAGAGAGAGAGAGGCAGGCTGAGAGAGAGAGAGAGGCAGGCTGAGAGAGAGAGAGGCAGGCTGAGAGAGAGACAGGCTGAGAGAGAGGCAGGCTGAGAGAGAGGCAGGCTGAGAGAGGCAGAGAGAGAGAGAGAGGCAGGCTGAGAGAGAGGCAGGCTGAGAGAGGCAGGCTGAGAGAGAGAGAGGCAGGCTGAGAGAGAGGCAGGCTGAGAGAGGCAGGCTGAGAGAGAGAGAGAGGCAGGCTGAGAGAGAGAGAGGCAGGCTGAGAGAGAGAGAGAGAGAGAGAGAGAGAGGGGAGGGAGAGAGGGGAGAGAGAGAGAGAGAGAGAGACCTCGGTCCCATTCACCCCAGCTATGTCCTATGGTCCCATTCACCCCAGCTATGTCCTATGGTCCCATTCACCCCAGCTATGTCCTATGGTCCCATTCACCCCAGCTATGTCCTATGGTCCCATTCACCCCAGCTATGTCCTATGGTCCCATTCACCCCAGCTATGTCCTATGGTCCCATTCACCCCAGCTATGTCCTATGGTCCCATTCACCCCAGCTATGTCCTACTGTCCCATTCACCCCAGCTATGTCCTACTGTCCCATTCACCCCAGCTATGTCCTATGGTCCCATTCACCCCAGCTATGTCCTATGGTCCCATTCACCCCAGCTATGTCCTATGGTCCCATTCACCCCAGCTACAGTGAGGGGAGAAAAGTATTTGATCCCCTGCTGATTTTGTATGTTTGCCCACTGACAAAGAAATGATCAGTCTATAATTGTAATGGTAGGTTTATTTGAACAGTGAGAGACAGAATAACAAAACAAAAATCCAGAAAAACGCATGTCAAAAATGTTATAAATTGATTTGCATTTTAATGAGGGAAATAAGTATTTGACCCCCTCTCAATCAGAAAGATTTCTGGCTCCCTGGTGTCTTTTATACAGGTAACAAGCTGTGATTAGGAGCACACTCTTAAAGGGAGCGCTCCTAATCTCAGTTTGTTACCTGTATAAAAGACACCTGTCCACAGAAGCAATCAATCAATCAGATTCCAAACTCTCCACCATAGCCAAGACCAAAGAGCTCTCCAAGGATGTCAGGGACAAGATTGTAGACCTACACAAGGCTGGAATGGGCTACAAGACCATCGCCAAGCAGCTTGGTGAGAAGGTGACAACAGTTGGTGCGAATATTCGCAAATGGAAAAAACACAAAAGAACTGTCAATCTCCCTCGGCCTGGGGCTCCATGCAAGATCTCACCTCGTGGAGTTGCAATGATCATGAGAACGGTGAGGAATCAGCCCAGAACTACACTGGAGGATCTTGTCAATTATCTCAAGGCAGCTGGGACCATAGTCACCAAGAAAACAATTGGTAACACACTACGCCGTGAAGGACTGAAATCCTGCAGCGCCCGCAAGGTCCCCCTGCTCAAGAATTCACATATACAGGGCCGTCTGAAGTTTGCCAATGAACATCTGAATGATTCAGAGGAGAACTGGGTGAAAGTGTTATGGTCAGATAACACCAAAATCGAGCTCTTTGGCATCAACTCAACTCGCCGTGTTTGGAGGAGGAGGAATGCTGCCTATGACCCCAAGTACACCATCCCCACCGTCAAACATGGAGGTGGAAACATTATGCTTTGGGGGTGTTTTTCTGCTAAGGGGACAGGACAACTTCACCGCATCAAATGGACGATGGACGGGGCCATGTACCGTCAAATCTTGGGTGAGAACCTCCTTCCCTCAGCCAGGGCATTGAAAATGGGTCGTGGATGGGTATTCCAGCATGACAATGACCCAAAACACACGGCCAAGGCAACAAAGGAGTGGCTCAAGAAGAAGCACATTAAGGTCCTGTAGTGGCCTAGCCAGTCTCCAGACCTTAATCCCATAGAAAATCTGTGGAGGAAGCTGAAGGTTCGAGTTGCCAAACGTCAGCCTCGAAACCTTAATGACTTGGAGTGGGACAGAATCCCTCCTGAGATGTGTGCTAACCTGGTGGCCAACTACAAGAAACGTCTGACCTCTGTGATTGCCAACAAGGGTTTTGCCACCAAGTACTAAGTCATGTTTTGCAGAGGGGTCAAATACTTATTTCCCTCATTAAAATGCAAATCAATTTATAACATTTTTGGCATGCGTTTTTCTGGATTGCGGATTTTTTTGTTGTTATTCTGTCTCTCACTGTTCAAATAAACCTACCATTAAAATTATAGACTGATCATGTCTTTGTCAGTGGGCAAATATACAAAATCAGCAGGGGATCAAATACTTTTTCCCTCACTGTATGTCCTATGGTCCCATTCACCCCAGCTATGTCCTATGGTCCCATTCACCCCAGCTATGTCCTATGGTCCCATTCACCCCAGCTATGTCCTATGGTCCATTCACCCAGCTACAGTGACTTACCCCACAATACACTGTATGTAGGATGACTTACCCACCAATACACTGCTGTAGGACTGACTTACCCCACCAATACACTGCTGTAGGACTGACTTACCCCACCAATACACTGTGCTGTAGGACTGACTTACCCCACCAATACACTGCTGTAGGACTGACTTACCCCACCAATACACTGCTGTAGGACTGACTTACCCCAAACCCAAAACACTGTGCTGTAGGACTGACTTACCCCACCAATACACTGCTGTAGGACTGGACTTACCCACCAATACACTGCTGTAGGACTGACTACCCCCATACACTGTGCGAGGATGACTTACCCTGCCCAATACAGCGTAGGACGATTACCCCCCCCAATACAGCTGTAGGACGATTACCCCCCCAATAACTGTACTGTAGGGTGACTTCCCACCAAAAC
>LR778264.1:61571116-61694532 GCA_902810595.1 Coregonus sp. 'balchen' | reverse complement strand
TTGTTTCCATTGTTGGGTGCTATTTGGTTGTTTCTATTGTTAGGTTGTTTGAACCATTTTCTTAGTTTGGTTGCTATTTGGAACCATTGTTTCATTCTATTGTTAGGGTGCTATTTGGAACCATTGTTTCATTCTATTGTTAGGGTGCTATTTGGAACCATTGTTTCATTCTATTGTTAGGGTGCTATTTGGAACCATTGTTTCATTCTATTGTTAGTTTCATTTGGACCATTGTTCATTGTTGTCTTGCTTGTCTCATTTAGTTGTATACCATTTTCTATTGTTATCATTTGACATGTTTATTATTGTAGGGTGCTATTTGGAACCATTCTATTGTTAGGGTGCTATTTGGAACCATTCTATTGTTAGGGTGCTATTTGGAACCATTGTTTCATTCTATTTTTCCTGCTGTTGTTCTCTCAGAAGATGCCAGTAATGAAAACAATCCAGTCCAGCAATAATAATCTACGCAAATTAATCATCAATTTATAATACATGTGAATCAAATGGAAACACAATAACAGTGATTACAGGGTATTTAGATGTTCTGGTTCTCTAATCACCTATAGTAACAAACAAACAGCTGATACTGTTAATGTAGGTGTGTGCGTGCGTGTGTGTGCGTGCATGTGTGTGTGCATATGTGTGTGTGTGCGTGCGTGTGTATGTGTGTGTGTGTGCGTGCGTGCATGCGCAGGGTGTTTCTCTCCTGGTTGTATTATGTTGTAGCCATCAGAGTTATTATTAGTGAAAGGTAGACCCACACCTACCAGTAACTCTCAGGTCTCAGGTCCAATAGCAGTTATGGTCAGTCAGGGCTCAGGTCCAATAGCAGTTATGGTCAGTCAGGGCTCAGGTCCAATAGCAGTTATGGTCAGTCAGGGCTCAGGTCCAATAGCAGTTATGGTCAGCCAGGTCTCAGCTCCAATAACAGTTATGGTCAGCCAGGTCTCAGGTCCAATAGCAGTTATGGTCAGCCAGGTCTCAGGTCCAATAGCAGTTATGGTCAGCCAGGTCTCAGGTCCAATAGCAGTTATGGTCAGCCAGGTCTCAGCTCCAATAGCAGTTATGGTCAGCCAGGTCTCAGGTCCAATAGCAGTTATGGTCAGTCAGGTCTCAGGTCAAATAGCAGTTATGGTCAGTCAAGCATCCAGCCAGCATCATTGAGGAGTTCAATGTCACAGCAATCTCCATATTAAGAGGTTCAGCTCTTCAGCACCCTATTCTCTATACGGTGTAGCCCTATATATATTCCCTATACGGGGTAGCCCTATATATATTCCCTATACGGGGTAGCCCTATATATATTCCCTATACGGTGTAGCCCTATATATATTCCCTATACAGGGTAGCCCTATATATATTCCCTATACGGGGTAGCCCTATATATATTCCCTATACGGGGTAGCCCTATATATATTCCCTATACGGTGTAGCCCTTATATATATTCCCTATACGGTGTAGCCCTATATATATTCCCTATACGGGGTAGCCCTATATATATTCCCTATACGGGGTAGCCCTATATATATTCCCTATACGGTGTAGCCCTATATATATTCCCTATACGGTGTAGCCCTATATATATTCCCTATACGGTGTAGCCCTATATATATTCCCTATACGGGGTAGCCCTATATATATTCCCTATACGGTGTATCCCTATATATTCCCTATACGGTGTAGCCCTATATATATTCCCTATACGGGGTAGCCCTATATATATTCCCTATACGGTGTAGCCCTATATATATTCCCTATACGGTGTAGCCCTATATATATTCCCTATACGGTGTAGCCCTATATATATTCCCTATACGGTGTAGCCCTATATATATTCCCTATACGGTGTAGCCCTATATATATTCCCTATACGGGGTAGCCCTATATATATTCCCTATACGGGGTAGCCCTATATATATTCCCTATACGGTGTAGCCCTATATATATTCCCTATACGGTGTAGCCCTATGTATATTCCCTATACGGGGTAGCCCTATATATATTCCCTATACGGGTAGCCCTATATATATTCCCTATACGGGGTAGCCCTATATATATTCCCTATACGGGGTAGCCCTATATATATTCCCTATACGGGGTAGCCCTATATATATTCCCTATACGGTGTAGCCCTATATATTCCCTATACGGGGTAGCCCTATATATATTCCCTATACGGTGTAGCCCTATATATATTCCCTATACGGTGTAGCCCTATATATATTCCCTATACGGGGTAGCCCTATATATATTCCCTATACGGTGTAGCCCTATATATATTCCCTATACGGGGTAGCCCTATATATATTCCCTATACGGGGTAGCCCTATATATATTCCCTATACGGTGTAGCCCTATATATATTCCTATACGGTGTAGCCCTATATATATTCCCTATACGGTGTAGCCCTATAATATTCCCTATACGGGGTAGCCCTATATATATTCCCTATACGGGGTAGCCCTATTATATTCCCTATGCGGTGTAGCCCTATATATATTCCCTATACGGGGTAGCCCTATATATATTCCCTATACGTGTGTAGCCCTATATATATTCCATATACGGTGTAGGCCCTATATATATTCCCTATACGGTGTAGCCCTATAATATATCCCTATACGGTGTAGCCCTATATTAATTCCCTATACGGGGTAGCCCATATATATTCCCTATACGGGGGTAGCCCTATATATATTCCCTAACGGGGTAGCCCTATATATATTCCCATACGTGGTAGCCCTATATATTTCCCTATACGGTGTAGCCCATATATATTCCCTATACGGGGGGTAGCCCTATATATAATTCCCTATACGGGTAGCCCTATATATATTCCCTATACGGGGGTAGCCCTATATATATTCCCTATACGGTGTAGCCCTATATATATATCCCTATACGGGGTAGCCCTATATATATTCCCTATACGGCGTAGCCCTATATATATTCCCTATACGAGTGTAGCCCTATATATATTCCCTATACGGGGTAGCCCTTATATATTCCCATATCGGGGTAGCCTATATATATTCCCTATACGGGGTAGCCCTATATATATTCCCTATACGGTGTAGCCCTATATATATTCCATATACGGTGTAGCCCTATATATATTCCCTATACGGTGTAGCCCTATATATATTCCCTATACGTGTGAGCCCTATATATATTCCCCATAACGGGGTAGCCCTATATATATATTCCCTATACGGTTGTAGCCCTATATATATTCCCTATAAGCGGGTAGCCCTATATATATTCCCTATACGGTGTAGCCCTATATATTCCCTATACGGGGTAGCCCTATATATATTCCCTATACGGGGTAGCCCCTATATATATTCCCTATACGGTGTAGCCCTATATATTCCCTATACGGGGTAGCCCTTATATATATTCCCTATACGGCGTAGCCCTATATATATTCCCTATACGGTGTTAGCCCTATATATATTCCCTATACGGTGTAGCCCTATATTATTCCCTATACGGTGTAGCCCTATATATATTCCCTATACGGGGTAGCCCTATATATATTCCCTATACGGTGTAGCCCTATATATATTCCATATACGGTGTAGCCCTATATATATTCCCTATACGGTGTAGCCCTATATATATTCCCTATACGGTGTAGCCCTATATATATTCCCCATACGGGGTAGCCCTATATATATTCCCTATACGGTGTAGCCCTATATATATTCCCTATACGGTGTAGCCCTATATATATTCTCTATACGGTGTAGCCCTATATATATTCTCTATACGGGGTAGCCCTATATATATTCCCTATACGGTGTAGCCCTATATATATTCCCTATACGGTGTTAGCCCTATATATATTCCCTATACGGGGTAGCCCTTTTATATTCCCTATACGGGTTAGCCCTATATATATTCCCTATACGGGGTAGCCCTATATATATTCCCTATACGGTGTAGCCCTATATATATTCCCTATACGGTGTAGCCCTATATATATTCCCTATACGGGGTAGCCCTATATATATTCCATATACGGGGTAGCCCTATATATATTCCCTATGCGGTGTAGCCCTATATATATTCCCTATACGGGGTAGCCCTATATATATTCCCTATACGGTGTAGCCCTATATATATTCCCTATACGGGGTAGCCCTATATATATTCCCTATACGGTGTAGCCCTATATATATTCCCTATACGGGGTAGCCCTATATATATTCCATATACGGGGTAGCCCTATATATATTCCCTATGCGGTGTAGCCCTAATGGTCCCTGGTCAGAACCGCACATAAAGGGATAGGGGTGCTGTTTTGAACAGTCTCTGAGGCTGGCTGAGAAATGTCAACGGATCAACTTAGAGTCAAAGGTACGTGAAGCGATCCTAAATGTACCTGATAACCTTAGTTTTGGTTGAGTCCTTAAATGGAAGTCTAGTGATCCAAAGAAGGTACCGTATGATCCAAAGAAGGTACCGTATGATCCAATAGCATAACTGTAAGTCGCTTTGGATAAAAGCTACTAAATATGGCTTTCACAATACTTCCTATTTCCATTTGTAATGTTTACGTTTTGGAGTTTCAGTCTTTTGAGTTTCCTGAGGAGTTCAGAGTCGCTAAAGGGCTCAGTGTAGATCTTATATTCCTGCCGTTAGTTAATTGGTTCCTGTAAGGAGGCAGTCTGTGGCTGCTTCCCAAATTGCATCCTTTTGGAGCACTACTTTTGCCATAGGTTACTATATAGGGAATAGGGTGCCATTTGGTGGCACAACCCGTCTCTCCTCACCTCGTTGGCTCAGACCGTAATGTCCCTGGCTCAGACCTCGTTGGCTGGAACCTTAAGTTACATGACTATCTGATGATTAACACACACACACACACACTATTCACATGCTGTGGCTTGGACCCTGTGCCACATTACATAATAACATCTGATGATTAACGTCCAGTAATTCATCCTCGTTACTCAGAATATTTGTGAAACAGGAAAACTAGCCTCTGTTTCCAATTAGGCTAAATCATATTTATATAAGAGAGATATAAGAGAGGGGAAGAGTGGACCAGTGTTCTGCTACTGGACGGACGGAACAGCTCTGTGTGTGTGTGTGTGTGTGTGTGTGTGTGTGTGTGTGTGTGTGTGTGTGTGTGTGTGTAGGGGTGTGTGTGGGTGGGTCAGGTGAGTGGGTCGGGTGTGTGGGTAGAGCATAAGCCTACCCGGTGGCTGGAGTAGGATGTGTGTATGTCTGGTTAATGTGCTCTGATTGTCCCCCCTGATGATTGATTTACAACCCCCACCCTCCTCCACTCTCCTCCACCTGCCTCCACCCTCCTCCACCCACCCCCCCACCCTCCTCCACCCGCCTCCACTCCATCCTCCTCCACCCCACCCCCCACTCTCCTCCAACCTCCTCCACCCCACCCCCCACTCTCCTCCACCCTCCTCCACCCCACCCCCCACCCTCCCCCCACCCTCCTCCAACCTCCTCCACCCGCCTCCACTCCACCCTCCTCCACCCCACACCATCCTCCTCCACCCCACCCCCCCCACTCTCCTCCACCCTCCTCCACCCCACTCTCCTCCACCCCACCCTCTTCCACCCACCCCCCACCCCTCCTCCACCCCACCCCCCACTCTCTCCACCCTCCTCCACCCCACCCCACCCCCCACCCTCCTTCACCCCACCCCCCACCCTCCTTTACCCCGCCCTCCTCTGCTCCACCCCCACCCTCCTCCTCCTCCCCGAACCACCGGCCGCCAGGCCTTGATCAGGTCCAGGCCTCGCTGCACTCATTCATCCCTTGCCCCCAGCACGTGTGTGTGTGTGTTAGCGTTAGAGAGCTTACCTCTGCAGTAATGACAGCCCAGTAAAAGGAGACCTGTGGCGAGGCCAGATCTGTTCAAGATGGCTGCAATCAGCCGCTCACGACCGTGTCATTGCTGCTCTGCCCTCCTCGCACACACACACCCGAAAGGAGTTTCCCCAACAGTAAACGTCCATCTTAGTGTATAAATGTCTAGATGTTTCCATTTCCTATGTATTTAATACAGATGTGTGATCTCAATTTGAGCCAGTTTGCTAGAGCAGGAAAATCATCCTGCAGCAACAGGACATTTGAATTATTATGTGGATTATAAATAATGGACATTTCTGTAGGAGTTGATACTTCAGAAGCCTTTTTAAACCTCAAATGCACTACAAGTTTTAACATTTCCTGCATTGCTTTGTGTGTAACGTACAACATTGGTTGTTATTGTTCTACATAATGCTATAATGGAAAAGATGAATCCAGATTTTATTCACCCAAGTCTGGGTGTTGACAGACAGATAGACTCTGGTTGCGTACCAGTCTGGGTGTTGACAGACAGATAGACTCTGGTTGCGTACCAGTTATCTCTCCTTCTTGCCGAAGTGTGTACTTGTTCACTTCCCTTCATTGATTTGAAAGGAAATGGAAACTCCTGTCTGCCCTATGCCTACACCAATTAAATGCTTTAAAATGGGGTGGGAGCAGTGAACAATTCTGTTTTACCTTTTAGGAAGGATATATTATTGTGATGCACCCTGAAGGCTTCAGAATAAATGATGCAAACATGAAATCCATTATATCTACAGCATCAGTCTCAGGTTGTGTCACAAATGGCACACTATTCCCTATATCATATACTACTTTAGACCCATAGGGCTGACCCTATCCCTAACCAATAAGGCTAACCCTATCCCTAACCCATAGGGCTAACCCTATCCCTAACCCATAGGGCTAACCCTATCCCTAACCAATAGGGCTAACCATTATCCCTAACCCATAGGGCTAACCCTATCCCTAACCAATAGGGCTAACCCTATCCCTAACCAATAGGGCTAACCCTTATCCCTAACCCATAGGGCTAACCCTATCCCTAACCAATAGGGCTAACCCTTATCCCTAACCCATAGGGCTAACCCTATCCCTAACCAATAGGGCTAACCCTATCCCTAACCCATAGGGCTAACCCTATCCCTAACCAATAAGGCTAACCTTTTCCCTAACCAATAGGCTAACCCTATCCCTAACCAATAGGCTAACCCTTATCCCTAACCAAAAGGGCTAACCCTATCCCTAACCAATAGGGCTAACCCTTATCCCTAACCAATAGGGCTAACCCTATCCTAACCAATAGGGCTAACCCTATCCTAACCCATAGGGGTAACCTATCCTAACCCATAGGGCTAACCCTATCCCTAACCCATAGGGCTAACCCTATCCCTAACCAATAGGGCTAACCCTATCCCTAACCAATAGGGCTAACCCTATCCCTAACCAATAGGGCTAACCCTATCCCTAACCAATAGGGCTAACCCTATCCCTAACCAATAGGGCTAACCCTATCCCTAACCATAGGGCTAACCCTTATCCCTAACCAATAAAGGGCTAACCCTATCCCTAACCAATAGGGCTAAAACCTATCCTAACCAATAGGGCTAACCCTATCCCTAACCAATAGGGCTAACCTATCCCTAAACCAATAGGGCTAACCCTATCCCTAACCAATAGGGCTAACCCTATCCCTAACCAATAGGGCTAAACCCTTATCCCTAACCAATAGGGCTAACCCTTATCCCAACAAGGGTAAACCTTATCCCTAACAATAGGGCTAACCCTATCCCTAACCAATAGGGCTAACCCTATCCCTAACCCATAGGGCTAACCCTATCCCTAACCCATAGGGCTAACCCTATCCCTAACCCATAGGGCTAACCCTATCCCTAACCAATAGGGCTAACCCTATCCCTAACCAATAGGGCTAACCCTATCCCTAACCAATAGGGCTAACCCTATCCCTAACCAATAGGGCTAACCCTATCCCTAACCAATAGGGCTAACCCTATCCCTAACCAATAGGGCTAACCCTATCCCTAACCCATAGGGCTAACCCTATCCCTAACCAATAGGGCTAACCCTATCCCTAACCAATAGGGCTAACCCTATCCCTAACCAATAGGGCTAACCCTATCCCTAACCAATAGGGCTAACCCTATCCCTAACCCATAGGGCTAACCCTTATCCCTAACCAATAGGGCTAACCCTATCCCTAACCAATAGGGCTAACCCTATCCCTAACCAATAGGGCTAACCCTATCCCTAACCCATAGGGTCTTGGTAAGAAACTAGTGCACACTATATAGGGAATACGGTGCCATTTGGGACGCTGCCTCAAAGGGTCACATGTTCAAACTTTTCTTTGTTTTGTTTGTTTGCTGAATCATCACTTAGAAGGAAACATACCCAACAGGTTGTTAGCATTGCTATAAAGAGACGGAGCTAAGATGTTTGTGCCACAGGCTGGAAAAACAGCGTTCAATCAGCATACTTTAGTTTGAATGATTCTGGTTTCCCCTAGTCAGCTGCCCACGCTGCGAAACCAAACATAAACAGAATGAAAAGAAAACACTGCCCTCTGTCTTCATCCTACACACACACTTATTCAAGTACGCAGATATACACGCAACGCACACATACACACACACACACACACAACACACACACACACACACACACACACACACACACACACACACACACACACACACACACACACACACACACAGTGCTGGTTTCCACACCGTCTCCCAAAACCCTGCTGAATCCCCACCATCTCCCCTTCTGGTTTCCTCACCATCTCCACTGCTGGTTTCCTCCCCATCTCCCCTTCTGGTTTCCTCACCATCTCCCCTTCTGGTTTCCTCCCATCTCCCCTTCTGTTTCCTCCCCTCACCATCCTTTTCCCCTTCTTTGGTTTCCTCCCCATCTCCACTGCTGGTTTCCTCCCCATCTCCCCTTCTGGTTTCCTCCCCATCTCCCCTTCTGGTTTCCTCCCATCTCCCCTTCTGGTTTCCTCCCATCTCCCCTTCTGGTTTCCTCCCCATCTCCACTGCTGGTTTCCTCACCATCTCCCCTTCTGGTTTCCTCCCCATCTCCACTTCTGGTTTCCTCACCATCTCCCCTTCTGGTTTCCTCCCCATCTCCCTCTGGTTTCCTCCCCATCTCCCCTTCTGGTTTCCTCCCCATCTCCCCTTCTGGTTTCCTCCCCATCTCCCCTTCTGGTTTCCTCCCATCCCCTTCTGGTTTCCTCCCCATCTCCCTTCTGGTTTCCTCCCCATCTCCCCTTCTGGTTTCCTCCCATCTCCCTTCTGGTTTCCTCCCATCTCCCCTTCTGGTTTCCTCCATCTCCTTGCCTCACCATCTCCCCTTCTGGTTTCCTCCCCATCTCCCCTTCTGGTTTCCTCCCCATCTCCCTTCTGGTTTCCTCCCCATCTCCCCTTCTGGTTTCCTCCCCATCTCCCCTTCTGGTTTCCTCCCATCCCTTCTGTTCTCCCCATCTCCCCTTCTGGTTTCCTCCCCATCTCCCTGCTGGTTTCCTCACCATCTCCCCTTCTGGTTTCCTCACCATCTCCCCTTCTGGTTTCCTCCACCATCTCCCCTTCTGGTTTCCTCCCCATCTCCACTGCTGGTTTCCCCATCTCCCCTTGGTTTCCTCCCCATCTCCCCTTCTGGTTTCCTCCCCATCTCCCTTTCTGGTTTCCTCCCCATCTCCACTGCTGGTTTCCTCACCATCTCCCCTTCTGGTTTCCTCCCCATCTCCACTGCTGGTTTCCACACCGTTTCCTCTGCTGGTTTCCTCACCATCTCCCCTTCTGGTTTCCCCACCATCTCCCCTTCTGGTTTCCTCACCATCTCCCCTTCTGGTTTCTTCACCATCTCCCCTTCTGGTTTCCTCCCCATCTCCCCTTCTGGTTTCCTCACCATCTCCACTGCTGGTTTCCACACCGTTTCCTCTGCTGGTTTCCTCACCATCTCCCCTGCTGGTTTCCACAAAGTCTCCACGGCTGGTTTCCTCTCCGTCACCCCAACACCCTTCTTATTTCTTCACTTGCTCCCATGCTGGTTTCCTCACTGTCTCCATTGCTGGTTTCCTCACCGTACCCCAACACCCTGCTGGTTTCCTCACACTCTCCCCTGCTGGTTTCCCCTCTGTCTCCACTGCTTGTTTCCTCACCGTCTCCCCAACACCCTGCTGGTTTCCTCACACTCTCCCCTGCTGGTTTCCTCACTGTCTCCACTGCTGGTTTCCTCATTGTCTACACTGCTAGTTTCCTCACTGTCTCCAGAAACCCCTGCTGGTTTCCTCACCATCTCCTAACAACCTGCTGGTTTCCTCACACTCTCCCCTGCTGGTTTCCTCACCATCTCCCAACACCCTGCGGATTTCCTCACTGTTTGCCTTACCGGTGTCCTCACCATCTCCCCAACAACCTGCTGATTTCCTCACTATTTGCCTTACCGGTGTCCTCACCATCTCCCCAACACCCTGCTGATTTCCTCACTATTTGCCTTACCGGTGTCCTCACCATCTCCCCAACAACCTGCTGATTTCCTCACTGTTTGCCTTACCGGTGTCCTCACCATCTCCCCAACAACCTTATTTTTCCTTCACCTTCTGCCCTACTGTCACGAATTCAACCGAGTCTGCCCCTCCTCCTTGCTCGGGCAGGTTTCGGCGTTCGTCGTCACCGGCTTACTAGCCACTACCGCTCCATTTATCATCACTCCATTTGTCTTGTCTTGTCTTGTCAATCACACACACCTGGTACTCATTCCCTCATTAGTCTGTGTATAAGTGTTCCCTCTGCCCCCTTGTCCTTGGTGAGTGATTGTTCGTTGTGAGAGTGTGTAGCTCGGTTGAGCTACTCTTTCCTTGTATGCAGCCGAGGTTAGTTTGCTAGTTTCCTTCTGTCGCTATATGCGCTGCATTATTGGACACTGAATAAACTCTGGATTTCTGTTTTTTACCTCCTGCGCCTGACTCCGTCATTCACACCTCATCACAGAATCACTCACCCGTTATGGAGTCAGCGGGAGAAGAGCGCACACCTGGAATCGTGGCAAGGGTCCAGAAGCATTCCACGATGCTGGCCAGCTTGGGGGAAGCGATGGATCGGGTTCTTCAGGTCGTCCAATGCCTGGAGAGAAGAGGAACCAATCTGTCGAGACCAGCTGGCCAACCGGATACAGCCACCTACATCACAGCACCCGGAGGGATCCAGATATCCCGACCATCAGGCGTTCGATGGGACGCCGGCTCTGTGTCAGGGATTCCTTCTCCAACTGGAGCTGTACTGCTCCAGTGTCAGGCCGGCGCCATCAGATCGAGAGCAGGTGTCCGTCCTCATTTCCTGCATCTCGGGGAAAGCCCTGGAATGGGCCAACGCGGTTTGGAGAGAAGGAAGAGCCGCGTTGGAGGACTACAGGGAGTTCGCCCGCCTATTTCGGGCGGTGTTCGATCACCCGCCCGAGGGTTGAGAGTGAGCAGCTGGTCCACTTGAGGCAGGGGACGAGGACAGTACAGGAGTTGGCGCTGGAGTTCCGGATTCTGGCAGCAGGGTCCAGGTGGAACGAGCGGGCCCTGATCAACCAGTTCCGGTGCCATCTACGGGAGGACGTCCGACGGGAGCTAGCCTGCCGTGACACCAGTGTGTCTTTTACCAAACTGGTGGACATGGCCATTCGTCTAGATAACCTGCTGGCAACCAGAGGACGTCCTGGAGGAGGTCTGACCATTCCCGCCCCGACCGACGCGGATCCAGAGCTCATGGTGCTGGGTGGTACCGCGCACCGAAAGAGCGGAGGACGACAGCGCCAGTGCCACTCGGATGTCACGGAGGGACATTCCACCACACGTTATCGTCAGCGCTCTTTTGGGTCAGGAGGCGGCCGGCAGGGCACTTTCGCATCACCCCAGGTATTGAGCACCCACTCTTGTTCAGAGCCCTCTGCTGAGCACTGTACCATACCCATATACTTCCCTGATCACATGAGAGTTCCCCAGTGTAAGGCGCTAGTCGATTCAGGCGCAGCTGGGAACTTTATGGACAAAACTTTCGCACGCCGCCAGGGCATTTTTCATTAGTTCCCCTATCCATTCCACGCCCCATCAGAGCACTTGATAGTCGACCATTAGGGTCCGGGTTGATAAAGGACGTCACGGTACTAGTCACCATGATCACACAGGTGACCCGTTGTGAGCTGGTCACTTTTTCCATCATTGAGTCTCCTGCTTTCCCTGTGGTGTTAGGTATTCCATGGCTAGCACTCCACAACCCCACTTTCTCATGGCCGCAGAGGGTTCTCATGGGGTGGTCGCGAGACTGTCCGGGTAGGTGTATGGGTGTTTCCGGGTAGAATACCTCGATCAAGTCTTTCTCTAAATATAAAGCGACTAAATTACCACCTCATCGGGCAGGGGGATTGCGCAATAAACCTTTGGGTAGACGCTGTACCTCCCAGGAGTCATGTGTATCCCCTGTCGGAGACAGAGGCTATGGAGACATACGTCACCGAGTCCCTGTGCCAGGGGTACATGCGTCACTCCACTTCACCCGCCTCCTCGAGTTTATTTTTTGTGAAGAAGAAAGACGGCGGTCTGCGCCCGTGCATTGACTATCGACCACTGAACAAGGAGACGATTAGATTTGGTTATCCTCTCCCCCTCATTCCGTCAGTGGTTGAGTCATTGCATGGAGCACGCTTCTTCACTAAATTAGATCTCAGGAGTGCGTACAACCTGGTGCGTATCCGAGAGGGAGATGAGTGGAAGACAGCATTCAGCACAACCACGGGGCATTATGAATACCTGGTGATGCCTTACGGTTTGATGAATGCTCCCTCAGTCTTCCAGTCCTTTGTAAATGAGGTGTTTCGGGACATGCTTGGTCGCGGTGTAGTGGTCTACATCTACGACATCTTGGTGTATTTCGCTACGCACCGAGCACGTGTCCCTGGTTATCAAAGTACTGTCCCGACTGTTGGAAAATATCCTTTATGCTAAGGCAGAAAAGTGTATGTTTTTCCAGCAGTCCGTCTCCTTCCTCGGATACCGCATTTCTACCACAGGTGTGGAGATGGAGGGCGACCGCATTGCAGCCGTGCGTAATTGGCCGACTCCAACCACGGTAAAGGAGGTGCAGCGCTTCCATGGCTTCACCAACTATTATCGGAGCTTTATCCAGGGCTTTGGCAAGGTCGCAGCTCCCATTACATCTCTGTTGAAGGGTGGGCCGTCCCGGCTCCGCTGGTCTGCTGAGGCTGACAGGGCCTTCAGTAACCTGAGGGAACTGTTCACCTCGGCCCCGGTACTGGGCCACCCCAATCCATCACTACCGTTCATAGTGGAGGTGGATGCGTCCGAGGTTGGGATGGGAGCAGTCCTGTCTAAACGCTTGGTCACGCCACCAAAGCTCCGCCCCTGTGCATTCTTCTCAAAGAAGCTCAGCCTGGCGGAGCAGAACTACGGCGTTGGTGATCGGGAGCTGTTGGCTGTGGTCCGAGCTCTGACAGTGTGGAGACATTGGCTCGAGGGGGCGAAACACCCATTCCTCGTCTGGACGGACCACCGTAACCTGGAGTACATCCGGGCAGCAAGGAGGCTGAACCCTCGCCAGCCCAGGTGGGCCCTATTCTTCACCCGGTTTGATTTCACACTGTCATACATTCCGGGTACGAAGAACGTGAAGGCAGACGCACTGTCCCGGCTGTATGACACAGAGGAGAGGCCAAGAGACAATACCCCCATACTGCCAGACTCCTGCATTGTGGCGCTGGTAGTATGGGCAATGGACGCGGATATAGCGCAGGTATTACGCACATATCCATCTCCACCTCAGTGTCCAGCTGGGCTGCAGTACGTGCCTGCTCTTATCCGTGATCGTCTGATCTACTGGGCACACACGTCACCCTCCTCTGGTCACCCAGGTATCGGTCGTACAGTGCGCTGCCTGACCGGAAAGTACTGGTGGCCTACCTTGGCTAAGGACGTGAGGGTGTAAGTTTCCTCCTGCTCAGTGTGCACCCAGAGTAAGGCACCTAGGCACCTCCCAGCGGGTAAGTTAAAACTTAGTTCCACAACGACCATGGTCTCATATGAGTGTTGATTTTTTAACTGATCTGCCTCTGTCTCAAGGGAACACCACCATCCTGGTCGTTGTGGACCGCTTTTCGAAGGCCTACCGCCTCCTTCCTCTGCCCGGTCTCCCCACTGCTCTGCAAACTGTGGAGGCCCTGTTTACACACGTCTTCCGGCACTACGGGGTACCAGAGGATATAGTGTCTGACCGAGGTCCCCAGTTCACGTCAAAAGTCTGGAAGGCGTTCATGGAACATCTGGGGGTCTCGGTCAGCCTGACCTCTGGGTTCCACCCTGAGAGTAATGGGCAGGTGGAACGGGTTAATCAGGATATGGGTAGGTTCCTGAGGTCCTATTGCCAGGACCGGCTGGGGGAGTGGTCGGTGTTCCTGCCATGGGCAGAATATACCCCAGAATATACAAACTCTCTCCGCCACTCCTCTACGAACCTAACGCCATTTCAGTGTGTTTTAGGTTATCAACCGGTTCTGGCACCGTGGCACCAGAGCCAGACCGAAGCTCCTGCGGTGGATGACTGGTTTCGGCGCGCGGAGGAGACGTGGAACGCTACCCATGTTCACCTCCAACGCGCCGTGCGTCGTCAGAAGGCCAACGCTGACCGTCACCGCAGTGAGGCCCCTGTCTTTGTACCGGATCAGGTCTGGCTCTCGACCCGGAATCTGCCCCTCCGCCTGACCTGCCGGAAGCTGAGCCCGCGGTTTGTAAGGCCATTCAAAGTCCTGAGGAGAATCAACGAGGTCACATATAGGTTATTACTCCCTCTGATTACCGTATTAACCGCTCATTTAATGTGTCTCTCCTCAGGCCGGTGGTGGCTGGTCCGCTCCAGGAGTCTGAGGTGCGGGAGGTCCCTCCACCTCCTTTGGACATCGAGGTGGCGTCGGCGTACTCTGTCCGGTCCATCCTGGATTCGAGGCGCCGAGTGGGGGGCCTTCAGTACATCGTGGAGTGGGAAGGGTACGGTCAGGAGGAATGGTGCTGGGTCCCGGTGAGGGATATCCTCGATCGCTCTCTGTGGGGGGGTACTGTCATGAATTCAGCCGAGGCTGCCCCTCCTCCTTGCTCGGGCAGGTTTCGGCGTTCGTCGTCACCAGCTTACTAGCCACTACCGCTCCATTTATCATCACTCCATTTGTCTTGTTTTGTCAATCACACACACCTGGTACTCATTCCTTCATTAGTCTGTGTATAAGTGTTCCCTCTGCCCCCTTGTCCTTTGTGAGTGATTGTTCGTTGTGAGAGTGAGTAGCTGGGTTGAGCTACTCTTTCCTTGTATGCAGCCAAGGTTGATTTTCCCTTGTGCTAGTTTCCTTCTGTCGCTATATGCGCTGCATTATTGGACACTGAATAAACTCTGGATTTCTGTGTTTTACCTCCTGCGCCTGACTCCGTCATTCACACCTCATCACACCTACTGTTTTCCCTGCTGGTTCACACCTGCATTCACACCTCATTTCCCCATTGTTTCCCCTGCTGGTTTCTTCACTGTCTCCTCTGATGGTTTCTTCACCTTCACCCCAACACCCTGCAGGTTTCCTCACTGTCTCCCCAACACCTTGCTGGTGTCCCTACCATCTCCCCTGCTGGTTTCCTTACCATCTCCCCTGCTGGTTTCCTCATCATCTCACAGCACTAGGCTGGTTTCCTTACCGTCACCAATTGCTGGTTTCCTCACCATCACCCCAACACCCTGCATGTTTCCTCACCATCTCCCCTGCTGGTTTCATCACCATCTCCACTGCTGGTTTCGTCACTGTCTCCCAACACCCTGCTGGTTTCCACATCGTCTCCACTGCTGGATTCCTCACCAACACCGTGCTGGTTACCTCACAATATCCCAACACTCTGCTGCATTTCTCATCGTCTCCACTCCTGTTTTCCTCACCATTTCCCCAACTCCCTGCAGGTTTCTTTACTGTCTCCCCAGCACCCTGCAGGTTTCCTCACCGTCTCCCAACACCCTGCTGGTTTCCTCGACGTCTCCCAAACACCCTGCTGGTTTCATCACCATCTCACAACAACCTGATGGTTTTCTCACCGTCTCCACTTCTGGTTTCCTCACGTGTCCCCAACACCCTGCTGGTTTCCTCACTGTCTCCACTTCTGGTTTCCTCACCAACGACCTGCTGGTTTCCTTACCGTCTCCACTTCTGGTTTCCTCACCGTCTCCCCAGCCCCCTAATGGTTTCGTCACTGTCTCCAATGCTAGTTTCTTCACCGTCTCCCCAACATCCTGATGGCTTCCTCACCATTTACCACTGCTGGTTTCGTTACCGTCTCCCCAACACACTGCTGGTTTCATCTCCGTGTCCCCTGCTGGTTTCCTCATCGTCTCCCCAACACCCTGCTGGTTTCCTCACCATCTCCCAACAACCTGCTGGTTTCCACACTGTCTCCACTGCTGGTTACCTCACCATCTCCCAACAACTTGATGGTTTCCCCACAGTCTTCATTGCTGGTTTCCCCACCGTCTTCACAACACCCTGCTGGTTTCCTCACTGTCTCCCCGACAGCTTGCTGGTTTCGTCACCGTCTCCACTGCTGGTTTCCTCACCATCTCACAACAACCTGATCCCCGGGACCACCCATACACAAAATAAAAATATATGCAAACATGACTGTAAGTCGCTTTGGATAAAAGCGTCTGCTAAATGGCATATTATTATATTATTAACCTGCTAGTTTACTCACTGTCTCACCTGCTGGTTTCCTCACCGTCTCACAACACCCTGCTAGTTACCTCACCATCTCAAAACACACTACTGGTTTCCTCACCGTCTCCACTTCTGGTTTCCTCACCGTCTCCCCAACACTCTGCTGGTTTCCTTACCATATCCCCAACTCCATGCTGGTTTCCTCACCGTCACAACTTCTGGTTTCCTCGCCATCTCTCAACAACCTGATGGTTTCATCATTGTCTCCACTGCTGGATTCCTCTCCCTCTCAGCACCCTGCTAGTTTATCCACTGTCTCCCCAACACCATGCTGGTTTTCTCACCATCTCACAACAACCTGCTGGATTCCTCACTGTCTCCACTGATGGTTTCCACACTGTTTCCAAACACCCTGCAGGTTACCTCACCGTCTCCCAACACCCTACTGGTTTCCTCACCGACTCCACTTCTGGTGTCCTCACCATCTCCCCTGCTGGTTTCCTCACCATCTCCCCTGCTGGTTTCCTTACTACCTCACCAACTGGTTTCCTCACCGTCTGTCACGGATTCAGCCGAGGCTGCTCCTCCTCCTTGCTCGGGCAGGCTTCGGCGTTCGTCGTCACTGGAGTACTAGCTGGTTGTCGTCTGGTGAGCGGGTTTGTTTCCTCCCTACATGGAGGTTATGTTATTTGACTTTACCTACGAGTAAAGTACGTTTTCGATGAGCTCTGTGTCCTGCGCCTGACTTCGTCCTACCGCATCACACGGACAGAAACACGCACCTAAATATGGAGTCAGCAGGTACATTCATTTCGTCCGGATCAATGGAGGAACGTGTCCAACAGCAGGCGACCATGATCCAGACTCTCAGTACCGCAATGGAGCGCGTGTTGAACAGTATGATACGATGGGAGAGAGGTGGTGGTCCTACACCTCCTCCAACTACACAACCACCCACACCGCTGTCCACCCCTTCGTCACCTGGGTCCAGTGGGATTCGGCTCTCGCTCCCGAGGGCATACGATGGTACAGCTGCCGGGTGCCAGGATTTTCTGCTCCAGGTAGAGCTCTACCTGGCTACCATCCACCCGGCTCCCTCGGGATACGAGAGCGTGTCCGTCGTCATCTCCTGTCTGTCGGGAAGAGCGCTTGAGTGGGCCAACGCCGAGTGGGGAGGAATAGACGCAGCGTCAGTACGCTATGAGGATTTCACCCGCCGCTTTCGGCCGGTATTCGATCATCCACCGGAGGGGAGAGTGGCAGGGGAACGTCTATTCCACCTCAGACAGGGGAAGAGGAGCACACAGAAATTTGCCCTGGACTTCAGGACTCTGGCTGCCAGTGCAGGATGGAATGAGAGGGCCCTGATCGATCACTACAGATGCAGCCTCCGGGAGGACGTTCGTCGGGAACTGGCCTGCAGGGACACCACCCTTAACCTGGACCACCTGGTGGACATGTCGATCAGGCTGGATGACCTGTTGGCAACCCGCGGACGTCCGGATCAGGGGCTGTCCATTCTATCCCCCTAGCACCTCCGACCCTACCCCTATGGAGCTCGGAGGTGCTGCACTTAGGGAGACCGGAGGGAGGGCCATCTCCTGCACCAACTGTGGCCGCGGAGGACACACTGCTGGTCAGTGCTGGGGAGGGTCCTTCAGGAGTCGAGGCGGTAGGCAGAGCACTGGTGGACCGTCTCAGGTGAGTAGGCACCTGACTCACCCAGAGCTCCCTGTTGCGCATATGTGTATAGATATTGTATTTCCAGAGTTTCCCCCTCATTCCCAGCATAAGGCGCTCGAAGATTCAGGCGCAGCTGGGAACTTTATTGATAGTCAGTTTTCCCGTAGTTTAGGGATTCCTATTGTTCCTGTAGATGTGCCTTTCCCTGTACACGCCTTAGATAGTCGCCCTTTAGGGTCGGGCCTGATTAGGGAGGTCACAGCTCCAATCTGGATGAAAACGCAGGAGGGTCATGAGGAGAAATTAGTCTCTATCTGATTGATTCTCCTGCGTTTCCAGTGGTGTTGGGGCTTCCCTGGTTAACCTCTCATGACCCCACTATTTCATGGCAACAGAGGGCTCTCAAGGGATGGTCAAGTCAGTGCTCGGGGAGGTGTGTAGGTGTTTCCATAGGGGCAACTACGGTGGAAAGTCCAAACCAGGTCTCCACCATGCACATTCCCCCTGAATATGCCGATCTGTCTCTCGCCTTCTGTAAAAAGAAGGCGACTCAATTACCACTCCATCGACAGGGGGATTGTGCGATAAATCTCCAGGTAGGCGCTGCACTTCCCAAGAGTCACGTGTATCCTCTGTCACAGGAAGAGACGGCGGCTATGGAGACATATGTCTCAGAATCTCTGGGGCAGGGATACATTCGGCCATCCACTTCACCTGTCTCCTCAAGTTTATTTTATGTGAAGAAAAAGGATGGAGGTTTACGCCCGTGCATTGACTACCGGGGTCTCAATCAGATTACTATCAAGTACAGTTATCCACTACCGCTCATTGCTAGTATGACGGAGTCATTGCACGGGGCGCGCTTCTTCACAAAATTGGATCTCAGGAGCGCGTACAACCTGGTGCGTATCCGGGAGGGAGATGAGTGGAAGACAGCATTCAGTATCACCTCTGGGCATTATGAGTACCTAGTCATGCCATACGGGTTGATGAATGCTCCATCAGTCTTCCAATCCTTTGTTGATGAGATTTTCAGGGATCTGCACGGACAGGTTGTAGTGGTGTATATTGATGACATTCTAATATACTCCGCTACACGGGCCGAGCATGTGTCCCTGGTGCGTAAAGTGCTTGGTCAACTGTTGGAGCATGACCTGTATGTAAAGGCAGAGAAATGTCTGTTCTTCCAAGAGTCCATCTCCTTCCTAGGGCACTGCCTGTCCGCGTCAGGGGTGGAGATGGAGATTGACCGCATTTCGGCCCTGCGTAATTGGCCGACTCCAACCACGCAGATGCCCTGTCCTGACCGTATGATACAGAGGAGAGGTCCATTGAGCCCACTCCCATACTTCCGGCGTCGTGTCTGGTGGCACCGGTGGGGTGGGGGGTGGATGAGGACATCGAGCGGGCGTTACGTACCGAGCCCACTCCCCCCAGTGTCCAGAGGGTTGTATGTACGTGCCGCTCGAGGTTCGCGATCGATTAATCTATTGGGCTCACACGTCACCCTCCTCTGGTCATCCTGGCATCGGTCGGACAGTGCACTGTCTTAGTGGGAAGTACTGGTGGCCCACTTTAGCCAAGGACGTGAGGGTTTATGTTTCCTCTTGCTCGGTGTGCGCTCAGTGTAAGGCACCTAGACACCTGCCCAGAGGGAAGTTACAACCCCTACCCGTTCCACCACGGCCGTGGTCTCACCTATCGGTGGATTTTGTTACAGACCTTCCCCCCTCACAAGGGAACACCACGATCCTGGTCGTTGTGGATCGGTTTTCTAAGTCCTGCCGTCTCATTCCTATGCCAGGTCTCCCTACGGCCCTACAAACTGCTGACGCCCTGTTTACACACGTCTTCCGGCACTACGGGGTGCCTGAGGATATTGTATCGGATCAAGGTCAGCCTGACCTCAGGTTTTCACTCCGAGAGTAATGGGCAGGTGGAGAGAGTTAACCAGGATGTGGGTAGGTTTCTGCGGTCCTATTGCCAGGACCAGCTGGGGGAGTGGTCGCGTTTTATCCCCTGGGCAGAAATGGCCCAAAACTCATTCCGCCACTCTTCCACTAACTTTTCTCCTTTTCAGTGTGTGTTAGGTTATCAGCCGGTCCTGGCACCTTGGCAGAGCCAGATCGAGGCTCCTGCGGTGGATGAGTGGTTTCGGCGCTCGGAAGAGACCTGGAACGCTGCCCATGTACGCCTGAAGCGGGCCATTAGGCGACAAAAGGTGAGGCCCCGGTATGCGCAGGGAGACCGGGTCTGGCTCTTGACCCAAAACCTGCACCTTCGCCTGCCCTGCCGGAAGCTGGGTCGGCGGTTTGTGGGGCAATTTAAAGTCCTGAGGAGATTGAACGAGGTTTGTTATAGGTTACAACTTCCTCTGAATTACCGTATTAACCCCTCTTTCCATGTGTCTCTCCTCAGGCTGGTGGTAGCTGGTCCACTCATAGGAGTCTGAGGTAGGGGAGGTTCCTCCGCCCCCACTGGACATCGAGGGGGCACCGACGTACTCGGTCTGGTCCATCCTGGATTCGAGGCGTCGGGTGGGGGAACTGCAGTATCTCGTGGAGTGGGAGGGGTACAGTCCGGAAGAACGGTGCTGGGTCCCTAGGAGGGACATCCTCGATCCCTCCTAGGGCAAGGAGGAGGAGCAGCCTCCTCCTTGCCGGTCAGCGGGTCCACTCTGGAGCCAGAGCAGTCCGCTCCACCGGGGGCTAGTTCATGTTGAGGGATATCCACCATCGTCATCCGACTCGCCCTGCACCGCGTCCTCCTGGCCGCCCCCGAGGCCGGTGTCGGCGCACAGCTGGAGCCGCACGTCAAGGGGGGGGGGGGGGGGGGGGGGGGGCACTGTCACGGATTCAGCCGAGGCTGCTCCTCCTCCTTGCTCGGGCAGGCTTCGGCGTTCGTCGTCACTGGAGTACTAGCTGCCACTAGCTGCCACCGATCTATGTTTCTGTGTTCTACTTGTCTTGCCTTGATTGTTCACACCTGTTTCCCATTATCATTTATCACTGCCCTATTTAACCCTCTGGCTCCCACTGTATGTTGTGCGTGTTTGTTCATATTTGTTTGTCGTCTGATGAGCGGGTTTGTTTCCTCCCTGCGTGGAGGTTATATTATTTGACGTTACCTACAAGTAAAGTATGTTTTCGATTAGCTCTGTGTCCTGCGCCTGACTTCGTCCTACTGCATCACACTGACACCCTGACACCGTCTCCCAACAACCTTATGGTTTCCTCACTTTCTCCACTGCTGGTTTCCTCACCCTCTCAACACACTGCTAGTTTTTCCAACGTCTCCCCAACTCCCTGCTGGTTTCCTCACCGTCTCCAATGCTAGTTTCTTTACCATCTCCCCAACACCCTGCTGGCTTCCTCACTATTTAACCCTGCTGGTTTCCTCACCTTCTCTCCGGCACATTTCCATGCCGTCTCTCAAACACATTGCTGGTTTCCTCACCGTCTCCTCTGCTTGTTTCCTCACCATCTCACAACAACCTGCTGGTTTCCTCATTGTATCCACTTCTGGTTTGCTCACCATCTCCCAACACCTTGCTGGTTTCATTACAGTATCCACTTCTGGTTTCCTTAACATCTCCCCAACACCCTGCTGGTTTCCTCACCGTCTCCCAACACCCTGCTGGTTTCATCACCGTCTCCCCAATACCCTGCTGGTTTCGTCATAGTCTCCACTGTTGGTTTCCCAAACGTCTCCCAACACCCTACTGGTTTCTTCACCGTCTCCCAATGTTCTACTAGTTTCATCACTGTCTCACAACACCCTTCTGGTTTCCTCAAAATCTCCCAAAACTCTGCTGGTTTCCTCAGTGTCTCCCAACACCCTGCTGGTTTCCTCACCGTCTCACAACACCCTGCTGGTTTCATCACCGTCTCCCCAATACCCTTCTGATTTCCTCAAAATCTCCCAAAACTCTGCTGGTTTCGTCACAGTCTCCACTGTTGGTTTCCCCAACGTCTCCCAACACCCTATGTCACGCCCTGACCTTGAGAGGCCGGTCGTCTTTAGTTGGTTTGGTCAGGACGTGAGAATCTATGCTGGAAATGTTTATGTTCTAGGTGTTGTATTTCTATGTTTGGCCGGGTGTGATTCCCAATCAGAGACAGCTGTCGCTCGTTGTCTCTGATTGGGAATCATGCTTAAGTAGCCTTTTTGCCTACCTTAGTTGTGGGATCTTGTTCCGTGTTGGCTTGTATGTGTATAGCCGGAGGCCTTCACGTTACCCAGTCCAGCTCCGGTCAGCTGATCCATTCCGGAGCCAGAGCAGTCCGCTCCACCGGTGCCCAGTCCAGCTCCGGTCAGCGGGTCCACTCTGGAGCCAGAGCAGTCCGCTCCACCGGGGGCTAGTTCAGCTCCGGTCAGCGGCTCCACTTCAGACCCAGAAGTCAGCCCCTCTCCAGGTTCGGGGTCTCCCACACCAGGGTCCAGACAGGGCATGGTGCATCGTGGGAGGAAGGAGAGGGGAAGCATCGCGCAGAGGTCCAGACCACCGTATCCCCTGCTGGTTTCCTCACCGTATCCCCTGCTGGTTTCCTCACCGTATCCCCTGCTGGTTTCCTCACCGTATCCCCTGCTGGTTTCCTCACCGTATCCCCTGCTGGTTTCCTCACCGTATCCCCTGCTGGTTTCCTCACCGTATCCCCTGCTGGTTTCCCCAATGTCTCCCAACACCCCACTAGTTTCTTCACCGTCTCCCAACACCCTGCTGGTTTCCTCAGCATCTCCCCTGCTGGTTTCATCACCATCTCCCAACACCCTGTTGGTTTCATCACCGTCTCCCCAATACCCTGCTGGTTTCGTCATAGTCTCCACTGTTGGTTTCCCAAACGTCTCCCAACACTCTACTGGTTTCTTCACCGTCTCCCAATGTTCTACTAGTTTCATCACCGTCTCCCAACACCCTGATGGTTTTCTCACATTCTCCCCTGCTGGTTTCTTAACCGTGTCCCAACACCTTGCTGGTTTCCTCACCATCTCCACAACACCCTGCTGGTTTCATTACCATCTCCCAATGCTCTGCTGGTTTCCTCACTGTGTCCAATTGCTGGTTTCCTCACCGTCTTCACTACTGGTTTCCTTGCCGTCTCCCAACAACCTGCTGGTTTCCTCACCATCTCCCAACAACCTGCTGGTTTCTTCACTGTCTCCACTGCTTGTTTCCTCACCATCTCCCATCACCCTGCTGGTTTCCTCACTGCCTCCGCAAAATCCTGCTGTTTTCGTCACCTTCTCCCCTGCTGGTTACCCCACCGTCTTCCAACACCCTACTGTTTTCTTTACCATCTCTCCAACTCCCTGCTGGTTTCTTCACCCTATCCAATTGCTGGTTTCCTCACCATATCCCAATACCCTGCTGGTTTCCTCACCATCTCCCCAACACCCTGCTGGTTTCCTCACCATCTCGCCAACACCATGCTGGTTTCCTCACCAGCTCCACTGCTGGTTTCCTCAACATCTCCCCAACATCCTGATGGTTTCCTCACTGTCTCCCCTGCTGGTTTCCCCACCATCTCCCCAGCTGGTTTCCCCAAAATGTACTGACAACCTGCTGGTTTCTCTACCATCTCCCCAACACCCTGCTTGTTTCCTCACCGTCTCCACCTCTGGTTTCCCCACTGTCTCCCAACACCCTATTGGTTTCCTCACCGTCTCCACAACAACCTGCTGGTTTACTAATCGTCTCACAACACCCTGCTGGTTTGTGTTTGTAATTGTATTTATTAAAGATCCCCATTAGTTCCTGCCAAGGCAGCAGCTACTCTTCCTGGGGTCCAGCAAAATTAAGGCAGTTCATACAATTTTTTCAACATTACAATACGTTCACAAATCTCACAACACACTGTGTTCCCTCAGGCCCCTACTCCACCACTACCACATACACTACCAGTCAAAATATTGGACACACTTACTCATTCAAGGGTGTTTCTTTATTTTTACTATTTTTTACATTGTAGAATAATGTTGAAGACATATGAAATAACACATGTAGTAAACAAAAAAGTGTTAAACAAATCAAAGTATATTTTATATTAGAAAATCTTCAAAAAGCCATCCTTTGTCTTGATGACACCTTTGCACACTCTTGGCATTCTCTCAACCAGCTTCACCTGGAATGCTTTTCCAACAGTCTTGAAGGAGTTCCAACATATGCTGAGCACTTGTTGGCTACTTTTCCTTCACTCTGCGGTCCAACTCATCCCAAACCATCTCAATTGGGTTGAGGTCGGGGGATTGTGGAGGCCAGGTCATCTGATGCAATTACTCCATCACTCTCCTTCTTGGTAAAATAGCCCTTACACAGCCTGGAGGTGTGTTTTGGGTCATTGTCCTGTTGAAAAACAAATGATAGTCCCACTAAGCCCAAACCAGATGGGATGGCGTATCGTTGCAGAATGCTGTGGTAGCCATGCTGGTTAAGTGTGCTTTGAATTCTAAATAAATCACAGACAGTGTCACCAGCAAAGCACAACCACACCATAACACGTCCTCCTCCATGAATTCCACGACGCGGTTAGCTTTTAAAAGCTAGGACCGCTATTTCTTGTCCCAGAATCCCGCTTAAGAGACTGGTTGAAGCCTGCTTGACAGGCTGCTAGCCATCAAGCTAACGAAGTTGGTGCCAGATGAGTTTTACAATGGAGCCCTCTTTGTCTGGAGAACTAAATGAACGGTTCCAGCGCTGTAGGAGCTGTATTCTATTACGCTTTTTTCGGTACAAACCGGATCACTCAGAGTTCCAATGCGGCAATTGTTTACTTGCCAAGGATTATAGGCTTGAGGTGGCTTCCTTGATCATGCAGGTCGCCAGCCTACATAAGAAACTGTTGTTGGAATGCATCTCCACCTTGTCGTTTGTTGTTTTCCGACTGGCCAGTGTTGCCCGGAGTTTGGTCGCCAGGGGATCCATCTCCTTCCTCTCCTCTCCAATCTGATAGCGGAGTCGAAGGAGCACAGCAAGAGGAGCATGGCAATCAACGACGGTCGCATGTCATGAGTCGTGGAAGCCGAAGACAGCAGACTCCCGCAAAGCAGTCTACACTCCCAACGAGAGGCCCGGAGCGGATACAAGCAACGAATAGTTTCGCAACCCTGGAGCCTGATCTTCCTGCACCTTCATCACTGGGGGTACCTGTGTCTGCGGCCGCTGTGCCTACTCCTACTCCTTACCCTACGATTTAGAAGTCGACGTCGGCAACCTTCCATCCCTGCTCTGGATCGAGCGGGGCTTCTCCATTTGTTGGAGGCCTGCATCCTGTAAAGCGTGGGAGTGGGCGGATTTCCTCGTCCTTCTCGCAAGCCATGATTTTGGGCAGCTGCATGGTAAGAAATGTGACCGTTCCTGGTGTAAAAACAATGTCCTATCCCGGAGCTCGAGTAAATGACATTACTAAGCTGCTCCCGAATGTACTACGCCAGGACATGGAAATCGATTCTATCGTAGTCCATGTGGGTTTTAATGACATTATGAAGGGCAGCTCTGAACAGTTGAAACTGGATTTTAAAGAGCTGATTGACTCTCTGCTAGACACTAACAAAAAACCCATCATATCTGGCCCTGTGCCCTCTCTGAATCATGGCATTGAACGCTTTAGCAGGATTCTTGCTCTTCACAACTGGCTATGTGATTATTGCAGCTCAATGTGTGTAACTTTTGTTGACAATTTCGATACCTTTTGGAAACAAAACACGTTTTATAAGGAGGATGGGATCCACCCAAATCATTTGGGTTCCTGGATCCTTTCACAGCATTATAAGGCTGCATTGAGACAATGACTTATCAATGACCCAAGCCCAGCTCAGCTAATCCTTACTATTGTGACGCAAAGTTGTCAAAATGCTTCAGCAAATGTACATTACACCAGGGGCGTCAGTAGACACAATATAAGTAACCTAATTGATGTCCCTCTAACTGCCCTGAATGCCTCTGCTGATCCTACAGCTATTGGATGCAGTAATCATGTGCCTAAGAACCAGATTATCCTGTTAGCACTGAGCCGGTGTGCCCGAGGAGGAAGTCCACTGTGTGCAGCTCACCCTGCACTAACATAAAGAACATGAGCACATCTACTGCTGCTAAGCTTCCCAGTAAAGCAATAAAAACAAGTAAGCATCCCAGAAGAAAAGTGCTCAAAATAGCCCACGTTAACATATGTAGCTTAAGAAACAAGGTTCATGAAATCAATAATTTGCTAGTAACAGATGAAATTTATATTCTGACTATCTCTGAAACTCAATTAGATAATACCTTTGATGATACAGTGGTAGGTAGCGGCAGGTAGCTTAGTGGTTAAGAGCGTAGTGCCAGTAACCGAAAGGTCGCTGGTTCTAATCCCCGAGCCGACTATGTGAAAAATCAGTCGATGTGCCCTTGAGCAAGGCACTTAACCCTAATTGCTCCTGTAAGTCGCTCTGGATAAGAGCGTCTGCTAAATGACTAAAATGTAATGTAAATGTAGTAATAAAAGGTTGTAACATTTACAGAAAAGATAGAAATGCCAATGGTGGAGGTGTTGCTGTTTATATTCAGAACCACATTCCTGTGAAGATTAGAGAGAATCTCATGTTAAATACTGTTAAAGTAATATGGCTACAGGTTCATCTGCCTCACCTAAAGCCCATTCTGGTGGGAAGCTGCTGTAGACCACCAAGTGCTAACAGTCAGCATCTGGATAACATGTGTGAAATGCTTGATAATGTCTGTGATATCAACAGAGAGGTATACTTTCTGGGTGATTTAAATATTGACTGGCTTTCGTCAGGCTGCCCACTTAAGAAAAAGCTTCAAAATGTAACCAGTGGCTGCAACCTGGTTCAGGTTATCAGTCGACCTACCAGGGTAGTTACGAAGAGTACAGGAATAAAATCATCAACATGTATTGATCATATCTTTAGTAATGCTGCAGAGATTTGTTTGAAGCAGTATCCAAATCCATCGGATGTAGTGATCACGATATAGTAGCCATATCTAGGAAAACCAAAGATCCAAAGGCTGGGCCTAATATTTTGTATAAGAGGTCATACAATAAGATTTGCAGTGATTCTCCTACTGGTTTCATCACTGTCTCCGCAGCTGGTTTCATCACTGTCTCCGCAGCTGGTTTCCTCACTGTCTCCACAGCTGGTTTCCTCACTGTCTCCGCAGCTGGTTTCCTCACTGTCTCCGCAGCTGGTTTCCTCACTGTCTCCGCAGCTGGTTTCCTCACTGTCTCCACAGCTGGTTTCCTCACTGTCTCCACAGCTGGTTTCCTCACTGTCTCCGCAGCTGGTTTCCTCACTGTCTCCGCAGCTGGTTTCCTCACTGTCTCCGCAGCTGGTTCCTCCCTCACTGTCTCCGCACTGGTTTCTCACTGTCTCCGCAGCTGGTTTCCTCACTGTCTCCCAGCTGGTTTCCTCACTGTCTCCGCACTGGTTTCATCACTGTCTCCGCAGCTGGTTCCTCACTGTCTCCCAGCTGGTCACACCTGCAGCTGGTTTCACGTCACCGAGCTGGTCTCACGTCTGCAGCGTCAACAGTCCCGCAGCTGGCAGCAGCGTCTCCGCAGCTGGTTTCCTCACTGTCTCCTCAGCTGGTTTCCTCACTGTCTCCGCAGCTGGTTTCCTCACTGTCTCCGCAGCTGGTTTCATCACTGTCTCCGCAGCTGGTTTCCTCACTGTCTCCACAGCTGGTTTCATCACTGTCTCCGCAGCTGGTTTCCTCACTGTCTCCGCAGCTGGTTTCCTCACTGTCTCCGCAGCTGGTTTCATCACTGTCTCCGCAGCTGGTTTCATCACTGTCTCCGCAGCTGGTTTCCTCACTGTCTCCGCAGACAGACAGACAGACAGGCAGGCAGGCAGGCAGGCAGGCAGACAGGCAGGCAGACAGACAGACAGACAGGCAGGCAGGCAGGCAGGCAGGCAGGCAGGCAGGCAGGCAGGCAGGCAGGCAGGCAGGCAGGCAGACAGACAGACAGACAGACAGACAGACAGACAGACAGACAGACAGACAGACAGACAGACAGACAGACAGACAGACAGGCAGGCAGGCAGGCAGGCAGGCAGGCAGGCAGGCAGGCAGGCAGGCAGGCAGGCAGGCAGGCAGACAGAATGAGTTCCAGCCTTCGAGTGGGAAACACTAAATGTAAAAGCCAATCTGTGTTGGTTCATTGCTATACCAGCCCAGCTAACTCTACTGAAAACACAGCAAGCCTCTTATAAGCCTCATACAGGTGACATAAACCATACCAATCGGATTTAAAACATATTTTCATTCTCTGTAAATCATTATAGGTGTGTTACTAACGATTTGCACATTGGGCCTCTATTTAATCATGTTGGTTTTAGTGTCTTTTTGTTGAAAAGCACTTTAATATTCCGTTCTTCTTGTTATTCTGTCATGTGATGTTGGGTTCCACAGTTTCATAAACAACTCGAAACAATCTACCCGCTCAATTACACAATGTAGGAGACCCAAATGGCACTCTATTCCCTATATAGTGCACGACTTTTGACCAGGACCCTAGATAAAGGTAGTGCACTAAGTAGGGAAAATGCAGCAATTTCGGATGCAACTAAAAGGAACATTCTACTGAGGGAAAAAAAAACACCACCCAAAAAAAACCCCCAGCCAAAATCAGGACCAAGGTTAGAAATAAAAAATTCAAAAAATTTTTTTTTTGAAAGTTTTTTAGAAATGATGCACCCAGAAACCCCCTTTGACAGGTTTGGGTTGGGGGGGGTTTTAAGGCAGATTCCAAAACGTTTTCATTGAAAAACCAAAGAGGAGGGGAGTGAGGGAGGGAGGTTTTTTAAACCCAGGAAATACACCCAGGTTTTGGGGAGAAACCCCCAAAGATTTATATTCCCCCCGGGAAAACGCTATTGCACCACTTATAAATCACAAAATTTTATAATGATCCCTTTCTCCATTTGTAAATCCTTTCCGACAGAAAATTTAAATTTTGAGTTTTCAGCCTTTATAAGGGGCGTGAGGTTTTCGCAAAAGTGTGCCCCCAAGGGAAATAGGGGCAGTGTGCTCCACCTGGGGAAATAGGGTGGGGGTTTGCACCAAAATAGGGTGCAAGGCACCAGTGAAATAAGGGCAAAAGTTCCCCCCGGGATAGGTCAAAGTGTCCACCTAGGAAAAAGGGGCATTTTTCCCCCCGGGAAAAGGTGAAGGGACCCCCAGAGGGGGGTTTGGGGCCCATGGGAAGACAAAGAGATATGGGTTTAGTCAGCCAGGGGGGAGTTTATACAGATAGTGACACCAAGAGGGGGTTTAAACCCCGGAGAGAAGACAGCCGAAGGAGGTTTATAAAAGGCACGGATGAGGAATGCCCAAGAATTTTTATCGGGCACAATAGGAAGCACCCAAGAGGAGGTTTATCCAGTGGGGAATGAAGCCAGGGGGGTTTAATACGGGCAAGTTGAGGGATTACACCAGGGGGGTTTTTTACAGGAGAGGTGACAGCCAAGAGGGTTATACAGGCACGGGATAGGATGACGCCAGAGGGGGAGGTTTATACAATGAGGAATGACAGCCGAAGGGGGTTTATCAGGATGAGGAATGCCCGCCAAGAGGAGTTTATCAGGAATGAAAGGGACAGCCAGAGGGGGTTTTTTTATCGGCCGGATAGGAAGAAGCCGAAGGCTTTTATACGGGCACGGAAGGATGACACCAAGAGGATTTTATACAGCACAGGATGGAAACAGCCAAAAAAGGGGGGGGTTTTTACAGGCAAAGATGAGAATAACCCAGAGAGGGGTTTTTCAGGCACAGGATAGGAAATGACAGCCAAGGGGAGGTTTATACGGCACGGGAGGGGAAAATAACCAGGAGGAGGTTTATACAGGATAGAATGACGCAGAGAGGGGGTTTTTACAGGATGGGGGAAACCCAGAGGGGAGGTTTATACGGATGAGGAATGACCCCCCAAGGGGGACTTTATCAGGCCGGGATGGGGAATGACAGCAAGAGAGGTTTTTACGGCCAGGATTGGAAATACACCCAAAGGGATTTTGCAGCCGGGATAGAATACAGCCAGAGGGGAGGTTTATCGGCACGATGGGAAATGACACCAAAGGGGGTTTTTTATACAGGATGGAATGCGCCAAAAGGGGAGGTTTATAACAGGAAGGAGGGAATAAAGCCAAGAGGATTTTATAAACAGATGGGGAAGACCCCAGAAGGAGGTTATACGGCAAGGTGAGGAATGCCCCGGGGGGTTTTATAAAGGGAGAGGAAGACGCCAGAGGGGGGGTTTTATCAGCCAGGATAGGAATAAGCCAGAGGGACTTTTATACAGGAGAGGTTTACCCAAGAGGAGGTTTTTTTCGGGCACAGGATGGGGAAAATAAGCCAGAAGGATTTTTAACAGATGAGGAATGACAGCCAAAGGGGGTTAAAATACAGCACGGGATGAGGAATTCACCAAAAGGAGGTTTATACAGGGGATGGGGATGACACCCAAAAGGGAGGTTTATCAGGCACAGGATAGGATGACAGCCAAGAGGGTTTATCGGCACAGATGAGAATGACCCAGAGAGGTTTATAGGCCAGGGAGGAATGCCCAGAGGGGTTTATCGGGAAGGGGGAATGAAAACCAGGGGGGTTTATACAGGCACGGGATGGAATACACCGGGGGTTTTAACGGGCCGGGGATGAGGAAACCCGGGAAGGTTTTAACAGGATAGAATGCCCCAGAGAGAAGGTTTATACAGGCACAGGATGAGGAATGACAGCCAAGGGGGAGTTTTTTCAGGCCGGGTGGGAAATTTTCACCCCAAGGGGAGGTTTTTTCGGGGAAATGAGGAATCGCCGAGAGGATTTAAACGCACGGGATGGAAATACGCCAAAGGAGGGTTTATCGGGAAAATGGGAATACACCCCAGAGGATTTTTATACGGCACGGAGGGGAAATGACAGCCAAGAGGGGTTTATACGGAAAATGGGAAATACAGCCAAGGGGGGGTTTTAAAACAGGTAGGAATCGCCAAGAGGAGTTTTACGGGAAAATGGGGAATGACGCCGAGGGTTTTTTATACAGAGGGAAAATGACACCAAGGGGGATTTAACAGCACGGGATGAGGAATACACCCAAAAGGGGGAGGTTTATCAGCCGGATGAAATGACACCAAGAGGGGTTTTCAGGCAAGGATGGGGAATGACAGCCGGAGGGGGTTTATCCCCAAATAGAATAACCAGGGGAGGTTTTACGGCACAAAGGAATGACACCGGGAAGGGGGTTTATACAGGATGGGGATGCCCGCAGAGGGGGGTTTATACGGGATAAATAAAGCCAGAGAGGGGGTTTTATACGGGATAGGAAGACACCCCAAGAGATTTACAGGCACAGGTGAGGAAATGACAGCCAAGGAGTTTTCAGGGGGTGGGAATGAACCCAAAGGATTTATGCGGGCCAGGATAGAATACGCCAGAGAGGAGGGTTTATACGGGCACAGAGGGGAAAAATGACAGCCAGGAGATTTATCGGCACAGGAGAGGAATAACCCAGAAGAGGTTTTCGGGAAAATTGGGGAATGCAGCCAAGAGGGTTTTACAGGATGAAAAATGCACCCAAAGGGGGGGGGTTTTTTCAGCACAGGATGGGGAATACCCAAAAGGGGAGTTTATCTAACGGGATAGGAATGCGCCAAGGGAGGTTTAATGGGCCAGGTGGGGAAATGACAGCCAAAGGATTTTTTAAACAGGTAGGAATGAAGCCAAGGGGGTTTTTAATGCACGGATGAGGAAATGACGCGAGGGACTTTATACAGGATGAGGATGACACCAGAAGGAGGTTTATCGGCACAGGGGGAATGACAGCCGAGAGGAGGTTTATACGGGATGGAATGAACCAGAAGGAGGTTTATAAAAGGCACAGGATGAAAATTACCAAGAGGAGTTTTACGGCCGGGATGAGGAATACAGCCAGAGGGGGTTTTAACAGGATGAAATGACAGCCAGAAGGGGGTTTTATTTACTGGCCAGGATGGGGAAATGACACCAGAGGGGTTTTCGGGCACAGGAGAGAATAACCCAAGAGGAGGTTTATCAGGAAGGAATAAAGCCAGAGAGGAGGTTTAAAAACAGAAAGGGATGAGGATGACCCAGGGGATTTTTATACGGGCACGATGAAATGACAGCCAAGAGGATTTTTATACGGATGGGAATGCACCGAAGGGGGTTTATACGGGCACATGATGAGGAATACCCCAGAGGATTTTTATCGGGCACAATAGGAATGCAGCCAAGAGGAGGTTTATACGGATGAGAATGACACCAAGAGGGTTTATCAGGCACAGATGGGGAAATCAGCCAGAAGGTTTTAACCCAGGTGGGGAATGACACCCAGAGGGAGTTTTTGGGGGGACGGGAGAGGAATGACACCCAAAGAGGAGGTTTATAGGCACAGATGAGGAATGCCCGCCAAAAAGAGGTTTTAAAGGCCGGATAGGAAGACCCGAGAGGAGGTTTATACCGGATGGGGAATGACGCCAAGAGGAGGTTTTCGGCACGGGAGGGGAAAAGCCAGAGGGAGTTTTTTTACGGGCACAGGATGAGGAGGACGCCGGAAAAGGCCGTTTATACTCCAGGATGGAGGTTACCCAAAAGGGGGTTTATACAGGCACAGGATGAGGAATGACAGCCAGAGAGGGGGTTTATACAGCACGGAGGAAAATGCACCCGAAGGGGGTTTTATCAGCACGGGATGAGAATGACGCCAAGGGAGGTTTTACGGAAAATGCAGCCAAGAGGGGGTTTATCAGGCAAGGATGGGGAAATACACCGAGGGTTTTTACAGATGGGGAAATTTTCACCAAGAAAAGGTTTTTACAGGCACAGGATGGGAATAAACGCCAAAAGGGGTTTATACAGGCACAATGAGGAATGACGCCAGAAGGTTTATACCCCAAGGGAGGAATGACAGCCAAGAGGATTTTATACAGGCAAAAGATGAGGTTTCACCGAGAGGAGTTTATCAGAAAGGAATGACACCAAAGGAGGTTTTTCGGACAATAGGAATACAGCCAGGGCGTTTATACGGGCACGGATGAAATGACACCGGGGGAAATTTTATCGGCACGGATGAGGAATTAACCAAGGGAGGTTTATCAGGCCAGATGGGGAATGACACCAGAAAGTTTACGGGCACGGGATGGGGATACACCAGAGGGGATTTATAACGGTGAGGAATGACAGCCAGAAAAGGTTTATCGAAACAGTAGGATGCCCCAAAAAGGGGGTTTTATACAGGCACAGATGGGGAAATGACAGCCAAGGAGGTTTTAAGGATGAGAAGACACCAAGGGAGGTTTAACGAGAGAATGCACCGAGGGGAGTTTTACAGGATGAGGAAATGCCAGCCAAAGGGGTATACGGCCCAGGATGGGGGATGACACCCGAGAGGGTTTATCGGCACGGATGGGGAAGACGCCAGAGAGAGGTTTAAAGGTGAAAATGACACCAGAGAGGGGTTTTTAAAAAGGCCAGGATGAGGAATGACAGCCAGAGAGGGGTTTTTATACGGCCAGGATAAAAAAAAATGACGCCAAGAGGATTTTTATCAGGCACAGGATGGGGAAATGACGGGGGCCCAAGATGGGTTTATCGGGCCCAGGATGAATGACCCCGAGAGGAGGTTTATACAGGATGAGGAATTCACCAAGAGGGGGTTTATCGGGACGGGATGGTACACCCAGAGGGGGTTTTTATAACACAGATGGGAATGCCACCCAGAGAGGAGTTTATACAGGATGAGGTACCCCAAGGGGAGTTTATACGGGAAAGATGGAATGACAGCCAGGGGATTTTTTAAACAGCACGGTGGAATGACACCAAAAGGGATTTTTAACGGGCACAGGATGGGGAATACGCCGAGAGGTTTATACAGGATAGGAAGCACCAGAGGGGGGTTTTATCACACGGGATGAAAATACACCGGAGGGGGTTACGGGCCGGTAGGAATACGCCAGAGGGAGTTTATACAGGATAGGAATGCAGCCAAGGGGGTTTTACAGGCCAGGATAAAATGCAGCCAGAGGGGGGTTTTACGGAAAAGGGGAAATGACACCCAAGGGGGGATTTTATACGGGCACGGATAAAAATACCCAAAAGGGAGTTTATACAGGCCGGATGGGAAATGACCCAGAGAGGAGGTTTATCGGAGGAGGAAGAGCCAGAGAAAAGGTTTATACAGGCACGGGAGAGGAATACCCAAGGAGGTTTAACGGGCACAATGAAAATACACCAAGGGAGGTTTACGGGGCACAGGATGGGGAAAATACACCCCGAGAGGAGGTTTATACAGGCCAGGATGGGAAACACCCAAAGGATTTTTATCAGGAGAGGATGACGCCAGAGGAGGTTTAAACAGCACGGGTGAGGAATGACGCCAGAGAGGTTTATACGGCACAAAATGAGGAATCACCCAGAAGGAGGTTAACGGCACAGGTGGGGATGACAGCCAGAGAGGATTTTTCAGGGCACGGGAGGAATACAGCCAGAGAGGAGGTTTATACAAAAAACTAACCCCAAAAAAGACAAACCCAAAGGGAGTGTCAACTCAACCCCCAAACCCCCCATTTTTCCACCTGGAGCACCTATAACAGAATGAGGACGTACTCTAGGGTACCTGAAAAAAATATGGCTCCTATGGCCCGGGGTTTGAAAAGAGAAAGGAAAAGGGGCGAAGAGAAGTACAAAGGGGAGAAAAAAGGAGGGGAAAAAAGGATCAAGAAAAAACCCGGCAGGGGAAGGGAGAGGGAGACAGAGAAGCCCAAAAGGAGAAGAGGAGAGAGAATGAGAGAGAGAGCAAGAAAAAAGGAGAGAGAGTGTGAGAAGAGAGAGTGAGATTAGAGGAGAAAGGGGTGTGAGGGGTTTTTTTTTTTTTGGGGGGGTTGGGTTTTTTTTTTTTTGGGGGGGGGGGGGGGTTTTTTTTTGGCCCTTTTCGGGGGGCCCCCTTTTTTTTTTTCGGGGGTTTTTTAAATTTTTTTGGGGTTTTTGGGGTTTTTTCCAAAAAAAATTTTTTTTTTTTTTTTCCCTTTTTTTTTCCCAACCCCCACAGTGGGGCCAAAGTTTTTTCTTAGGTTTTGTCTGCAACATTTTTTTCCCCACTCCAGGACCCAAAAAGGAAAAATTGCTGTTCCTCTCAACGTGTTCCTCTCTAAATACGTCTAAATGATCACACACAAGGGTCCGCACCAAACACAAAGCATTTACCTTAAAATTCACAATGGGGGGGTCGGGTCCTTACCTTCTCCCCCCTTCTCCCCCCTTCTCCTCCCCTCCCCCCCTTCTCCCCCCCTCTCCCCCCTTCTCTCCCCCTCTCCCCCCCCCCCCTCCCATTATTTCATGCAAGTAGTAACATTTTATAAAACAAGACTAAGACAAATGAGCGTAATCTTTTTTCCCAATCCAATTGATATGGAGGCGGAGGTTGGAAGGCAACACTTCACACTTTGGGGGAGGGAGAGGGGGGGGGAGAAGGAGAGAAAGGGGAGAGAGAAAAAAAGAGGAGAGAGAGGAGAAAGGGAAGATAAAGGGGAAAAATAAAGAAGAAAAATAGAGGGGGGAAGGGTTGGTGGAACTAACCCCGGTTTTAAAACCCCTTTTTTCCCCTCCTTTAACCCCCAAAAATTGGGCAGAAAACCCTGCTCTGTGGTCGCAAAACCCTGCTCGGGGTCAAAAACCCCTCTCTGTTTCAAAATTACCTGCTCTGGGGTCAAATTTCCCCTCCCTTGGTCAATAACCTGCTCTGTGGTCAAAATAACCCTGCTCTGGGTCAAATAACCCTGCTCTGGGGTCGAAAAAAAACCCTCTCTGTGCAAAAAAATCCCTTTTTGGGCCAAATACCCCCTCTCTGGGGGCAAAAAAACTGTTGGGGGTCGTAACCCCTCTTGTTCAGCCTTCTGGGTCAGAAACCCTCCCTCTTGGGGCCCGAAAACCCTCTTCTTGGCCCAAATAATTGAAAAACAAACGTTTTTCCCAAAAGCGACTTCACCCTGCTGATACTATTTAAATTACATTTTTTTGGTTTTGGGGGGCCCAAAACCCCCCCATCCTTTGGAAACGCCTGCCACCACCCAAAACCAACCCTCCTCCCAGTACTGGGGTCCCCACCACCCTTTTACAGAGGTAAGCCGGACAAAACGCTTTTCCAAGATTTATTGGCTTTTTGCATTTACCCTGTTGACTCAAAAGAAAATATTTTAGGTATTGCATAACTCATTGGGAAAAACGTCAATTGCACCACCACCATCCCCTCCCCCCCCCAAAAATTTACTTTGGGTTTTCGCAAGCACTCTTTTTGCAGTTTTTTGGGTTTCGGGCCAATCGCAATTAAAAGGGCATTTTTTTGGGCTCCCTTTTGGGTTCCCATACTGCGTTTTTTAGCTCAATCGATTCTACTGCGGGCACTCTACTCGTCACTCATCTCAGGTCACTCTACTCGGTCCTCTATCGCAGTCCCTATCTGCGGGTCCTCTACCTGCGGGTCACTCAATCTGCAGGTCCTCTACTCAGTCCTCTCCTGGGCACTCAAAACCTGCAGGTCACCTACTCGGGTCACTCTATCTGCAGGTCACTCTATCTGCGGGTCACTCTACCTCAGGCACTTACTCGGGTCATTTATCTCAGTCACTCTATCTCAGTCACTTCTGCGGTCACTCTACCTGCGGGTCACTTCCAGGCCTCTATCTCAGGTCCCTCTCCCTGCAGGTCCTCTATCTGCGGGTCACTCTACCTCGGGTCCCCTATCTGGGGGTCACTACTGCGGTCACCTATCGCAGGTCACTCAAACCCTGCAGGTCCTCTACCGCGGTCACTCTATCTGCGGGTCATCATCGCAGGTCACTCTACCCTGCGGTCCTCTACCTGCAGGTCATCTTCTGAGTCCTCTCTGCGGGTCACTCTACCTGCGGGTCACTCTACCTGCGGTCCCTAATCTGCGGGTCACTCATCTGCGGTCACTCTACCCAGGTACTCACTGCGGGCACTCTATCTCGGTCCTCTCTGCGGGTCACTCTCCTGCAGTCACCTACTCAGGGGCCTCTATCTGCGGTCACTCTAACCTTCGTCACCTTGCGGTCCCTCTTCTGCAGCCCCCTCTATCTGCAGTCACTCATGGCGGGTCCCACGGGAGGTTTCCTCTATCTCAGGTCCACTCAAATGGTTTCCCTGCGGTCCACTTTTTGCAGGTATCTACTGCGGTCATCCCCCGAGGTATTATGGGGACTTTTTGAGTATTTGGGGTTTATGGGGTATTTTAGTTTTTGGGTTTATGGTTTTTCTTTGGGGCATTCCCCTCTCAGTACCTACCTCCCAGGTATCTTCTTCCCAGTCCCTTTTTTCCAGGTCATTACCCCTCATCCACCTATCGGGAACCTGAGGGGGGCCCTCCTGTAACTGGGGACAGTTTCCTGTCCAGTTTTTTTTTGCATCGTTAAAAAAAACGAACGCCCCTTTCAGAAAAACCCCCCCCATTTTGTGTTTATTTTTTTCTTTTTGATTTTTGGTTTGATGGTTTTAGGGGGGGGTTTTTTTTTGTGATTTTATCGGTGGGTCTTTCCTCCAAACCCTTAAACCTGCCATCAGCTGACGCCATCCCCCCCTCCTCCTCCTAGCTGCTAAAATGAAAAGGGAAATACCCCTTTTCCCATACCCCCTAAATACGGGGGAAACAGGGGGTCGGGACCTTCCTTTCCCTATCCAGCAGCGACCCGCTTGAACGGCATCTTCCCAACAACGACAAACCGGAACACAACCCTCCAAAGCACGACACACAACACACCTTTTAACTTTAAGACCAAACCCAAAAAAAGACAAACTTTTCAGGGTAAGGGCAAACCCCTTTTGAAAAAAAGGCAGAAACCTTCTCCTCCACCCGCTAGACTGCCAAAACAGCTGAAACAAGATACCTTCTCCCCATACACTAGACTGACCAAAACCGCTGAAAGAGCAACCTTCTCCTCCATACAGCTAAACTGAAAAAAGGAAAAAAAGCAACCTTTATAAGAGACGAAATAAAGTGAAAAGGATTTTTTAAAGTGTGAAAAAATAAAGAGATATTTCCTCAGCCGGGGAAAAAGGGAAACGAAGATTTAACAAAACGACATAAAGGGGGAACAAAAGGGTATTTTTTAGATGAATAAAGAAACAAGGGGAAAGTTTTTAAAGAATGAATAAGGAAACGGAGTTTTAAGTAGACGCCAAAAAGTGAAAAAGAGGTCCCTTCCCAAAGTAACGAACCAAACAGTGAAAGAAGGGCGTACCCTCTCCCCGGGGCCCAAACAGCTAAAACAGGGGTCCCCTTCTCCTCCATACAGCTAGACGCCCCATAACACTAAAACCCGGCATACCTTTTTCCCTCCCTCACTAGCGCCCAAAACGCTGAAACAGAGAGACCTTCTCCTACCGCTAACTGCCATAACACTGAAACGAGCAGTACCTTTCCTCCATAAGCTAGCTGCCCAAACACTAAAACAGGGGTCCCTTCTCCAACGCTAACTGACCATAACACTGAAACAAGCATCCTTCTCCATACAGCTAACTGACCATAACCTGAAACGAGAGTACCTTCTCCATACACTAGACTGACCAAAACGCTAAAACGAAGTACCTTTTCTCCCCATCGCTAACTGACCATAACACTGAACAGAGCTACCTTCCCATCACTGACTGCCATACACTGAAACAGAGCAGTCCTTCTCCTCCTACACAGACTACCAAAACCCTTTAAAACAGAGCAGTACCTTCTCCTACAGCTAGCTGCCTAACAGCTGAAACAAGCATACCTTCCCCCATACAGCTGACTGACCAAAACAGCGAAACAAGCTTTCCCTTCTCCTCCATACAGCTAGACTGCCATACACTAAAACAAGCAGTACCTTCTCCCCCATGCTAGACTGACCTAACGCTAAACAGAGCAGTATCTTCCCATCAGCTAGACTGCCAAAACCTGAAACGAGCATCCCTTCTTCTCCTACGCAGACTCCATACAGCTAACGAGCGTACCTTCTCCCCATACCTAGACTGCCCCAACACTAAAACAAGCAGTCCTTTTCCCTCCATACACTGACTGACCATAACACTAAAAACAGGCAGTCCCTTCTCCTCCACTCAGCTGACTGCCATACACTAAACGAGGTACCTTCTCCATACAGCTAGACTGACCAACACTAAAAACGGGCAGTACCTTCTCCCCCTACAGCTAACGCCCCAAAACACTAAAACGAGCATACCTTCTCCATACGCGACTACCAAACAGCTAAAACAACAGTACCTTCCCATACACTAACTGACCATAACAGCTGAAACAAGAGTCCCCCCCATACAGCTAACTACCAAAACACTAAAACGAGCAAACCCTTTCCCTCCCACTCACTAACTGACCATAAACTGAAACGAGGTACCTCCCCTCCATACGCTGACTGCCCATAACAGCAAAAACAACGAAAACCTTCTCCTCCATCGCAACTGACCAAAACGCTGAAACGGGCCCGTCCTTCTCCATACGCAACTCCCCAAACAGCTAAAACGGCATACCTTCTCCCCCTCCGCTAGACTGCCTCACTGAAACAGGCATACCTTCCCCATACAGCTAACTGACCAAAACAGCTGAAACGAGCAGTACCTTCCCATCAGCTAGACTGACCTACCAGCTAAACAAGCATTTAAACCTTCTCCTCCTACCTAGACTGACCAAAACCTGAAAAAAGGCATCCCCTTCCCTCCATACAGCTAGACTGACCTAACGCTGAAAAGAGCATATCTTCCCCCTACAGCTAGCTGACCATAACCTGAAACGGGCATCCTTCCTCCAACAGCTAGACTGCCCAAAACACTGAAACAGACATCCCTTCTCCTCCATCAGCTAGACTGGACCCTAAAAGCTGAAACAAGCATACCTTCTCCTCCTACGTAACTCCCATAACACTAAAACCAAAGCAGTACCTTCTCCTCCCTCACAACGACCAAAAACACGAACGAAGTCCCTTCTCCTACAGCTAGACGCCCATAACAGCTGAAAGAGATTACCCTTCTCCCCCAACAGCTGCTGACCAAAACACTGAAACAGAGCAGTCCTTTTTCTCCTACAGCTAACTGACCAAACACTGAAACGAGCAGTCCTTCCCTCCATACAGCTGACTGACCTAACACTAAAAACAAGCAGTACTTCTCCAAAGCTAACTGACCAAACAGCTAAAAACAGAGCAGTACCTTCTCCCCCATACAGCTAACTGACCAAACACAAACAGAGCAGTACCTTCCCCCTCCACTAAAGCTAAAACTGCCCATAACCTGAACGAGCTCCCTTCCCCCAAAACAGCTGACTACCAAAACAGCTAAAACAGAGCATCCCTTCCCTCCACTCGCTGACTGACCAAAAACCAGCTGAAACGACAGTACCTTTCTCCTCCATACGCTAGACTGCCCATAAACCTAAAAACAGAGAGTACCTTCTCCTACAGTAGACTGACCAAAACGTAACGACAGTACCTTCTCCATACAGCTAGACTACCATAACAGCAAACGAGCAGTCCTTCTCCTCCCTACAGCTGATGACCTAAACTGAAACAGAGCGTACCTTTTTCCCCATACAGCTAGCGACCAAAACGCTGAAACAGAGCATACCCTTCCCTCCCCTAACTGACTGCCAAACAGCTAAACAGAAGTACCTTCTCCTACGCTAAGACTGCCATAACAGCTAAAACGAGCTACCTTCTCCTCCATACAGCTAGACGACCATAACACTAAAACGAGCATCCCTTCTCCATACAGCTAGACTGACCAAACCTGAAACAGAGCATACCTTCTCCATACAGCTGACTGCCAAAAGCTGAACAGACAGCCCTTCTTCCCATACCTAACTACCATAACAGCTAAAACAGAGCAGTACCCCTTTTTCCCCATCAGCTAGACTACCAAACACTGAAACGAGCATACCTTTCTCCATACAGCAGACTGACCAAAACCACTAAACAAGCAGTACCTTCTCCCCATACAGCTAACGACCATCGTGAAACTTTCTTTACATTTTTGTCATTTGCAACGCCCTTATCCAACGCTTACATTTAGTGAAACTTTTTTTTTATTTTTTTTTTTTTTTTTTTTTATACTGGTCCCCTGGGAATCGAACCCACAACCCGGGTTGCAAAAGCCAGCTCTATCAAATGACTACATCCCTGCCGGCCCTTCCTCCCCTACCCTGGACAAAAGCTAGGCCAATTGTGCCCGCCCTATCCCCCCGTCGCGGGCCCCCGCGACAGAGCCGGATTTGAACCAGATCCTAGTGGCCGCTAGCCTGCGAGGGGTGCCTTAGGGCCACTGCGCCACTCGAGACCAGAGCATAAAAACCCTTTTCCTCCCTAAGCTAACTAAACCCTAACACTAAAAAAACAGTCCCTTTCCTACGCTAAATACCAAACACTGAAAAAAGCAGTACCTCTCCTCCCTACAGCTGACTGGCCTAAAAGCTGAAAAAGAGCATACCTTCTCCTAACCCGACTGACCAAACGTGAAAAAGCATTTCCTTCTCCCCACAGCTAGACGACCATAACACTAAACAGAATACCTTCTCTCCTACGCTAGACTGACCATAAAAGCTAAACGACATACCTTCTCCCCCATACAGCTAAATACCATAACAGCTGAAACAGAGCATACCTTTTCCCCTACCGACTCCCTAACATGAAACAAGGATACCCTTCTCCATAACTAGCTACCATAAAAGCTGAACGAGCAGTACCTTTTCCTCCCTACAGCTGACTGACCATACAGCTAAACAACAAAAAAACCTTCCCATACCTAAATGCCATACCTAAAAAGAGCATACCTTCTTTCCCCCATAAGCTACTACCCTAACAGCGAACCAGAGAGACCTTCCCTCCATACCCCTAACTGCCAAACCTGAACAGAGCAGTACCTTCTTTCCCCCATACAGCTGCTGACCAAACAGCTGAAACAGAGCAGTACCTTCTCCATACAGCTAGACTGACCATTTTAAAAAAACAGCTGAAACAGAGCAGTACCTTCTCCTCCATACAGCTAGACTGACCATAACAGCTGAACAGAGCAGTATCCTTCTCCTCCCACTCAGCTAGACTGACCATAACAGCTGAAACAGAGCAGTACCTTCTCCTCCATACAGCTAGACTGACCATAACATCTGAAACAGAGAGTACCTTCTCCATACAGCTAGACTGACCATAACAGCTGAAACAGAGCAGTACCTTCTCCATACAGCTAGACTGACCATAACAGCTGAAACAGAGCAGTACCTTCTCCTCCATACAGCTAGACTGACCATAACAGCTGAAACAGAGCAGCACCTTCTCCTCCATACAGCTAGACTGACCATAACAGCTGAAACAGAGCAGCACCTTCTCCATACAGCTAGACTGACCATAACAGCTGAAACAGAGCAGGACCTTCTCCATACAGCTAGACTGACCATAACAGCTGAAACAGAGCAGTACCTTCTCCATTACAGCTAGACTGACCATAACAGCTGAAACAGAGCAGGACCTTCTCCATACAGCTAGACTGACCATAACAGCTGAAACAGAGCAGTACCTTCTCCATACAGCTAGACTGACCATAACAGCTGAAACAGAGCAGTACCTTCTCCATACAGCTAGACTGACCATAACAGCTGAAACAGAGCAGTACCTTCTCCATACAGCTAGACTGACCATAACAGCTGAAACAGAGCAGGACCTTCTCCTCATTACAGCTAGACTGACAATAACAGCTGAAACAGGTGAAGTTGTCCTGTCCCCTTAGCAGAATTTTTGACATGCGTTTTTCTGGATTTCTTTGTTGTTATTCTGTCTCTCAAATAAACCTACCATTAAAATTATAGACTGATCTTTTTTTTGTCAGTGGGCAAACGTACAAAATCAGCAGGGGATCAAATACTTTTTTCCTTCACTGTATGTTGTTGGTAGAACCTCGCCTTAACAGTAAAGGTGAAAATGTTCTCATCAATAGCAGCATGCTGGTACATGGAACAGGAGACAGAGTGATCAGCACAGTCCAACTTAGGGAGTTTCCCTTGCAGCCTCAGGCCAGTCCAGTGTTGCCATAGTTGCATCCGTCTGGTACCAAGGAGTGTTGTCCTGGACGTAGGACAGAAGAAGCCTCCATGACAACAAAGACGTCTGTGACAACTGTAGGATTAGATGTTGCATCTTTTGTATTTGTATTTATTACGGATCCCCATTAGCGGCTGCCAAAGCAGCAGCTACTCTTCCTGGGGTCCAACCACAATTTAAATACATAAAACAATACCTAACACAACACCTTATTACACACTACTACACCATAATATATTTACAATACAACATCAATAATACAGCAAAATAACAATATCAAAATGTATGTGTGTAGAGTGCGTGTGTTAACATGTGTCTGCGAATGCTGTGTGTGTGTGTCTCTTCACAGTCCCCGCTGTTCCATAAAGTGTATTTTTTATCTGTTTTATAAATCTGATTTTACTGCTTGACTGAGTTACCTGATGTGGAATAGAGTTCCATGTAGTCATGGCTCTATGTAGTACTGTGTGTTTCCCGTAGTCTGTTCTGGACTTGGGGACTGTGAAGAGACCTCTGGTGGCATGTCTCGTGGGGTATGCATGGGTGTCCGAGCTGTGTGCCAGCATTCCAAACAGACAGCTCGGTGCATTCAGTTTGTCTACACCTCTTTAAAAAAAAAACTGTGATGAAGTCAATCTCTCTTCCACTCTGAGCCAGGAGAGACTGACATGCATGTCATTGATGTTAGCTCTCTGTGTACTTTTAAGGGCCAGCCGTGCTGCCCTGTTCTGAGCCAACTGCAATTTTCCCAAGTCCCTCTTTGTGTCACCTGACCACACTACTGAACAGTAGTCCAGGTGTGACAAAACTAGGGCCTGTAGGACCTGCCTTGTTGATAGTGTTGTTAAGAAGGCAGAGCAGCGCATAATTATGGACATGCTTCTCTCGCTACTGTTCAATCCAAGCAGATTAGTAAAATCAAATCAAATCACATTTTATTGGCCACATGCGCCGAATACAACAGGTGCAGACATTACAGTGAAATGCTTACTTACAGCCCTTAACCAACAGTGCATTTATTATTAATAAATAAGTAGAATAAAACAACAAAAAAGTGTTGAGAAAAAAAGAGCAGAAATAAAATAAAATAACAGTAGGGAGGCTATATATACAGGGGGGTACCGGTGCAGATTCAATGTGCGGGGGCACCGGCTAGTTGAGGTAGTTGAAGTAATATGTACATGTGGGTAGAGTTAAAGTGACTATGCATAAATAATTAACAGAGTAGCAGCAGCGTAAAAAGATGGGGTGGGGGGCATTGCAAATAGTCTGGATAGCCATGATTAGCTATTCAGGAGTCTTATGGCTTGGGGGTAGAAGCTGTTGAGAAGTCTTTTGGACCTAGACTTGGCACTCCGGTACCGCTTGCCGTGCGGTAGCAGAGAGAACAGTCTATGACTAGGGTGGCTGGAGTCTTTGACAATTTTGAGGGCCTTCCTCTGACACCGCCTGGTATAGAGGTCCTGGATGGCAGGAAGCTTGGCCCAGTGATGTACTGGGCCGTACGCACTACCCTCTGTAGTGCCTTGCGGTCGGAGGCCAAGCAGTTGCCATACCAGGCGGTGATGCAACCAGTCAGGATGCTCTCGATGGTGCAGCTGTAGAATTGTTTGAGGATCTGAGGACCCATGCCAAATCTTTTCAGTCTCCTGAGGGGGAATAGGCTTTGTCGTGCCCTCTTCACGACTGTCTTGGTGTGTTTGGACCATGATAGTTCGTTGGTGATGTGGACACCAAGGAACTTGAAGCTCTCAACCTGTTCCACTACAGCCCCGTCGATGAGAATGGGGGCGTGCTCAGTCCTCTTTTTTTTCTGTAGTCCACAATCATCTCCTTTGTCTTGGTCACGTTAAGGGAGAGGTTGTTATCCTGGCACCACACGGCCAGGTCTCTGACCTCCTCCCTATAGGCTGTCTCATCGTTGTCGGTGATCAGGCCTACCACTGTTGTGTCGTCGGAAAACTTAATGATGGTGTTGGAGTCGTGCCTGGCCATGCAGTCATGGGTGAACAGGGAGTACAGGAGGGGACTGAGCACGCACCCCTGAGGGGCCCCCGTGTTGAGGATCAGTGTGGCAGATGTGTTGTTACCTACCCTTACCACCTGGGGGCAGCCCGTCAGGAAGTCCAGGATCCAGTTGCAGAGGGAGGTGTTTAGTCCCAGGATCTTTAGCTTAGTGATGAGCTTTGAGGGCACTATGGTAATGAATGCTGAGCTGTAGTCAATGAATAGCATTCTCAAGTAGATGTTCCTCTTGTCCAGGTGGGAAAGGGCAGTGTGGAGTGCAATAGAGATTGCATCATCTGTGGATCCGTTGGGGCGGTATGCAAATTGGAGTGGGTCTAGGGTTTCTGGGATAATGATGTTGATGTGAGCCATGACCAGCCTTTCAAAGCACTTCATGGCTACAGACGTCAGTGCTACGGGTCGGTAGTGATTTAGGCAGGTTATCTTTGAGTCCTTGGGCACGGGGACTATGGTGGTCTGCTTGAAACATGTTGATTTTACAGACTCAGTCAGAGACATGTTGAAAATGTCAGTGAAGACAGTTGCCAGTTGGTCAGCACATACTCGGAGTACACGTCCTGGTAATCCGTCTGGCCCTGCGGCCTTGTGAATGTTGACCTGCTTAAAAGTCTTACTCACATCAGCTACGGAGAGCGTGATCACATAGTCATCCGGAACAGCTGGTGCTCTCATGCATGCTTCAGTGTTGCTTGCCTCGAAGCGAGCATAGAAGTGGTTTAGCTCGTCTGGAAGTCTTGTGTTCTCGCTCGCGGCTGTGCTTCCCTTTGTAGTCTGTAATAGTTTTCAAGCCCTGCCACATCTGACGAGCATCAGAGCCAGTGTAGTACGATTCAATCTTAGTCCTGTATTGACTCTTTGCCTGTTTGATGGTTCGTCGGAGGGCATAGCGGGATTTCTTATAAGCGTCCGGGTTAGAGTCCCGCTCCTTGAAAGCGGCAGCTCTACCCTTTAGCTCAGTGCGGATGTTTCCTGTAATCCATGGCTTCTGATTGGGGTATGTACATACGTACACTGTGGGGACGACATCATCGATGCACTTATTGATGAAGCCAGTGACTGATGTGGTGTACTCCTCAATGCTATTTGAAGAATCCCGGAACATGTTCCAGTCTGTGCTAACAAAACAGTCCTGTAGCTTAGCATCTGCGTCATCTGACCACTTTTTTATTAACCGAGTTACTGGTGCTTCCTGCTTTAGTTTTTGCTTATAAGCAGGAATCAGGAGGATTTTTTTGGTCAGATTTGACAAATGGAGGGCGAGGGAGAGCTTTGTATGCGTCTCTGTGTGTGGAGTAAAGGTGGTCTATAGTTTTTTTTCCTCTGGTTGCACATTTAACATGCTGGTAGAAATTAGGTAGAACGGATTTAAGTTTCCCTGCATTAAAGTCCCCGGCCACTAGGAGCGCTGCCTCTGGATGAGCGTTTTCCTGTTGACTTACGGCCTTATACAGCTCATTCAGTGCAATCTTAATGCCAGCATTGGTTTGTGGTGGTAAATAGACAGCTATGAAAAATATAGATGAAAACTCTCTTGGTAAATAGTGTGGTCTACAGCTTATCATAAGATACTCTACCTCAGGCGAGCAAAACCTCGAGACTTCCTTAGTATTTGATTTTGTGCACCAGCTGTTGTTTACAAATATACACAGACCGCCACCCCTTGTCTTACCGGAGTCAGCCGTTCTATCCTGCCGATGTAGCGTATAGCCCGCTAGCTGTATGTTATCCATGTCGTCGTTCAGCCACGACTCGGTGAAACATAAGATATTACAGTTTTTAATGTCCCATTGGTAGGATAACCGTAATCTTAGGTCATCCAATTTATTCTCCAATGATTGAAGATTGGCTAATAGGATTGATGGGAGCGCCAGTTTACTCGCTCGCCGTCGGATCTTTACAAGGCACCCCGACCTACGTCCACGATATCTCCGTCTCTTCCTCATGCGAATGACGGGGATTTGGGCCTTGTCGGGCGTCTGTAGGATATCCTTCGCGGCCGCCTCGTTGAAGAAAAAATCTTCGTCCAATGCGAGGTGAGTAATCGCTGTCCTGATATCCAGAAGCTCTTTTTGGTTATAAGAGACGATGGCAGAAACATTATGTACATAATAAACTACAAATAACGCGGAAAAACACACACAATAGTACAATTGGTTAGAGGGCTGTAAAACGGCAGCCATCTTCTCCGGTGCCACTTATTTTTAAAAAATCATCAAAAAAAAAAATGTACGTACTCAATTTCCACATTATTCATTACGAGATGTAGTTGAGGTTTAGTGTTCAGTGAATAATTTGACCCAAATACAGTGCTTTTAGTTGGAAATATTTAGGACTATTTTATTCCTTGCCACCCATTCTGAAACTAACTGAAACTCTTTATTAAGTGTTGCAGTTATTTCAGTTGCTGTAGTAGCTGACGTGTATAGTGTTGAGTCATCCGCATACATAGACACTCTGGCTTTACTCAAAGCCAGTGGCATGTCATTAGTAAAGATGGAAAAAAGTAAGGGGCCTAAACAGCTGCCCTGGGGAATGCCTGATTCTACCTGGATTAAGTTTGAGAGGCTTCCATTAAAGAACACCCTCTGGGTTCTATTAGACAAGTAGCTCTTTATCCACATTATAGCAGGGGGTAAAAGCCATAACACATACATTTTTCCAGCAGCAGACTATGATCGATAATGTCAAAAGCCACACTGAAGTCTTAACAAAACAGCCCCCACAATCTTTTTATCATCAATTTCTCTCAACCAATCATCAGTCATTTGTGTAAGTGCTGTGCTTGCTGAATGTCCTTCTCTATAAGCATGCTGAAAGTTTGTTGTCAATTTGTTTACTGTAAAATAGCATTGTATCTGGTCAAACATAATTTTTTTCAATAGTTTACTAAGGGTTGGTAACAGGCTAATTGGTCGGCTATTTGAGCCAGTAAAGGGGGCTTTACTACTCTTAGGTAGCGGAATGACTTTTGCTTCACTCCAAGCCTTGGGGCACACACTTTCTAGTAGGCTTAAATTGAAGATATGGCAAATAGGAGTGGCAATATCGTCTGCTATTATCCTCAGTAATTCTCCATCCAAGTTGTCAGACCCCAGTGGCTTGTCATTGTTAATAGACAACAATCATTTTTCCACCTCTTCCACACTCACTTTACGGAATTCAAAATTACAATGCTTGTCTTTCATAATTTGGTCAGATATACTTGGATGTGTAGTGTCAGCGTTTGTTGCTGGCATGTCATGCCTAAATTAGCTAATCTTGCCAATTAAAAAAGTATTAAAGTAGTTGGCAATATCAGTGGGTTTTGTGATGAATGAGCCATCTGATACAATGAATGATGGAGCTTTGCTTTTTTTTCCCAAAATGTCATTAAAGCTGCTCCAAAGCGTTTTACTATCATTCTTTGTGTCATTTATCTTTGTTTCATAGTGTAGTTTCTTCTTCTTTTTATTCAGTTTAGTCACGAGTTCTCAATTTACAATACGTTTGCCAATCGGTTGTGCAGCCAGACTTATTTGCCATTCCTTTTGCCTCATCCCTCTCAACCATACAATTTTTCAATTCCTCATCAATCCACGGGGATTTAACAGTTTTTACAGTCATTCTCTTAATGGGTGCATGCTTATTAGTAACTGGAATAAGCAATTTCATAAATGTGTCAAGTGCAGCGTCTGTTTGCTCCTCATTACACATCACGGACCAACAAATATTATTTACATCAACAACAGAGGGATCACTACAAAACTTATTGTATGACCTCTTATACACAATATTAGGCCCAGCCTTTGGAACTTTGTTTTTCCTAGATATAGCTACAATATTGAGATCACTACATCCAATGGATTTGGATACTGCTTTAAAGCAAATTTCTGCAGCATTAGTAAAGATGTGATCAATACATGTTGATGATTTCATTCCTGTACTGTTTGTAACTACCCTGGTAGGTTGACTGATAACCTGAACCAGGTTGCAGGCACTGGTTACAGTTTGAAGCTTTCTCTTGAGTGGGCAGCTTGATGAAAGCCAGTCAATATTTAAATCACCCAGAAAGTATACCTCTCTATTTATATCACATACATTATCAAACATTTCACACATGTTATCCAGATACTGACTGTTAGCACTTGGTGGTCTATAGCAGCTTCCCACCAGAATTGGCTTTAGGTGAGGCAGATGAACCTGCAGCCATATTACTTCAACAGTATTTAACATGAGATCCTCTCTAAGCTTTACAGGAATGTGGTTCTGAATATAAACAGCAACACCTGACATTTCTATATTTTCTGTAGATGTTATAACCTTGTATTGCTACCACTGTATCATCAAAGGTATTATCTAAGTGAGTTTCAGAGATAGTCAGAATATGAATGTCATCTGTTACTAGGATTTTTTTTTACTAGGATTAAATGTCAGGAATTGTGAAAAACTGAGTTTAAATGTATTTGGCTAAGGTGTATGTAAACTTCCGACTTCAACTGTATTACCTCAGTTACATCAACTAACCGGTGCCCCCGTACATCGACTCTGTACCTTCATACTGTTATTTTATTTTACTGCTGCTCTTTAATTATTTGCAATTTTTTAATTTTTTTATATAAACTTTTTTGTGTGTTTAAAAAGAAAACTGCATTGGTGGTTAAGGGCTTGTAAGTAAGCATTTCCCTGTAATGTCTACACCTGTTGTATTCGCCGCATGTGGCAAATAACATTTTATTTTATTTTATTTTACAAATATAATTTGATTTGATTTCATCCTACAGTTGTGACAGACCTCTGTGTTGTCATGGAGGCTTCTGTCAGCCGTGAAGTGACCATTCTTGGTGCAAAACAATGTCTTATCCCGGAGCTTGAGTAAATGACATTACTAAGCTGCTCCTGAATGTACTAAGTCAGGACATGGAAATCGATTCTATCGTAGTCCATGTGGGTTTTAATGACATTATGAAGGGCAGCGCTGAACAGTTGAAACTGGATTTTAAAGAGCTGATTCACTCTCTCTGCTAGACACGAACAAAACACCCATCATATGTGGCCCTGTGCCCTCTCTGAATCGTGGCATTGCCTGAGGAGGAAGTCCACTGTGTGCAGCTCACCCTGCACTAACATAAAGAACATGAGCACATCTACTGCTGCTAAGCTTCCCAGTAAACAAAAAAAACAAGTAAGAATCCCAGAAGAAAAGTGCTCAAAATAGACCACGTTAACATATGTAGCTTAAGAAACAAGGTTCATGAAATTAGGTCAGTTAGGATCACCACTTTATTTTAAGAATGTGAAATGTCATAATAATAGTAGAGAGAATGATTTATTTCAGCTTTTATTTCTTTCATCACATTCCCAGTGGGTCAGAAGTTTACATACACTCAGTTAGTATTTGGTAGCATTGCCTTTAAATTGTTTAACTTGGGTCAAATGTTTCGGGTAGCCTTCCACAAGCTTCCCACAATAAGTTGGGTGAATTTTGGCCCATTCCTCCTGACAGAGCTGGTGTAACTGAGTCAGGTTTGTAGGCCTCCTTGCTCGCACACGCGTTTTCAGTTCTGCCCACAAATGTTCTATAGGATTGAGGTCAGGGCTTTGTGATGGCCACTCCAATACCTTGACTTTGTTGTCCTTAAGCCATTTTACCACAACTTTGGAAGTATGCTTGGGGTCATTGTCCATTTGGAAGACCCATTTGCGACCAAGCTTTAACTTCCTGACTGATGTCTTGAGATGTTGCTTCAATATATCCACATAATTTTCCTTCCTCATGATGCCATCTATTTTGTGAAGTGCACCAGTCCCTCCTGCAGCAAAGCACCTCCACAGCATGATGCTGCCACCCCCGTGCTTCACGGTTGGGATGGTGTTCTTCGGCTTGCAAGCAACCCCCTTTTTCCTCCAAACATAACGATGGTCATTATGGCCAAACAGTTCTATTTTTGTTTCATCAGACCAGAGGACATTTCTCCAAAACGATCTTTGTCCCCATGTGCAGTTGCAAACCGTAGTCTGGCATTTTTATGGCGGTTTTGGAGCAGTGGCTTCTTTCTTGTTGAGCGGCTTTTCAGGTTATGTCGATATAGGACTCGTTTTACTGTGGATATAGATACTTTTGTACCTGTTTCCTCCAGCATCTTCACAAGGTCCTTTGCTGTTGTTCTGGGATTGATATGCACTTTTCGCAATAAAGTATGTTCATCTCTAGGAGACAGAACACTTTTCCTTCCTGAGCGGTATGACGGCTGCGTGGTCCCATGGTGTTTATACTTGCGTACTATTGTTTGTACAGATGAACGTGGGACCTGCAGGCGTTTGGAAATTGCTCCCAAGGATGAACCAGACTTGTGGAGGTCTACAATTTTTTTTCTGAGGTCTTGGCTGATTTCTATTGATTTTCCCATGATGTCAAGCAAAGAGGCACTGAGTTTGAAGGTAGGCCTTGAAATACATCCACAGGTACACCTCCAATTGACTCAAATGATGTCAATTAGCCTATCAGAAGCTTCTAAATCATTTTCTGGAATTTTCCAAGCTGTTTAAAGGCACAGTCAACTTAGTGTTCTGACCCACTGGAATTGTGATACAGTGAATTATAAGTGAAATAATCTGTCTGTAAACAATTGTTGGAAAAATTACTTGTGTGATGCACAAAGTAGATGTCCTATCCGACTTGCAAAAACTATAGTTTGTTAACAAGAAATTTGTGGAGTGGTTGAAAAACGAGTTTTAATGACTCCAACCTAAATGTATGTAAACTTCTGACTTCAACTGTATGTACATGTGGATAGAGTTAAAGTTACTATGCATAAATAGTAAACAGAATAGCAGCACGATGAAATAGTCCGGGTAGCCATGATTAGCTGTTCAGGAGTCTTATGGCTTGGGGGTAGAAGCTGTTAAGAAGCCTTTTGGACCTAGACTTGGCACTCCGGTACCACTTGCTGTGCAGTAGCAGAGAGAACAGTCTATGACTAGGGTGGCTGGAGTCTTTGATAATTTTTTGGGCCTTCCTCTGACACCGCCTGGTATAGAGGTCCTGGATGGCAGGAAGCTTGGCCCCAGTGATGTACTGGGCCGTACATACTACCCTCTGTAGTGCCTTGTGGTCGGAGGCCGAGCAGTTGCCATACCAGCGGTGATGCAACCGGTCAGGATTCTCTCGATGGTGCAGCTGTATAACTTTTTGAGGATCTGAGGACCCATGCCAAATCTTTTCAGTCTCCTGAGGGGAATAGGCTTTGTCGTGTCCTCTTCACGAATTCTTGGTGTGCTTGGACCATGTTAGTTTGTTGGTGATGTGGACACCAAGGAACTTGAAGCTCTCATCCTGCTCCACTACTGCCCTGTCGATGAGAATGGGGGTGTGATCGGTCCTCTTTTTCCTGTAGTCCACAATCATCTCATTTGTCTTGATCACGTTGAGGGAGAGGTTGTTGTCCTGGCACCACACTGCCAGGTCTCTGAACTCCTCCCTATAGGCTGTCTCATCGTTGTCGGTGATCAGATCTAACACCGTTGTGTCATCAGCAAACTTAATAATGGTGTTGGAGTAGTTTCTGGCCATGCAGTCATTGGTGAACAGGGAGTGCAGGAGGGGACTGAGCACGCACCCTTGAGTGGCCCCCGTGTTGAGGATCAGCGTGGCAGATGTGTTGTTACCTACCCTTAACACCTGGGGCAATACGCTGAGCTGTAGTCAATTAATAGCATTCTCACGTAGGGGTGTTCCTTTTGTCCAGGTGGGAAAGGGCAGTGTGGAGTGGAATAGAGATTGCATCATATGTGGATCTGTTGGAGTGGTATGCAAATTGAAGTGGGTCTAGGGTTTCTGAGATAATGGTGTTGATGTGAGCCATGACCAGCCTTTCAAAGCACTTCATGGATACAGACGTGAGCTCTACGGATCGGTAGTCATGTAGGCAGGTTAACTTAGTGTTCTTGGGCACAGGGACTATGGTGGTCTGCTTGAAACATTTTAGTATTACAGACTCAGTCAGGGACAGGTTGAAAATGTCAGTGAAGACACTTGCCAGTTGGTCAGCGCATGCTCGGAGTACACGTCCTGGTAATCCGTTTGGCCCTGGGGCCTTGTGAATGTTGACCTATTTAAAGGTTTTACTCACATTGGCTACGGAGAGCGTGATTACACAGTCGTCCGGAACAGCTGATGCTCTCATGAATGCTTCAGTGTTGTTTGCCTCGAAGCGAGCATAGAAGTAATTTAGCTCGTCTGGTAGGCTTGTGTCACTGGGAGGCTCGCGGCTGTGCTTTGTGCTTCCCTTTGTAGTCTGTAATAATTTGCAAGCCCTGCCACATCCGACGAGCGTTGGAGCCGGTGTAGTACGATTCAATCTTAGTCCTGTATTGACACTTTGCCTGTTTGATGGTTCGTCAGAGGGCATAGCGGGATTTCATATAAGCGTCCGGGTTAGAGTCCCGCTCCTTGAAAGCGGCAGCTCTACCCTTTAGCTCAGTGAGGATGTTGCCTGTAATCCATGTTTTTTGGTTGGGGTATGTACGGCCACTGTGGGGACGACGTCATCAATGCAGTTGTTGATGAAGCCAGTGACTGATGTGGTATACTCCTCAATGCCATCGGAAGAATCCCGGAACATATTCCAGTCTCTGCTAGCAAAACAGTCCTGTAGCTTAGCATCTGCGTCATCTGACCACTTCTTTATTGACGAGTCACTGCTGCTTCATGCTTTAGTTTTTGCTTATAAGCTGGAATCAGGAGGATTTTTTTGGTCAGATTTGCCAAATGGAAGGCGAGGGAGAGCTTTGTACGCATCTCTGTGTGTGGAGTAAAGGTGGTCTAGAGTTTTTTTTCCTCTGGTTGCACATTTAACATGCTGGTAGAAATTTTATTTTATTTTTATTTCACCTTTATTTAACCAGGTAAGCCAGTTGAGAACAAGTTCTCATTTACAACTGCGACCTGGCCAAGATAAAGCAAAGCAGTGCGATAAAAACAATACAGAGTTACATATGGGGTAAAAAACATAAAGTGAAAAATACAACAGAAAATATATATACAGTGTGTGCAAATGTAGCAAGTTATGGAGGTAAGGCAATAAATAGGCTATAGTGCAAAATAATTACAATAGTATTAACACTGGAATGCTAGATGTGCAAGAGATTATGTGCAAATAGAGATACTGGGGTGCAAAAGAGCAAAATAAATAACAATATAGGGATGAGGTAGTTGGGTGGGCTAATTTCAGGTGCAGTGATCGGTAAGGTGCTCTGACAACTGATGCTTAAAGTTAGTGAGGGAGATAAGAGTCTCCAGCTTCAGAGATTTTTGCAATTCGTTCCATTAGGTAGAATGGATTTAAGTTTCCCTGAATTAAAGTCCCCGGCCACTAGGAGCGCTGCCTCTGGATGAGCATTTTACTGTTGACTTATGGCCTTATACAGCTCATTCAGTGCAATCTTAATGCCAGCATTGGTTTGTGGTGGTAAATAGACAGCTATGAAAAATATAGATGAAAACTCTCTTGGTAAATAGTGTGGTCTACAGCTTATCATAAGATACTCTACCTCAGGCGAGCAAAACCTAGAGACTTCCTTAGTATTTGATTTTGTGCACCAGCTGTTGTTTACAAATATACACAGACCGCCACCCCTTGTCTTACCGGAGTCAGCCGTTCTATCCTACCGATGTAGCGTATAGCTCTCTAGCTGTATGTTATCCATGTCGTCGTTCAGCCACGACTTGGTGAAACATAACATATTTATGTCGTTTCAGGAGAAGACCCCCTCACGTCACCCCCTCGTTTCAGGAGAAGACCCCCTCACGTGACTTCCTGACGTGACTACCGTCTCGCTTCCGCATTGTCTCCGTGCTGCTGTGCTGTTTGTTGCTACTTGGCTACCTGCCAAACTATTCACGTTTTACTTTTAATAAACGTTTAATCAATCTCTGTGTTCAACAAATTTACCAACTTTTTAGTTTTGTCCTCACTCATCTTTTTTCGTTAAACTTTTTCATCCCGGACGTTTTATCCCGAGACAGAAGAGTCATTTTCCTGTGCGTTTTTGCTGCCAATTTTACTTTATTTTCCTTTTTTCCATCGCAACTTTTTTCCCTTATTCAACTTTTTCACTCCGGACGCTTTATCTGGACATGGTTCGTCAACATCTTCAACAGCCGAAGCTAAGTAGTAACATTAACATGATGTCTTCTAATTGCAGTCGCTGTACTCATAATATACAGGAGAACGATCGCCTTACGGCGAGAATAGCTGTGCTACAAGCCCAGCTTCAGACGCAATCGTTAGGCAAGGGTAATCTCAGTGTAGGAAACGAAGAAACAGCGTCTGTGCCACCAGTAAGTACAGATAGTAACATTAGTATAAATCCCCCCGCACAGTCCCCGCAGCCGGACAACTTTCTCATGGCTTCTGGAGGGAAATACTGTTGGAATGCTCAACCGGTGTCGCTCATTCAGCCGACAGAAACTTTCAACCGGTTTTCCCCATTATGTAGCGAGTCGGAGTCTGAGTCTGAGTCTTCTCTTGTCTCTACTCCTCCCGTTACGGGGTCTGAGACGCCGAAGGCTCCCACCATTAGCTCTGACAAATTGAAAACCCTAGTCATTGGTGACTCCATTACCCGCAGTATTAGACTTAAAACGAATCACCCAGCGATCATACACTGTTTACCAGGGGGCAGGGCTACCGACGTTAAGGCTAATCTAAAGATGGTGCTGGCTAAAGCTAAAACTGGCGAGTGTAGAGAGTATAGAGATATTGTTATCCACGTCGGCACCAACGATGTTAGGATGAAACAGTCAGAGGTCACCAAGTGCAACATAGCTTCAGCGTGTAAATCAGCTAGAAAGATGTGTCGGCATCGAGTAATTGTCTCTGGCCCCCTCCCAGTTAGGGGAAGTGACGAGCTCTACAGCAGAGTCTCAGCACTCAATCGCTGGTTGAAAACTGTTTTCTGCCCCTCCCAAAAGATAGAATTTGTGGATAATTGGCCCTCTTTCTGGGACTCACCCACAAACAGGATCAAGCCTGACCTGCTGAGGAGTGACGGACTCCATCCTAGCTGGAGGGGTGCTCTCCTCTTATCTACCAACATAGATAGGGCTCTAACTCCTCTAGCCCCACAGTGAAATAGGGTGCAGGCCAGGCAGCAGGCTGTTAGCCAACCTGCCAGCTTAGTGGAGTCTGCCAATAGCACAGTCAGTGTAGTCAGCTCAGCCATACCCATTGAGACTGTGTCTGTGCCTCGACCTAGGTTGGGCAAAACTAAACATGGCGGTGTTCACCCTAGCAATCTTATTAGGATAAAGACCTCCTCCATTCCTGCCATTATTGAAAGAGATCGTGATACCTCACATCTCAAAATAGGGTTACTTAATGTTAGATCCCTCACTTCAAAGGCAGTCATAGTCAATGAACTAATCACTGATCATAATCTTGATGTGATTGGCCTGACTGAAACATGGCTTAAGCCTGATGAATTTGCTGTGTTAAATGAGGCCTCACCTCCTGGTTACACTAGTGACCATATTCCCCGTGCATCCCGCAAAGGCGGAGGTGTTGCTAACATTTACGATAGCAAATTTCAATTTACAAAAAAAAAATGGCGTTTTCATCTTTTGAGCTTCTAGTCATGAAATCTATGCAGCCTACTCAATCACTTTTTATAGCTACTGTTTACAGGCCTCCTGGGCCATATACAGCGTTCCTCTCTGAGTTTCCTGAATTCCTATCAGACCTTGTAGTCATAGCAGATCATATTCTAATTTTTGGTGATTTTAATATTCACATGGAGAAGTCCACAGACCCACTCGAAAAGTCTTTCGGAGCCATCATCGACTCAGTGGGTTTTGTCCAACATGTCTCTGGACCTACTCACTGCCACAGTCATACTCTGGACCTAGTTTTGTCCCATGGAATAAATGTTGTAGATCTTAATGTTTTTTCCACAAAATCCTGGACTATCGGACCACCATTTTATTACGTTTGCAATCGCAACAAATAATCTGCTCAGACCCCAACCAAGGAGCATCAAAAGTCGTGCTATAAATTCTCAGACAACACAAAAATTCCTTGATGCCCTTCCAGACTCCTTCTGCCTACCCAAGGACGTCAGAGGACAAAAATCAGTTAACCACTTAACTGAGGAACTCAATTTAACCTTGCGCAATACCCTAGATGCAGTTGCACCCCTAAAAACGAAAAACATTTGTCATAAGAAACTAGCTCCCTGGTATACAGAAAATACCCGAGCTTTGAAGCAAGCTTCCAGGAAATTGGAACGGAAATGGCGCCACACCAAACTGGAAGTCTTCCGACTAGCTTGGAAAGACAGTACCGTGCAGTACCGAAGAGCCCTCACTGCTGCTCGATCATCCTACTTTTCCAACTTAATCGAGGAAAATAAGAACAATCCAAAATTTATTTTTGATACTGTTGCAAAGCTAACTAAAAAGCAGCATTCCCCCAAGAGAGGATGGCTTTCACTTCAGCAGTAATAAATTCATGAACTTCTTTGAGGAAAAGATCATGACCATTAGAAAGCAAATTACGGACTCCTCTTTGAATCTGCGTATTCCTCCAGGGCTTAGCTGTCCTGGATCTGCACAGCTCTGCGAGGGCCTGGGATCGGGAGAGACACTTAAGTGTTTTAGTACTATATCTCTTGACACAATGATGAAAATAATCATGGGCCTCTAAACCTTCAAGCTGCATACTGGATCCTATTCCTACTAAACTGCTGAAGGAGCTGCTTCCTGTGCTTGGCCCTCCTATGTTGAACATAATAAACAGCTCTCTATCCACCGGATGTGTACCAAACTCACTAAAAGTGGCAGTGATAAAGCCTCTCTTGAAAAAGCCAAACCTTGACCCGGAAAATATAAAAAACTATCGGCCTATATCGAATCTTCCATTCCTCTCAAAAATTTTAGAAAAAGCTGTTGCGCAGCAACTCACTGCCTTTCTGAAGACAAACAATGTATACAAAATGCTTCAGTCTGGTTTTAGACCCCATCATAGCACTGAGACTGCACTTGTGAAGGTGGTAAATGACCTTTTAATGGCATCAGACCGAGGCTCTGCATCTGTCCTCGTGCTACTAGACCTTAGTGCTGCCTTTGACACCATCGATCACCACATTCTTTTGGAGAGACTGGAAACCCAAATTGGTCTACACGGACAAGTTCTGGCCTGGTTTAGATCTTACCTGTCGGAAAGATATCAGTTTGTCTCTGTGAATGGTCTGTCCTCCGACAAATCAACTGTACATTTCGGTGTTCCTCAAGGTTCCGTTTTAGGACCACTATTGTTTTCACTATATATTTTACCTCTTGGGGATGTTATTCGAAAACATAATGTTAACTTTCACTGCTATGCGGATGACACACAGCTGTACATTTCAATGAAACATGGTGAAGCCCCAAAATTGCCCTCGCTAGAAGCCTGTGTTTCAGACATAAGGAAGTGGATGGCTGAAAACTTTCTACTTTTAAACTCGGACAAAACAGAGATGCTTGTTCTAGGTCCCCAAGAAACAAAGAGATCTTCTGTTAAATCTGACAATTCATCTTGATGGTTGTAAAGTCGTCTCAAATAAAACTGTGAAGGACCTCGGCGTTACTCTTGACCCTGATCTCTCTTTTGACGAACATATCAAGACTGTTTCAAGGACAGCTTTTTTCCATCTACGTAACATTGCAAAATTCAGAAATGTTCTGTCCAAAAATGATGCAGAAAAATTAATCCATGCATTTGTTACTTCTAGGTTAGACTACTGCAATGCTCTACTTTCCGGCTACCCGGATAAAGCACTAAATAAACTTCAGTTAGTGCTAAATACGGCTGCTAGAATCCTGACTAGAACCAAGAAATTTGATCATATTACTCCAGTGCTAGCTTCCCTACACTGGCTTCCTGTTAAGGCAAGGGCTGATTTCAAGGTTTTACTGTTAACCTATAAAGCGTTACATGGGCTTGCTCCTACCTATCTTTCCGAGTTGGTCCTGCCGTACATACCAATACGTACGCTACGGTCACAAGACGCAGGCCTCCTAATTGTCCCTAGAATTTCTAAGCAAACAGCGGGAGGCAGGGCTTTCTCCTATAGATCTCCATTTTTATGGAACAGTCTGCCTACCCATGTGAGAGACGCAGACTCGGTCTCAACCTTTAAGTCTTTACTGAAGACTTATCTCTTCAGTAGGTCATATGATTGAGTGTAGTCTGGCCCAGGAGTGTGAAGGTGAACGGAAAGGCTCTGGAGCAACGAACAGCCCTTGCTGTCTCTGCCAGGCCGGTTCCCCTCTCTCCACTGGGGTTCTCTGCCTCTAACCCTGTTACAGGGGCTGAGTCACTGGCTTGCTGGTGCTCTTTCATGCCGTCCCTAGGAGGGGTGCGTCACTTGAGTGGGTTGAGTTACTGACGTGATCTTCCTGTCTGGGTTGGCGCCCCCCCTTGGTTTGTGCTGTGGTGGAGACCTCTGTGGGCTATACTCGGCCTTGTCTCAGGATTGTAAGTTGGTGGTTGAGGATATCCCTCTAGTGGTGCGGGGGCTGTGCTTTGGCAGAGTGGGTGGGGTTATATCCTTCCTGTTTGGCCCTGTCCAGGGGTTTCTTCGGATGGGGCCACAGTGTCTCCGGACCGCTCCTGTCTCAGCCTCCAGTATTTATGCTGCAGTAGTTTATGTGTCGGGGGGCTGGGGTTAGTTGGTTATACCTGGAGTACTTCTCCTGTCTTATCCAGTGTCCTGTGTGAATTTAAGTATGCTCTCTCTAATTCTCTCGTTCTCTCTTTCTCTCTGAGAACCTGAGCCCTAGGACCATACGTCAGGACTACCGGGCATGATGACACCTTGCTGTCCCCAGTCCGCCTGGCCTTGCTGCTATTCCAGTTTCAACTGTTCTGCCTGCGGTTACGAAACCCCTACCTGTCCCAGACCTGCTGTTTTCAAGTCTTAATGATCGGCTATGAAAAGCCAACTGAGAGACCTGAGCCCTAGGACCATACGTCGGGACTACCGGCCGTGGTGACTCCTTGCTGTCCCCAGTCCGCCTGGCCTTGCTGCTATTCCAGTTTCAACTGTTCTGCCTGCGGTTATGGAACTCCTACCTGTCCCAGACCTGCTGTTTTCAACTCTTAATGATCGGCTATGAAAAGCCAACTGAGATTTATTCCTGATTATTATTTGACCATGCTTGTCACTTATGAACATTTTTGAACATCTTGGCATGGTTCTGTTATAATCTCCACCCGGCACAGCCAGAAGAGGACTGGCCACCCCTCATAGCCTGGTTCCTCTCTAGGTTTCTTCCTAGGTTTTGGCCTTTCTAGGGAGTTTTTCCTAGCCACCGTGCTTCTACACCTGCATTACTAGCTGTTTTTGGGTTTTAGGCTGGGTTTCTGTACAGCACTTCGAGATATTAGCTGATGTAAGAAGGGCTATATAAAATAAAATTGATTGATTGATTGACCCAGATGCAGACAATATCGAAGTAAAAAATGTTTATTACAAAAAACAGGGGGGAAGGCAAACGACAGGTCAAGGGCAGGCAGAGGTCAGTAATCCAGATCAGTGTCCAAAAGGTACAGAACGGCAGGCAGTCTCATGGTCAGGGCAGGCAGAGGTCAATAATCCAGGGTGGTGTGACAAGGTACAGAACGGCAGGCAGGCTCAGGGTCAGGGCAGGCAGAATGGTCAAAACCGGGAAAACTAGAAAACAGGAACTTGAGAAAGACAGGAGCAAGGGGAAAACCGCTGGTAGGCTTGACGAAACAAAACGAACTGGCAACAGACAAACAGAGAACACAGGTATAAATACACTGGGGATAATGGGGAAGATGGGCGACACCTGGAGGGGGGTGGAGATAATTACAAGACAGGTGAAACAGATCAGGGTGTGACAATATCACAGTTTTTAATGTCCCGTTGGTTGGACATCCGTGATCGTAGTTCGTCTATTTTGTTATCCAATAATTGTACGTTGGCTAATAGGACTGATGGTAGAGGCAGATTACCCACTCGCCGTCGGATCCTTACAAGTCACCCCGACCTACATCCCCGATATCTCAGTCTCTTTCTCATGCGAATGACTTGGATTTGGGCCTTGTCGGTTGTCTGAAGCCTCCACAACAACACAGATGTCTGTCACAACTGTAGAATAAGATGTTGCATCATGGGTGACAGAAGCCTCCATGACAACACAGACGTCTGTCACAACTGCATCCGTGTCCACCTGAGCTCTACTCCAGTCCAGTTGCCCAGGTCGTTAGGTCCGGCCAGTCAGACCAGACTCCAACGACAGCAGCACAAGTGTCCAATTTTCCATTGGCCTTCTTCCTGAAGCCCAGGAAGTTGTCTGGAGAGATGGATGATCTATAAAGGTAAGTTTAATAGGTCTTATACAGTGAGGGAAAAAAGTATTTGATCTCCTGCTGATTTTGTACGTTTGCCCACTGACAAAGAAATTATCAGTCTATAATTTTAATGGTAGGTTTATTTGAACAGTGAGAGACAGAATAACAACAACAACATCCAGAAAAACGCATGTCAAAAATGTTATAAATTGATTTGCATTTTAATGAGGGAAATAAGTATTTGACCCCCTCTAAATCAGAAAGATTTCTGGCTCCAAGGTGTCTTTTATACAGGTAATGAGCTGAGATTAGGAGCACACTCTTAAAGGGAGTGCTCCTAATCTCAGCTTGTTACCTGTATAAAAGACACCTGTCCACAGAAGCAATCAATCAATCAGATTCCAAACTCTCCACCATGGCCAAGACCAAAGAGCTCTCCAAGGATGTCAGGGACAAGATTGTAGACCTACACAAGGCTGGAATGGGCTACATGACCATCGCCAAGCAGCTTGGTGAGAAGGTGACAACAGTTGGTGCAATCAACGACAAAGTGGAATTTTGTTTGTAGAAAATTTTAGCAATTAATACAAAATGAAAAGCTTAAATGTCTTGAGTCAATAATTATTCAACACCTTTGTTATGGCAACCCTAAATAAGTTCAGGAGTAAACATTTGCTTAACAAGTCACATAATAAGTTGCATGGACTCACTCTGTGTGCAATAATAGTGTTTAACATGATTTTTGAATGACTACCTCATCTCTGTACCCCACACATATAATTATCTGTAAGGTCCCTCAATCGAGTAGTGAATTTCAAACAGATTCAACCACAAAGACCAGGGAGGTTTTTGAATGCACTGATTAGTAGACGTGTACACATTTTTTTAAAGCATACAGTGATCCCTTTGAGCATGGTGAAGTTATTAATTAGGTTTTGGATGGTGTATCAATACACCCAGTTACTACAAAGATACAGGCGTCCTTCCTAACCCAGTTGCCAGAGAGGAAGGAAACTTCTCAGGGAATTCACCATGAGGCCAATGGCGATTTTAAAACAGTTACAGAGTATAATGGCTGTGATATGAGAAAACTGAGGATGGATCAACAACATTGTAGTTACTCCACAACACTAACCTAAATGACAGAGTGAAAAGAAGGAAGCATGTACAGAATACAAATATTCCAAAACATGCATCCTGTTTCCAACAAGGCACTAAAGTATTACTACAAAGAAATGTGGCAAAGAAATTATCTTTATGTCCTGAATACAAAGAGTTATGTTTGGAGCAAATCCAACACAACACATCACTGAGTACCACTCTTCATATTTTCAAGCATGGCAGTGGCTACATCATGTTATGGGTATGCTTGTAATCATTAAGGACTGGGGAGTTTTTCAGGATAAAATAAATGTAATAAAGCTATAAGCACAGGCTAAATCCTAGAGGAAAACCTGGTTCAGTCTGCTTTCCAACAGACACTGGGAGACAAATCCAACTTTAAGGCCAAATCGACACTGGAGTTGCTTACCAAGACAACGTTGAATGTTCCTGAGTGGCCTAGTTACAGTTCAATGCAGACATTGACTATCCCTTTAAGCATGGTGAAGTTATTAAGCACACTTTGGATGGTGTATCAATACACCCAGTCACTACAAAGATACAGGCGCCCTTCCTAACTCAGTTGCCGGAGAGGAAGGAAACCGCTCAGGCATTTCGCCATGAGGCCAATGGTGACTTTAAAACAGTTAGAGTTTAATGGCTGTGATCGGAGAAAACGGAGGATGGATCAACAACATTATATTTACTCCACAATACTAACCTAAATGACATAGTGAAAAGAAGGAAGCCTGTACAGAATACAAATATTCCAAAACATGCATCCTGTTTGCTATAAGGCACTAAAGTAAAACTGCAAAAAATATGGCAAAGAAATTAACTGTTTGGGGCAAATCCAACACATCTGTCACGTTCGTTGAATGACGGGACAGACCAAGGCGCAGCGTGATATATGTACATGTTTATTCAACCAATAAACACTCGACAAAACAAGAAACGAAACGAAATGTGAAGTCCAAGGTAGCACACACAACATACCTTACAAGGAACAAGATCCCACAACCCACTAGTGCCAATAGGCTGCTTAAGTATGATCCCCAATCAGAGACAACGAGCTACAGCTGCCTCTGATTGGAAACCACACCGGCCAACATAGAACTACACATACTAGATCGACAACATAGAAAAAGCACAACAAGGAATATACACACCCTGACTCAACATATAAGCGTCCCCTGAGTCAGGGCGTGACAACATCACTTAGTACCAATCATATTATCAAGCATGGTGGTGGCTGCATCATGTTATGGGTATGCTTGTCATTGTCAAGGACTAGGGATTTTGTTATGATGAAATGAAACGGAATAGAGCTAAGCACAGGCAAAATCCTAGAGGAAAACCTGGTTCAGTCTGCTTTCCAACAGACACTGGGAGACAAATTCACCTTTCAGCAGGACAATAACCTAAAACACAAGGCCAAATATACACTGGAGTTGCTTACCAAGACGATATTGAATGTTCCTGAGTGGCCTAGTTAAATTGTTGACTTAAATCGTCTTGAAAATCTATGGCAAGACTTGAAAATGGCTGGCTAGCAATGATCAACAACCAACTTGACATAGCTTGAAGAATTTTTAAAATAATAATGTGCAAATATTGTACAATCCAGGTGTGCAAATCTCTTAGAGGCTTACCCAAAATGACTCACAGCTGTAATCGCCACCAAAAGTGCGTCTATAAAGGATTAACTCAGGGGTGTGAATGCTTATGTAAATGAGATATTTCATTTTCAATAAATTAGCAAACATTTCTTAAAAGCATGTTTTCATATTATCATTGTGGGGTATTGTGTTTCGATAGGTGAGACAAAACATTTATTTAATCCATTTTGAATTCAGACTGTAACACAACAAAATGTTTAATACGTCAAGGGGTATGAATACTTTCAGAAGGCGCTGTAGTAGGCATTTTGGGTATGCGAAAATTGAACATTTTATAGTACGTGAAATTTCAGAAATTAAGTGTCCTTTAAATGCCTGGACGTCTTCCTCATTTAGGCTTTTCATCTAGTAGAATTCACTGCACTCTGTTGAGGAAGAGAATCGTTTTTCAAGACCGAAATGTGTCTGACAACAGCTGATAATCACATAAAGTGACACGCTTTTTACCAAAATGAACGAATGGCCGGAATCAACGGAATTGAGCATTAGATGATGCATTCTCAGTAGGAGGAGCTTAGTATGATGCATTCTCAGTAGGAGGAGCTTAGTATGATGCATTCTCAGTAGGAGGAGCTTAGTATGATGCATTCTCAGTAGGAGGAGCTTAGTATGATGATATTATCAGTAGGAGGAGCTTAGTATGATGCATTCTCAGTAGGAGGAGCTTAGTATGATGCATTCTCAGTAGGAGGAGCTTAGTATGATGCATTCTCAGTAGGAGGAGCTTAGTATGATGCAATCTCAGTAGGAGGAGCTTAGTATGATGCATTCTCAGTAGGAGGAGCTTAGTATGATGCATTCTCAGAAGGAGGAGCTTAGTATGATGCATTCTCAGTAGGAGGAGCTTAGTATGATGATATTATCAGTAGGAGGAGCCTAGCATGCTGATATTTGTTGCTTACTGTATTTGTTTTTACTAAATATTTTTTCTCTAAATAGTTTATAGTACTGTTAGTACACATTATGTCGTTTTAGTAAGTAACCAGATTTCGGACGTGGCCACTGAGTTTAATCCATAAACAAATCTATAAAGGTGCCCCACTCCCAGGGGGAGTTGGGATATGAAAACAAATATAAGCACCCTCAAATTATTATTAGTATAATAGTCTTTGTAGTCTGGTCCAGTAAATAAATATCTTATAGTAATCTAGTCCAGTAAACGAAGCAGATGCTTGTTTATTTATTTAGTTGTTGTTTAAGTCTGTTCATCACCTGGTTTAATTCATCCTATGTGTCTGTTCATCACCTGGTTTTAATCCATCCTATGTGTCTGTTCATCACCTGTTTTAATCCATCCTATGTGTCTGTTCATCACCTGGTTTAAATGCTTCATCCTATGTGTCTGTTCATCACCTGGTTTAAATGCTTCATCCTATGTGTCTGTTCATCACCTGGTTTAAATGCTTCATCCTATGTGTCTGTTCATCACCTGGTTTAAATGCTTCATCCTATGTGTCCGTAAGACGGTGTATGTGCGTGCACGCAAGCGAGTGTGTGTCTCTCTTTCCGGGTCTTATCGTAGTGTTCATTTCAGTTCAACAAGAAATGATAGCTTTGTCCCACCATTTAAGATGCTTGTTGATGCATGGTGTGGTGTAGAATTTCCCTTAAACGCTCCGGTAAACATTGGGCTTACACTGGGAAACAAAGCATTGACTTTAAAGAGAGCTTTGAAAACCTCCCTCCCATCCTACAATATGTAAACAGAGTAATTGTCCTTGGGAGACTCCCAGCTCCAGCTGAACACAATTATACACCTCACATATACCTCTTCTTGAGCTAAATCAGATCTACTGAAAAAAAGAGATGTGGTGTTTATTTAATTGAGTCATTATTTGATTTAGCTTTATTTTAATTCATAGAAATAAAAACGATGAAAACAATAATGATAATAATGTTAATTTATGTCCTGTAAAGGTAAAACAAAAACATTTAATTATAACACAAGATTTCCTTTTTGTTTTTTTGTTTTCTGGATTGACTGTGTAAAAAGAAAAAAACTACATTCAATCAATTTTTTTAATGAATTTGTTAAAGATATGCATAAAACTTATTAATTTAGAGCGATTCTCCCAAATTTTCGTTGAGCCTTAAACCACTGTCGATTTCCTTCCTTTAGACGTAGCATTAGCAACTCTGAAAATAGGAAAGTGGACCAACTGTCACGCCCTGACCTTAGAGATGCCTTTTATTCTCTATTTGGTTAGGTCAGGGTGTGATTTGGGTGGGCATTCTAGGTTTTCTATTTCTTTGTCGGCCGGGTGTGGTTCCCAATCAGAGGCAGCTGTCTATCGTTGTCTCTGATTGGGGATCATACTTAGGCAGCCTTTTTCCCACCTTAGTTTGTGGGATCTTGTTTTTGTATAGTTGCTTGGTAGCCTGCAGAACTTTACGTTCGCTTGTATTATGTTGTTTTGTTGGTGTTCATTTAATGAATGAATATGTTCGCCTACCCACGCTGCACCTTGGTCCAAGCCGTCTATCAACGAGCGCGACACCAACAGAACAGAGGGTTGTATCTGTGTCATTCCAGCCTCAATATGTAACATGTGTAGCTGGCCTCAGGATGCCTCACAAATGGCACCCTATTCCCTATATAGTGCACTACTTTAGACCAGAGAATGGCACCCTATTCCCTATATAGTGCACTACTTTAGACCAGAGAATGGCACCCTATTCCCTATATAGTGCCCTACTTTAGACCAGAGAATGGCACCCTATTCCCTATATAGTGCACTACTTTAGACCAGAGAATGGCACCCTATTCCCTATATAGTGCACTACTTTAGACCAGAGAATGGCACCCTATTCCCTATATAGTGCACTACTTTAGACCAGAGAATGGCACCCTATTCCCTATATAGTGCACTACTTTTGACCAGAATATGGCACCCTATTCCCTATATAGTGCACTACTTTTGACCAGGGCTTGTAGTGCACTACAGGGAATAGGGTGTCATTTGGGAGGCACCCTGAGTGTTTACAGGCCTCATCACACAGTTAGATTAAACAATTTTACGTCCTCAGGGTTGGTTCCTGTCCTGTGAAACTCTTCTCTATCTTCCTCTAACTGGCCGAGGTCACCAGGAGGTCACCAGGAGGTTAAAACCCTTGAGATTGGATATTCCTGCTGTTAAAATAATGGCTCCCTTTATAGAATAATGTCACACTAAAATTAGAAAAGCTTTTCTAGCTGATTTGAGTCATACGGAATTATATACACTGCTCAAAAAAATAAAGGGAACACTAAAATAACACATCCTAGATCTGAATGAATGAAATAATCTTATTAAATACTTTTTTCTTTACATAGTTGAATGTGCTGACAACAAAATCACACAGAAATGATCAATGGAAATCAAATTTATCAACCCATGGAGGTCTGGATTTGGAGTCACCCTCAAAATTAAAGTGGAAAACCACACTACAGGCTGATCCAACTTTGATATAATGTCCTTAAAACAAGTCAAAATGAGGCTCAGTAGTGTGTGTGGCCTCCACGTGCCTGTATGACCTCCCTACAACGCCTGGGCATGCTCCTGATGAGGTGGCGGATGGTCTCCTGAGGGATCTCCTCCCAGACCTGGGCTAAAGCATCCGCCAACTCCTGGACAGTCTGTGGTGCAACGTGGCGTTGGTGGATGGAGCGAGACATGATGTCCCAGATGTGCTCAATTGGATTCAGGTCTGGGGAACGGGCGGGCCAGTCCATAGCATCAATGCCTTCCTCTTGCAGGAACTGCTGACACACTCCAGCCACATGAGGTCTAGCATTGTCTTGCATTAGGAGGAACTCAGGGCCAACCGCACCAGCATATGGTCTCACAAGAGGTCTGAGGATCTCATCTCGGTACCTAATGGCAGAATGAAATGCCACCCCAAACCATGACTGACCCACCGCCAAACCGGTCATGCTGAAGGATGTTGCAGGCAGCTGAACGTTCTCCACGGCGTCTCCAGACTCTGTCACGTCTGTCACATGTGCTCAGTGTGAACCTGCTTTCATCTGTGAAGAGCACAGGTCGCCAGTGGCGAATTTGACAATCTTGGTGTTCTCTGGCAAATGCCAAACGTCCTGCACGGTGTTGGGCTGTAAGTACAACCCCCACCTGTGGACGTCGGGCCCTCATACCACCCTCATGGAGTCTGTTTCTGACCGTTTGAGCAGACACATGCACATTTGTGGCCTGCTGGAGGTCATTTTGCAGGGCTCTGGCAGTGCTCCTCCTGCTCCTCCTTGCACAAAGGTGGAGGTAGCAGTCCTGCTGCTGGGTTGTTGCCCTCCTACGACCTCCTCCACGTCTCCTGATGTACTGGCCTGTCTCCTGGTAGTGCCTTCATGCTCTGGACACTACGCTGACAGACACAGCAAACCTTCTTGCCACAGCTCGCATTGATGTGCCATCCTGGATGAGCTGCACTACCTGAGCCACTTGTGTGGGTTGTAGACTCCGTCTCATGCTACCACTAGAGTGAAAGCACCGCCAGCATTCAAAAGTGACCAAAACATCAGCCAGGAAGCATAGGAACTGAGAAGTGGTCTGTGGTCACCACCTGCAAAACCAGTCCTTTATTGGGGGTGTCTTGCTAATTGCCTATAATTTCCACCTGTTGTCTATTCCATTTGCACAACAGCATGTGAAATTTATTGTCAATCAGTGTTGCTTCCTAAGTGGACAGTTTGATTTCACAGAAGTGTGATTGACATGGAGTTACATTGTGTTGTTTAAGTGTTCCCATTATTTTTTTGAGCAGTGTACATTGTCTTTTGGACATAGAAATCTCCTGTTCTTACTGATCTGTTGCTGGAGTTAGTTAAATGATTATGGTGATGGCTGTTGTTGCATCACTGGTCCAGTTTTGAGAGTGAATTATAGAAATATCTTTAGCATCAGTCAGTCAGCGGGCTGATCAAAGCTTGGCTGCTTGCTGTTAAGTCATCAGTCAGTCAGCGGGCTGATCAAAGCTTGGCTGCTTGCTGTTAAGTCATCAGTCAGTCAGCGGGCTGATCAAAGCTTGGCTGCTTGCTGTTAAGTCATCAGTCAGTCAGCGGGCTGATCAAAGCTTGGCTGCTTTCTGTTAAGTCATCAGTCAGTCAGCGGGCTGATCAAAGCTTGGCTGCTTGCTGTTAAGTCATCAGTCAGTCAGCGGGCTGATCAAAGCTTGGCTGCTTTCTGTTAAGTCATCAGTCAGTCAGCGGGCTGATCAAAGCTTGGCTGCTTGCTGTTAAGTCATCAGTCAGTCAGCGGGCTGATCAAAGCTTGGCTGCTTGCTGTTAAGTCATCAGTCAGTCAGCGGGCTGATCAAAGCTTGGCTGCTTGCTGTTAAGTCATCAGTCAGTCAGCGGGCTGATCAAAGCTTGGCTGCTTGCTGTTAAGTCATCAGTCAGTCAGCGGGCTGATCAAAGCTTGGCTGCTTGCTGTTAAGTCATCAGTCAGTCAGCGGGCTGATCAAAGCTTGGCTGCTTGCTGTTAAGTCATCAGTCAGTCAGCGGGCTGATCAAAGCTTGGCTGCTTGCTGTTAAGTCATCAGTCAGTCAGCGGGCTGATCAAAGCTTGGCTGCTTGCTGTTAAGTCATCAGTCAGTCAGCGGGCTGATCAAAGCTTGGCTGCTTGCTGTTAAGTCATCAGTCAGTCAGCGGGCTGATCAAAGCTTGGCTGCTTTCTGTTAAGCAGCTGTCACAGTGTTCTATGTAGCCTGTGTCCATCCCAGCTGTTGAGTATATCCTTTTTTTGGACTATTTGTATATACATTTTTTGTGACAGTTTGTGTATTTCTGCTTTTGGATAGTTTTGGGGACGATGTAAGTATTTCCTTTTTAAATATATTTTGTGTAATAAATCGATGTATGTTAGATTATAATCAAGATATGAACTTTGAAACCTCTCATCTAAACTGAACAATGCAGGTGTGTGTGTGTGTGTGTGTGTGTGTGTGTGTGTGTGTGTGTGTGTGTAGTCCTCCAACACCATGACTACTGCTCCAGAAACTAACCTGTAGTTTCCTCCAACACCATGACTACTGCTCCAGAGACTAACCTGTAGTTTCCTCCACCACCATGACTACTGCTCCAGAAACTAACCTGTAGTTTCCTCCAACACCATGACTACTGCTCCAGAGACTAACCTGTAGTTTCTTCCAACACCATGACTACTGCTCCAGAGACTAACCTGTAGTTTCCTCCAACACCATGACTACTGCTCCAGAGACTAACCTGTAGTTTCCTCCAACACCATGACTACTGCTCCAGAAACTAACCTGTAGTTTCCCTCCAACACCATGACTACTGCTCCAGAAACTAACCTGTAGTTTCCTCCAACACCATGACTACTGCTCCAGAGACTAACCTGTAGTTTCCTCCAACACCATGACTACTGCTCCAGAGACTAACCTGTAGTTTCCTCCAACACCATGACTACTGCTCCAGAGACTAACCTGTAGTTTCCTCCAACACCATGACTACTGCTCCAGAGACTAACCTGTAGTTTCCTCCAACACCATGACTACTGCTCCAGAGACTAACCTGTAGTTTCCTCCAACACCATGACTACTGCTTCAGAGACTAACCTGTAGTTTCCTCCAACACCATGACTACTGCTCCAGAAACTAACCTGTAGTTTCCTCCAACACCATGACTACTGCTCCAAAAACTAACCTGTAGTTTCCTCCAACACCATGACTACTGCTCCAGAGACTAACCTGTAGTTTCCTCCAACACCATGACTACTGCTCCAGAAAACTAACCTGTAGTTTCCTCCAACACCATGACTACTGCTCCAGAGACTAACCTGTAGTTTCCTCCAACACCATGACTACTGCTCCAGAGACTAACCTGTAGTTTCCTCCAACACCATGACTACTGCTCCAGAGACTAACCTGTAGTTTCCTCCAACACCATGACTACTGCTCCAGAAACTAACCTGTAGTTTCCTCCAACACCATGACTACTGCTCCAGAAACTAACCTGTAGTTTCCTCCAACACCATGACTACTGCTCCAGAGACTAACCTGTAGTTTCCTCCAACACCATGACTACTGCTCCAGAGACTAACCTGTAGTTTCCTCCAACACCATGACTACTGCTCCAGAAACTAACCTGTAGTTTCCTCCAACACCATGACTACTGCTCCAGAGACTAACCTGTAGTTTCCTCCAACACCATGACTACTGCTCCAGAAACCAACCTGTAGTTTCCTCCAACACCATGACTACTGCTCCAGAGACTAACCTGTAGTTTCCTCCACCACCATGACTACTGCTCCAGAGACTAACCTGTAGTTTTCCTCCAACACCATGACTACTGCTCCAGAAACTAACCTGTAGTTTCCTCCAACACCATGACTACTGCTCCAGAGACTAACCTGTAGTTTCCTCCACCACCATGACTACTGCTCCAGAAACTAACCTGTAGTTTCCTCCAACACCATGACTACTGCTCCAGAGACTAACCTGTAGTTTCCTCCAACACCATGACTACTGCTCCAGAGACTAACCTGTAGTTTCCTCCAACACCATGACTAATGCTCCAGAAACTAACCTGTAGTTTCCTCCAACACCATGACTACTGCTCCAGAGACTAACCTGTAGTTTCCTCCAACACCATGACTACTGCTCCAGAGACTAACCTGTAGTTTTCCTCCAACACCATGACTACTGCTCCAGAGACTAACCTGTAGTTTCCTCCAACTCCATGACTACTGCTCCAGAGACTAACCTGTAGTTTTCCTCCAACACCATGACTACTGCTCCAGAGACTAACCTGTAGTTTCCTCCAACACCATGACTAACCTGTAGTTTCCTCCAACACCATGACTAACCTGTAGTTTCCTCCAACACCATGACTAACCTGTAGTTTTCCTCCAACACCATGACTACTGCTCCAGAAACTAACCTGTAGTTTCCTCCAACACCATGACTACTGCTCCAGAAACTAACCTGTAGTTTCCTGCAACACCATGACTACTGCTCCAGAAACTAACCTGTAGTTTCCTCCAACACCATGACTACTGCTCCAGAGACTAACCTGTAGTTTCCTCCAACACCATGACTACTGCTCCAGAAACTAACCTGTAGTTTCCTCCAACACCATGACTACTGCTCCAGAAACTAACCTGTAGTTTCCTGTAGTTTCCATGACTACTGCTCCAGAGACTAACCTGTAGTTTCCATGACTACTGATTTCACTTCACCAATTTGGACTGTTTTGTTTATGTCCATTACATGAAATCCACATAAAAAATCCATTTAAATTACAGGTTGTAATACAACAAAATAGGAAAGACGCCATTTGCTCCTGTAAATCGCTCTGGATAAGAGCGTCTGCTAAATGACTAAAAAAAAAAATTTTTGCAAGGCACTGTGCATTCAAATTGATAATTGATAAAATGCAATTGTGTTTGTTGTCCGTAGCTTATGCCTGCCCATACCATACAGTGAGGGGAAAAAAGTATTTGATCCCCTGCTGATTTTGTATGTTTGCCCACTGACAAATAAATTATCAGTCTATAATTTTAATGGTAGGTTTATTTGAACAGTGAGAGACAGAATATCCAGAAAAACGCATGTCAAAAATGTTATAAATTGATTTGCATTTTAATGAGGGAAATAAGTATTTGACCCCCTCTCAATCAGAAAGATTTCTGGCACCAGGTGTCTTTTATACAGGTAACGATCTGAGATTAGGAGCACACTCTTAAAGGGAGTGCTCCTAATCTCAGCTTGTTACCTGTATAAAAGACACCTGTCCACAGAAGCAATCAATCAATCAGATTCCAAACTCTCCACAATGGCCAAGACCAAAGAGCTCTCCAAGGATGTCAGGGACAAGATTGTAGACCTACACAAGGCTGGAATGGGCTACAAGACCATCGCCAAGCAGCTTGGTGAGAAGGTGACAACAGTTGGTGCAATTATTCGCAAATGGAAGAAACACAAAATAACTGTCAATCTCCCTCGGCCTGGGGCTCCATGCAAGATCTCACTTCGTGGAGTTGCAATGATCATGAGAACGGTGAGGAATCAGCCCATAACTACACAGGAGGATCTTGTCAATGATCTCAAGGCAGCTGGGACCATAGTCACCAAGAAAACAATTGGTAACACACTACGCCGTGAAGGACTGAAATCCTGCAGCGCCCGCAAGGTCCCCCTGCTCAAGACAGCACATATACATGCCCGTCTGAAGTTTGCCAATAAACATCTGAATGATTCAGAGGAGAACTGGGTGAAAGTGTTGTGGTCAGATGAGACCAAAATCGAGCTCTTTGGCATCAACTCAACTCGCCGTGTTTGGAGGAGGAATGCTGCCTATGACCCCAAGAACACCATCCCCACCGTCAAACATGGAGGTGGATACATTATGCTTTGGGGGTGTTTTTCTACTAAGGGGACAGGACAACGACGCCATAAAAGCTGTCTGTCATCTGCACGGTATGGTTGAAACCGGGATTCATCCGTGAAGAGCACAATTCTTCAGCGTGCCAGTGGCCATCAAAGGTGAGCATTTGCCCACTGAAGTCGGTTACGACGCCAAACTCCAGTCAGATCAAGACCCTGGTGAGGACGACGAGCACGCAGATGAGTTTCCCTGAGACAGTTTTCTGACATTTTGTGCAGAAATTCTTCGGTTGTGCAAAGCCACAGTTTCATCAGCTGTCCGGGTGAACGGTCTCAGATGATGACCGCGCGGACACCACAGAGTGTGCAAACAGAGGCAGCTGTTGTCTTTTTCTCAGAAAAGCACAACACAGAGCAGCTCTTTATTTGGCTGGCAAGGTAACTGCTGTTTGACTTAACAGAAAAAAAGTTGTTCTTCCCAGTTCTGAGTTAGTAACATGTTTCATCCCCTCTCTGCTGAAGTTCTGTCTGAAGTGAAGGAACTAGCTAGCTAGCTAGTAGCTACCACAGACAGTTCAGCTCTAGCTTCTAGCAATATCTAACAGTATCTAACAGCTGTTGTGTGTATAGAAATGTTTTGTAGGATTTGCTTTGTCCTGTTTCAACAGAAGTAAAATTAAATTGGCTAGTTTTTGCCAGTTGATGTACCATTAGAGCTAGCCAAAAGTTGGCTAACGTTAGCTAGCTAGTTATCTCACTAACTTGAGCTATTATTACACTAGACCGGAATCAAAAGATGAAACTTTGCGGCCAAATTATTGAAGACCGATATTCTGACATTTGTTGACAGCACAATGTACATTTTTTTTAGAGTCAGTGTAGAAATGTAACGTTATTGATCTGTCACTTTCCCAGATTGGGAAGACCAGTCTGTGACGGAGCTGAGGTGAACATTTGCAGATGCAACACTTTATTCTCTCTGTGCAGCAAACACTGGACATGCCAGAAGCTTCAAAGATTGAAACTATTTTAAGGCAGTCTGACAAGGCAGTCTATACTGTATCAAGGGGTCGATAGATATAGATGATGTTATCTCCATAAATCTCAGATATAAATTACTGCAGTTTAAGACCATCCATGGAACGTACTTTATGCCAGTGAAAACTGAATCTCATGCACTCAGAAATGTAATTCTTCTGCTGTAATTCTTCTGCATATTTGCATATGTTATGCTCTTGTGAAGGCTGGCTGAATTCTGGCAAAGAGTATGTTATTTTATCTCAGCATGTCTACAGATTCTCCCTTCACCCTGTTTTTGTTTGCTTGGAAATGTTGATACTGGAGACTTATTAGAAGAAACTGGGCTCCCGAGTGGCGCAGCGGTCTAAGGCACTGCATCTCAGTGCTTGAGGTGTCACTACAGACCCCCTGGTTCGATTCCAGGCTATATCACAACCGGCCATGATTGGCAGTCCCATAGGGCGGCGCACAATTGGCCCAGCGTCGTCCGGGTTTGGCCGATGTAGGCCGTCATTGTAAATAAGAATTTGTTCTTAACTGACTTGCTTTACTTAACTGTAACCTAGCATTTATAGAGGCTAAAAAAAATGGAAGGTTGGTTATCCTCCCACAATGTCACAATGGATAGCAGAAATGTCAAGTTATGCATCACTAGATTTGATGTATTACAATATTAAAGGTATACTGTGCAACTTTCATAAGGTCTGGATGCCTTATATGGAATACAGTACGACAAAAGGAGTCTGTATTGAAAACATGCCCACGTCAGGGGAGATACCTATTTAGACAATCCCTAGCTGCTGGACTGCTCAGTCCCGGCCCTGGGGGGTCTGCTGGGCTGCTCAGTCCTGGCCCTGGGGGTCTGCTGGGCTGCTCAGTCCTGGCCCTGGGGGTCTGCTGGGCTGCTCAGTCCTGGCCCTGGGGGTCTGCTGGGCTGCTCAGTCCCGGCCCTGGGGGGTCTGCTGGGCTGCTCAGTCCTGGCCCTGGGGGTCTGCTGGGCTGCTCAGTCCGGTCCCCGGGGGGTCTGCTGGGCTGCTCAGTCCTGGCCCTGGGGGTCTGCTGGGCTGCTCAGTCCTGGCACTGGGGGTCTGCTGGGCTGCTCAGTCCTGGCCCTGGGGGTCTGCCGGGCTGCTCAGTCCTGGCCCTGGGGGTCTGCTGGGCTGCTCAGTCCTGGCCCTGGGGGTCTGCCAGGCTGCTCAGTCCTGCCCTGGGGGTCTGCTGGGCTGCTCAGTCCTGGCCCTGGGGGTCTGCTGGGCTGCTCAGTCCTGCCCTGGGGGTCTGCTGGGCTGCTCAGTCCTGGCCCTGGGGGTCTGCTGGGCTGCTCAGTCCTGGCCCTGGGGGTCTGCCGGGCTGCTCAGTCCTGCCCTGGGGGTCTGCTGGGCTGCTCAGTCCTGGCCCTGGGGGTCTGCTGGGCTGCTCAGTCCTGGCCCTGGGGGTCTGCTGGGCTGCTCAGTCCTGGCCCTGGGGGGTCTGCTGTCCTGTTGGTTGTCACTCTGGCCTTGGCCTAACACACCTGAAACCAATAATGAATGTTTCACTAAGATCCTAAAGCTGAGTGGGGTGTGTTGGGTTGGGGCGCTGCAGGGCGGTGGATCCCTAGGGGCAGGACGGGGCGACCCAGCTATATTATGTGCAAGTAAAAAGAGCTCTACAGTACTGTTAGGCCTATGATATTGCCCTCCGCCTATGACAGTGCCCTCCGTAATTATTGGGACAGTGAAGCATTTTTTCTTCTTTTGGATTTTACTCAAAGTTTGGATTTGAAATCAAACAATGACTATGAGGTTAAAGTGCAGACTGTCAGCTTTAATTTGAGGGTATTTTCATCCATATTCATGTAGAAGTGTTTAGAAACATATTTTATTCTTATTTACAATAAAAGGGACCACAAAATGACCACACAATGACCAAAAAATGACCACAAAATGGTCACAAAATGGTCACAAAATGGTCATATTAGATTGTGTAGAAATGCAGGAATTGAGCTTTAGATGCCCAAAACATTTCTGAGGGAGGACTCCCAGACCCCCCACCAGGTTATGTCCTCCCCACTTCTAAACCCAAAGTTGCGCCCCTGCACATGGTATGCGGGTTTGAAGCCGGTTGGACGTACTGCCAAATTCTCTAAAACGATGTTGGAGGCAGCTTATGGTAGAGAAATTAACATTCAATTATCTGGCAAGCGCTCTGATGAACAGTCCTGCAGTCAGCACGCCCTCAAAACTTGAGACATCTGTGGCATTGTGTTGTGTGACAAAACTGCACATTTTAGAGTGGCCTTTTATTGTCCCCAGCACAAGGTGCACCTGTGGAATGATCATACTGTTTAATCAGCTTCTTGATATGCCACACCTGTCAGGTGGATGGATTATCTTGGCAAAGGAGAAATGCTCACTAACAGGGATGTAAATCAATTTGTGCCATTGTTTTTAGAGAAATACGCTTTTTATGCGTATGGAACATTCTGGAATCTTTTATTTCAGCTCATGAAACATGGGACCAACACTTTACATGTTGAGTTTATATTTTTGTTCTGTATAAATATAACTAGGAATAAAGTGACAGATAATAAACAGTAGCAGCAGCGTATGTGATGAGACAAAAAAGTTAGTGCAAAAAGGGTCAATGAAGATAGTCTGGGTACCTATTTGGTTAACTATTTCACTAACTATTTAGCATTCTTATGGCTTGGGGTTAGAAGCTGTTCAGGGTCCTGTTGGTTCCAGACTTGGTGCATCGGTACCGCTTGCCGTGCGGTAGAGAGAACAGTCCAGGACTTGGGTGGCTGGAGTCTTTGACAATTTTTAGGGCCTTCTTCTGACACCTCCTGGTATAGAGGTCCTGAACGGCAGGGAGCTCGGCCCCAGTGATGTACTGGGCTGACAGGATTCCTTCGGGCTGACAGGGTTCCTTCGGCCTAACAGGTTTCCTTCGGGCTGACAGAATCCTTCGGGCTGACAGGATTCCTTCGGGCTGACAGGATTCCTTCGGGCTGACAGGATTCCTTCGGGCTGACAGGATTCCTTCGGGCTGACAAGGTTCCTTTGGGCTGACAGGTTTCCTTCGGGCTGACAGGATTCCTTCGGGCTGACAGGTACCCTTCGGTCTGATAGAGTTCCTTCGGGCTGACAGGGTTCCTTCGGGCTAACTGGGTTCCTTCGTGCTGATAAGGTTCCTTCAGGCTGACAGGGTTCCTTCAGGCTTATAGAGTCAGTAATCTGTGCGGAGGAGACCGAGGGGAGAAAGAGGGGGAAGAGCCCTGATCCTCTGTGCAGGAATAGAAGACTGAGTGGGAAGGTTTTCATCACCAACAGAAACCCAGAAACAGGTAACTAAAAAGTGAATGGACTAACTCTTAACAATCACTCTTCAGTGGAATCAGACGGTACTATCAGCCTTGAACCTTGAATGGAAGAAATAAAAGGCAGTGTAGGCCAGAGCGCACGCACACCCGCACACACACGCACACGCACACACACACACACACACACGCACACACACACACACACACACACACACACACGCACGCACGCACGCACGCACGCACGCACACAGGTCAGATATCTCTCCTCCAGATCAGGGACCAGTCAACCAGGAGCACCAGCGGGCCAACAGAGCACTGCTAGAGTCCGCCTCCCAAATTCAACGCTATTCCCTATGTAGTGCACTACTTTTGACCAGGGCCGATAGGGTAGTATTTAGGGCCCATAGGGCTCAGGTCAATAGTAGTGCACTACGTAGGGAATAGGGTGCCATTTGGGACGCGGCCATGGAGGCCTGCTGCTGGCCACTCACATCTGTAATCACTATTCAACACACAATGACCATGAATGCCGTTTAAGTCTAACACTCAACAGACACAGTTTTCAGAGCAGTGATGGTTAAATTGTGATCCCACTTGCCCTTTCAAGGGAACCAATATTTCGAGCCACAACAACTGAAAGAGAAGAGAAATGGAGACACATAATAGAGCTGAGGAAACTAACTGGATGAAGGCAGTACAAAGGAACATCTTCTGGTCTTTAAATGGTGATTATTCTTCACAGAAATCAAGTATTTATTCTATAATATTCTTAAGATAATGATGAGGATGCATTTAATTTCGTTTTCACCATAAAATAGACATAGAACAAGAGGATACTGTAATGAGGATACTGTAATGAGGATACTGTAATGAGGATACTGTAATGAGGATACTGTAATGAGGATACTGTAATGAGGATACTGTAATGCAGATACTGTAATGAGGATACTGTAATGAGGATACTGTAATGAGGATACTGCAGCACATGGGTAGATAGATATAGAACAAGAGGATACTGTAATGAGGATACTGTAATGAGGATACTGTAATGAGGATACTGTAATGCAGATACTGTAATGAGGATACTGTAATGAGGATACTGTAATGAGGATACTGCAATGAGGATACTGCAATGAGGATACTGCAGCACATGGGTAGATAGATATAGAACAAGAGGATACTGTAATGAATATACTGTAATGAGGATACTGTAATGAGGATACTGTAATGAGGATACTGCAATGAGGATACTGCAATTAGGATACTGTAATGAGGATACTGCAATGAGGATACTGTAATGAGGATACTGTAATGAGGATTCTGTAATGAGGATACTGCAATGAGGATACTGTAATGAGGATACTGTAATGAGGGTACTGCAATGAGGATACTGTAATGAGGATTCTGTAATGAGGATACTGCAATGAGGATACTGTAATGAGGATACTGTAATGAGGATTCTGTAATGAGGGTACTGCAATGAGGATACTGTAATGAGGATACTGTAATGAGGATTCTGTAATGAGGATACTGCAATGAGGATACTGTAATGAGGATACTGTAATGAGGATACTGCAACGAGGATACTGTAATGAGGATACTGTAATGAGGGTACTGTAATGAGGATACTGCGATGAGGATACTGCAATGAGGATACTGTAATGAGGATACTGTAATGGGGATACTGTAATGAGGATACTGTAATGAGGATACTGCAATGAGGATACTGCAATTAGGATACTGTAATGAGGATACTGCAATGAGGATACTGGTAATGAGGTACTGTAATGAGGGTTCTGTAATGAGGATACTGCAATGAGGATACTGTAATGAGGATACTGTAATGAGGATACTGCAATGAGGATACTGCAATGAGGATACTGCAATGAGGATACGTAATGAGGATATGCAATGAGGATACTGAATGAGGATACTGTAATGAGGATACTGTAATGAGGATACTGTAATGCGTATACTGTAATGAGGATACTGTAATGAGGATACTGTAATGAGGATACTGTAATGAGGATACTGTAATGCGGATACTGTAATGAGGATACTGTAATGAGGATACTGTAATGAGGATACTGCAATGAGGATACTGTAATGAGGATACTGTAATGAGGATACTGTAATGAGGATACTGTAATGCGGATACTGTAATGAGGATACTGCGATGAGGATACTGCAATGAGGATACTGTAATGAGGATACTGTAATGGGGATACTGTAATGAGGATACTGCAATGAGGATACTGTAATGAGGATACTGTAATGAGGATACTGTAATGAGGACACTGCAATGAGGATACTGCAATTAGGATACTGTAATGAGGATACTGCAATGAGGATACTGTAATGAGGATACTGTAATGAGGATTCTGTAATGAGGATACTGCAATGAGGATACTGTAATGAGGATACTGTAATGAGGGTACTGCAATGAGGATACTGCAATGAGGATACTGCAATGAGGATACTGTAATGAGGATACTGCAATGAGGATACTGTAATGAGGATACTGTAATGAGGATACTGTAATGAGGATACTGTAATGCGTATACTGTAATGAGGATACTGTAATGAGGATACTGTAATGAGGATACTGTAATGAGGATACTGTAATGCGGGATACTGTAATGAAGATACTGTAATGGGGGTTACTGTAATGAGGATACTGCAATGAGGATACTGTAATGAGGATACTGTAATGAGGATACTGTAATGAGGATACTGTAATGCGGATACTGTAATGAGGATACTGTAATGAGGATACTGTAATGAGGATACTGCAATGAGGATACTGCAATGAGGATACTGTAATGAGGATACTGTAATGAGGATACTGCAAGAGGATACTGTAATGAGGATACGTAATGAGGTACTGTAATGAGGATACTGTAATGAGGATACTGTAATGAGGATACTGCAATGAGGATACTGTAATGAGGATACTGCAATGAGGATACTGCAATGAGGATACTGCAATGAGGATACTGCAATGAGGATACTGCAATGAGGATACTGTAATGAGGATACTGCAATGAGGATACTGCAATGAGGATACTGCAATGAGGATACTGTAATGAGGATACTGTAATGAGGAACTGTAATGAGGATACTGCAATGAGGATACTGCAAGTGAGGATACTGTAATGAGGATACTGTAATGAGGATATTGTAATGCGGATACTGTAATGAGGATACTGCAATGAGGATACTGTAATGAGGATACTGTAATGAGGATACTGTAATGAGGATACTGTAATGCGGATACTGTAATGAGGATACTGTAATGGAGGATACGTTAATGAGGACACTGCAATGAGGGATACTGTAATGAGGATACTGCAATGAGGATACTGTAATGAGGATACTGTAATGCAGATACTGTAATGAGGATACTGTAATGAGGATACTGTAATGAGGATACTGCAATGAGGATACTGCAATGAGGATACTGCAGCACATGGGCAGATAGATATAGAACAAGAGGATACTGTAATGAATATACTGTAATGAGGATACTGTAATGAGGATACTGTAATGAGGATACTGCAATGAGGATACTGTAATGAGGATACTGTAATGGGGATACTGTAATGAGGATACTGTAATGAGGATACTGCAATGAGGATACTGCAATTAGGATACTGTAATGAGGATACTGTAATGAGGATACTGCAATGAGGATACTGCAATGAGGATACTGCAGCACATGGGCAGATAGATATAGAACAAGAGGATACTGTAATGAATATACTGTAATGAGGATACTGTAATGAGGATACTGTAATGAGGATACTGTAATGAGGATACTGCAATGAGGATACTGTAATGAGGATACAGTAATGAGGATACTGTAATGCGGATACTGTAATGAGGATACTGCAATGAGGATACTGCAATTAGGATACTGTAATGAGGATACTGCAATGAGGATACTGTAATGAGGATACTGTAATGAGGATTCTGTAATGAGGATACTGCAATGAGGATACTGTAATGAGGGTACTGCAATGAGGATACTGTAATGAGGATACTGTAATGAGGATTCTGTAATGAGGATACTGCAATGAGGATACTGTAATGAGGATACTGTAATGAGGGTACTGCAATGAGGATACTGCAATGAGGATACTGCAATGAGGATACTGTAATGAGGATACTGCAATGAGGATACTGTAATGAGGATACTGTAATGAGGATACTGTAATGAGGATACTGTAATGAGGATACTGTAATGCGGATACTGTAATGAGGATACTGTAATGAGGATACTGTAATGAGGATACTGCAATGAGGATACTGCAATGAGGATACTGTAATGAGGATACTGTAATGAGGATACTGTAATGAGGATACTGCAATGAGGATACTGTAATGAGGATACTGCAATGAGGATACTGCAATGAGGATACTGTAATGAGGATACTGTAATGAGGATACTGTAATGAGGATACTGTAATGAGGATACTGTAATGAGGATACTGCAATGAGGATACTTTAATGAGGATACTGCAATGAGGATACTGTAGTGAGGATACTGCAATGAGGATACTGCAATGAGGATACTGCAATGAGGATACTGTAATGAGGATACTGCAATGAGGATACTACAATGAGGATACTGTAATGAGGATACTGTAATGAGGATACTGCAATGAGGATACTGCAATGAGGATACTGCAATGAGGATACTGTAATGAGGATACTGTAATGCGGATACTGTAATGAGGATACTGTAATGAGGATACTGCAATGAGGATACTGCAATGAGGATACTGTGATGAGGATACTGCGATGAGGATACTGCAATGAGGATACTGTAATGAGGATACTGTAATGAGGATACTGTAATGAGGATACTGCAATGAGGATACTGTAATGAGGATACTGTAATGAGGATACTGTAATGAGGATACTGTAATGAGGATACTGCAGCACACGGGCAGATAAATATAGAACAAGAGGATACTGTAATGAGTATACTGTAATGAGGATAATGTAATGAGGATAGTATAATGAGGATACTGTAATGAGGATACTGCAATGATAATAATAATAATAATATGCCATTTAGCAGACGCTTTTATCCAAAGTGATGATACTGTAATGAGCATTGTGCAACGAGGATACTGTAATGATGATACTGTAATGTGGGATACTGCAATGAGGATACTGCAATGATAATAATAATAATAATATGCCATTTAGCAGACGCTTTTATCCAAAGTGATGATACTGTAATGAGCATTGTGCAACGAGGATACTGTAATGATGATACTGTAATGGGGATACTGCAACGAGGATACTGCAATGATAATAATAATAATAATATGCCATTTAGCAGACGCTTTTATCCAAAGTGATGATACTGTAATGAGCATTGTGCAACGAGGATACTGTAATGAGGATACTGCAATGAGGATACTGTAAGGTAGATATAGAACAAGAGGATACTGTAATGAATATACTGTAATGAGGATACTGTAATGAGGATACTGTAATGAGGATACTTCAATGTTTGGTTAACATTATAGAGTACTGTAATGGTTGATTCAACCAGTGTGTGCCCAGTGGGATATTGCCAAACAGGCCTGTATGTAGTATATAGGTATTATACTGTATTAAACTGTGTATTATAGTGTGTTGTGTTTGTGTATTCGTATGCTGGCTTCTCTAAATGTTTCCATCAGGAGTGTGACACTAAAGACTTGTAGCTCGACTTGTGCTCGAAATGTAGCTAGCTTGTTGCTACCTGGATAGCTAACTAAACAATAGCTGGAACGACCTAGCTGTAATGTTTGGAGATGCTTTCTCTCCGTTGGGACAGACGCGAACTGGCTGAATCGATTCAGTGGCTAGCTTTGCACTTGGCTGACTAACAGTAGCTGCTAGGGGTAAGTCATAACCTACATTTGTGTTTTGTTTTGACATACTGGTAGCCAGAGTCGTTCAAGTGAATTCGGGACATGGGTGACTAGTTAACGTTAGCTTGGCTCTCTCTGTGTGTTCGTGCCGTGGGAGGAGTTTTTTTTTTCGTTGGCAGAGAGCAATGGCTAGCTAGTATGCTAACTATTCTAGCTAACTAACTGGCTGAATAAGTTGACGACGGACTCGCTCAAGCTGTCGGGACTAACCCAGAACTTTACACAACGTTAGACACGGACACGAATGATCTGCTTGGCGTGTTGACACACTGGTGGTTTGTTGTGGCCGAGTATTGGTGCTAAACCGTGTTGTTGGAGGCTGGCATGCTAGTTGGCTGTGGCGTCATAGGATTCGGTGCCCTGGACGGTTTTCACGGAAGAATACTGTACCAAGTTAGCTAGCTGAATAAACTAAGTTAGCCTATTCCTAAAAAACATTGAACCGCTGTAGTTTAAAACAATTATTGTTTCTGAGGTGGAAGTTGGGAGAGTTATATTTGGGTGTTTCAGTGAAACGTAAGTGAGGGAGGCCCCGCTCTCTCGCTTTCCCAGATGTTTAGTTCATTTTATTACGATCTCCTTTGCATTATTGTAGCCATTTTCTGTAGCCTGTCAACTATGTGTCTGTCTATCCCTGTTCTCTCTTCTTTGCACAGGCCATACAAACGCTTCACACCGCGTGGCTGCTGCCACTCTAACCTGGTGGTCCCTGCATGCACGACCCACGTGGAGTTCCAGGTCTCCGGCAGCCTCTGGAACTGCCGTTCTGCGGCCAACAAGGCATAGTTCATCTCAGCCTATGCTACCCTCCAGTCCCTCGACTTCTTGGTGCTGACGGAAACATGGATTACCACAGAAAACACTGCTACTCCTACTGCTCTCTCCTCGTCTGACCATGTGTTCTCGCATACCCCGAGAGCATCTGGTCAGCGGGGTGGTGGCACAGGAATCCTCATCTCTCCCAAGTGGACATTCTATCTTTCTCCCCTGACCCATCTGTCTATCTCGTCATTTGAATTCCATGCTGTCACAGTCACTAGCCCATTCAAGCTTAACATCCTTATCATTTATCGCCCTCCAGGTTCCCTTGGCGAGTTCATCAATGAGCTTGACGCCTTGATAAGTTCCTTTCCTGAGGATGGCTCACCCCTCACAGCTCTGGGTGACTTTAACCCCCCTACGTCTACCTTTGACTAATTTCTCTCTGCCTCCTTCTTGCCACTCCTCTCCTCTTTTGACCTCACCCTCTCACCGTCCCCCCCTACTCACAAGGCAGGCAATACGCTTGACCTCATCTTTACTAGATGCTGTTCTTCTACTAATCTCACTGCAACTCCCCTCCATGTCTCCGACCACTACTTTGTATCCTTTTCTCTCTCGCTATCCTCCAACACTACTCACTCTGTCCCTACTCAGATGGTAATGCGCCGTCGCAACCTTCGCTCTCTCTCTCCCGCTACTCTCTCCTCTTCCATCCTATCATCTCTTCCCTCTGCTCAATCCTTCTCCCTCCAATCTCCTGATTCTGCCTCCTCAACCCTCCTCTCCTCCCTTTCTGCATCCTTTGACTCTCTATGTCCCCTATCCTCCCAGCTGGCTCGGTCCTCCCCTCCTGCTCCGTGGCTTGACGACTCATTGCGAGCTCACAGAACAGGGCTCCGGGCAGCCGAGCGGAAATGGAGGAAAACTAGACTCCCTGCGGACCTGGCATCTTTTCACTCCCTCCTCTCTACATTTTCTTCCTCTGTTTCTGCTGCTAAAGCCACTTTCTACCACTTTAAATTCCAAGTATCTGCCTCTAACCCTAGAAAGCTCTTTGCCACCTTCTCCTCCCTGCTGAATCCCCCCCCCCCTACCTCTCTGTGGATGACTTCGTCAACCATTTTAAAAAGAAGGTTGACTACATCCGATCCTCGTTTGTTAAGTCAAATGACACCACTGGTCCTGCTCACACTGCCCTACCCTATGCTTTGACTTCTTTCTCCCCTCTCTCTCCAGATGAAATCTTGCGACTTATGACGGCTGGCCGCCCAACAACCTGCCCGCTTGACCCTATCCCCTCCTCTCTTCTCCAGACCATTTCCGGAGACCTTCTCCCTTACCTCACCTTGCTCATCAACTCATCCTTGACCGCTGGCTATGTCCCTTCCGTCTTCAAGAGAGCGAGAGTTGCACCCCTTCTCAAAAAACCTGCACTCGATCCTTCCGATGTCAACAACCACAGACCAGTATCCCTTCTTTCTTTTCTCTCCAAAACTCTTGAGCATGCCGTCTCTAGCCAACTCTCCTGCCATCTCTCTCAGAATGACCTTCTTGATCCAAACCAGTCAGGTTTCAAGACTGGTCATTCAACTGAGACTGCTCTTCTCTGTGTCACAGAGGCTCTCCGCACTGCTAAAGCTAACTCTCTCTCCTCTGCTCTCTCCTCTAGACCTATCTGCTGCCTTTGATACTGTGAACCATCAGATCCTCTTCTCCGCCCTCTCCGAGTTGGGCATCTCCGGCGCGGCTCACTCTTGGATTGCGTCCTACCTGACAGGTCGCTCCTACCAGGTGGCGTGGCGAGAATCTGTCTCCGCACCACGTGCTCTCAGCACTGGTGTCCCCCAGGGCTCAGTTCTAGGCCCTCTCCTATTCTCGCTATACACCAAGTCACTTGGCTCTGTCATATCCTCACATGGCCTCTCCTATCATTGCTACGCAGATGACACACAATTAATCTTCTCCTTTCCCCCTTCTGATAACCAGGTGGCGAATCGCATCTCTGCATGTCTGGCAGACATACAGTGGGGAGAACAAGTATATGATACACTGCCAATTTTGCAGGTTTTCCTACTTACAAAGCATGTAGAGGTCTGTAATTTGTATCATAGGTACACTTCAACTGTGCGAGACGGAATCTAAAACAAAAATCCAGAAAATCACATTGTATGATTTTTAAGTAATTAATTTGCATTTTATTGCATGACATAAGTATTTGATCACCTACCAACCAGTAAGAATTCCGGCTCTCACAGACCTGTTAGTTTTTCTTTAAGAAGCCCTCCTGTTCTCCACTCATTACCTGTATTAACTGCACCTGTTTGAACTCGTTACCTGTATAAAAGACACCTGTCCACACACTCAATCAAACAGACTCCAACCTCTCCACAATGGCCAAGACCAGAGAGCTGTGTAAGGACACCTGCACAAGGCTGAGATGGGCTACAGGACAATAGGCAAGCAGCTTGGTGAGAAGGCAACAACTGTTGGCGCAATTATTTGAAAATGGAAGAAGTTCAAGATGACGGTCAATCACCCTCGGTCTGGGGCTCCATGCAATATCTCACCTCGTGGGGGCATCAATGATCATGAGGAAGGTGAGGGATCAGTCCAGAACTACACGGCAGGAACTGGTCAATGACCTGAAGAGAGCTGGGACCACAGTCTCAAAGAAAACCATTAGTAACACACTACGCCGTCATGGATTAAAATCCTGCAGCGCACGCAAGGTCCCCCTGCTCAAGCCAGCGCATGTCCAGGCCCGTCTGAAGTTTGCCAATGACCATCTGGATGATCCAGAGGAGGAATGGGAGAAGGTCATGTGGTCTGATGAGACAAAAATAGAGTTTTTTGGTCTAAACTCCACTCGCCATGTTTGGAGGAAGAAGAAGGATGAGTACAACCCCAAGAACACCATCCCAACCGTGAAGCATGGCGGTGGAAACATCATTCCTTGGGGATGCTTTTCTGCAAAGGGGACAGGACGACTGCACCGTATTGAGGGGAGGATGGATGGGGCCATGTATCGCAAGATCTTTGCCAACAACCTCCTTCCCTCAGTAAGAGCATTGAAGATGGGTCGTGGCTTGGTCTTCCAGCATGACAATGACCCGAAACACACAGCCAGGGCAACTAAGGAGTGGCTCCATAACAAGCATCTCAAGGTCCTGGAGTGGCCTAGCCAGTCTTCAGACCTGAACCCAATAGAAAATCTTTGGAGGGACCTGAAAGTCCGTATTGCCCGGCGACAGCCCCAAAACCTGAAGGATCTGGAGAAGGTCTGTATGGAGGAGTGGGCCAAAATCCCTGCTGCAGTGTGTGCAAACCTGGTCAAAACCTACAGGAAACGTATGATCTCTGTAATTGCAAACAAAGGTTTCTGTACCAAATAATAAGTTCTGCTTTTCTGATGTATCAAATACTTATGTCATGCAATAAAATGCAAATGAATTACTTAAAAATCATACAATGTGATTTTCTGGATTTTTGTTTTAGATTCCGTCTCTCACAGTTGAAGTGTACCTATGAAAAAAATTACAGACCTCTACATGCTTTGTAAGTAGGAAAACCTGCAAAAAATTAAGGGAACACTAAAATAACACATCCTAGATCTAAATGAATGAAATAATCTTATTAAATACTTATTTCTTTACATAGTTGAATGTGCTGACAACAAAATCACACAAAAATTATCAATGGAAATCAAATTTATCGACCCATGGAGGTCTGGATTTGGAGTCACCCTCAAAATTAAAAGTGGAAAACCTCACTACAGGCTGATCCAACTTTGATGTAATGTCCTTAAAACAAGTCAAAATTAGGCTCAGTAGTGTGTGTGGCCTCCACGTACCTGTATGACCTCCCTACAACGCCTGGGCATGCTCCTGATGAGGTGGCGGATGGTCTCCTGAGGGATCTCCTCCCAGACCTGGACTAAAGCATCCGCCAACTCCAGGACAGTCTGTGGTGCAACGTGGCGTTGGTGGATGGAGCGAGAAATGATGTCCCAGATGTGCTCAATTGGATTCAGGGCTGGGGAACGGGCGGGCCAGTCCATAGCATCAATGCCTTCCTCTTGCAGGAACTGCTGACACACTCCAGCCATATGAGGTCTAGAATTGTCTTGCATTAGGAGGAACACAGGGCCAACTGCACCAGCATATGGTCTCACAAGGGGTCCGAGGATCTCATATCGGTACCTAATGGCAGTCAGGCTACCTCTGGCGAGCACATGGAGGGCTGTGCGGCCCCCCAAAGAAATGCCACCCCACACCATGACTGACCCACCACCAAACCGGTCATGCTGGAGGATGTTGCAGGCAGCCGAACGTTCTCCACGGCGTCTCCAGACTCTGTCACGTCTGTCACATGTGCTCAGTGTGAACCTGCTTTCATCTGTGAAGAGCACAGGTCGCCAGTGGCGAATTTGACAATATTGGTGTTCTCTGGCAAATGCCAAACGTCCTGCACGGTGTTGGGCTGTAAGTACAACCCCCACCTGTGGACATCGGGCCCTCATACCACCCTCATGGAGTCTGTTTCTGACCGTTTGAGCAGACACATGCACTTTTGTGGCCTGCTGGAGGTCATTTTGCAGGGCTCTGGCAGTGCTCCTCCTGCTCCTCCTTGCACAAAGGTGGAGGTAGCAGTCCTGCTGCTGGGTTGTTGCCCTCCTACGGCCTCCTCCACATCTCCTGATGTACTGGCCTGTCTCCTGGTAGCGCCTCCATGCTCTGGACACTACGCTGACAGACACAATAAACCTTCTTGCCACAGCTCGCATTGATGTGCCATCCTGGATGAGCTGCACTACCTGAGCCACTTGTGTGGGTTGTAGACTCCGTCTCATGCTACCACTAGAGTGAAAGCACCGCCAGCATTCAAAAGTGACCAAAACATCAGCCAGGAAGCATAGGAACTGAGAAGTGGTCTGTGGTCACCACCTGCAAAACCAGTCCTTTATTGGGGGTGTCTTGCTAATTGCCTATAATTTCCACCTGTTGTCTATTCCATTTGCACAAAAGCATGTGAAATGTATTGTCAATCTGTCACGTTCGTCTAAGGAGGGAGAGGACCAAGGCGCAGCGTTGAAGGCAAACATATTCTTTATTTAGCGATAGTGAATACTAACAAAACAATAAACGATAACGTGATGTCCACGGTCTAACACAAAACCACACTGGAACAAAAACCCACAAACACAAAGGGAAAGACACAGTTTAAATATGGCTCCCAATCAGAGACAACCAGCACCAGCTGACACTCGTTGCCTCTGATTGGGAGTCACTCAGGCCAACATAGAAATACAAACATAGAACTACACACCCTGGCTCAACATAACAGTGTCCCCAGAGCCAGGGCGTGACAGTACCCCCCCCTAAAGGCGCGGACTCCGACCGCGCCAACTAAATACCACAGGGGAGGGACCGGGTGGGCACTCCGCCTTGGCGGCGGATCCGGCTCCGGACATGACCCCCACTCCTTCTCTACACCCCCAAAGTACCCCTGGTCCGGTCTGGCCCTGCTGACCGGAGCTGGACTGCACACTGGTGGAGCGGATAGCTTCAGCTCCGTAGTGGAGCAGTTGACCGGGACCTTACCAGGCACCGGTGACCCAGGCACGGGTTGTGCTGGACTGACGACGCGCACCCCTGGCTTGGTGCGTGGAGGAGGAACGGGCCTTACCAGGCTGACGACGCGCACCCCTGGCATGGTGCGTGGACGAGGAACGGGCCTTACCAGGCTGACGACGCACACCGTAGGCTTGGTGCGTGGAGCAGGGACAGGCCGGACTGGGCTGACGAAGCACACCACTGGCTTGGTGCGTGGAGGAGGAACGGGCCTTACCAGGCTGACGACGCACACCGTAGGCTTGGTGCGTGGAGCAGGGACAGGCCGGACTGGGCTGACGAAGCACACCACTGACTTGGTGCGGGGAGCAGGAACGGGCCGAGCCGGGCTGACGAAGCGCACCACTGACTTGGTGCGGGGAGCAGGGACGGGCCGAGCCGGGCTGACGAAGCGCACCACTGACTTGGTGCGGGGAGCAGGAACGGGCCGAGCCGGGCTGACGAAGCACACCACTGACTTGGTGCGGGGAGCAGGAACAGACCGGACCGTACTGGGGACACACACCACTGGCCCTACACCGGGATCTGGAACGGGCCGGACCGGACTGGTAACACACCCCAGTACCTCTCGCCGTGCCTCTCCACCTTCCATCCCCTCTTCGACCAGTGGCCCCCGTAACCTGGCGGCCTCCTCTGCCAACCCGCTGGACCGCTCTATCGCGGCCTCCTCCTGCCCCGACGTCGTGAGCCCCCCCCTAAAAATGTTCTGGGGGTCTCTCCTCCCCGTGGGCCAGGCCTCTATCGTTCTCGCCCAACTCTCGCTCTTCTGCCCCCAATTCCAGCCATTCTGCTCTTCATTAGGCTTGACCCAGTCGAGACTCTTCCTCCACTGTTCCCAAGTCCATCCACTCTGCTCTTTACAAGGCTGGACCCAGTCGAGGTTGCCACAGAGATCTGCAAGCGATTCCCCTGGCGATGGCTCCTGGACACGCTGCTTGGTCCAGTTTTGGTGGGTTTTTCTGTTACGTTCGTCTAAGGAGGGAGAGGACCAAGGCGCAGCGTTGAAGGCAAACATATTCTTTATTTAGTGATAGTGAATACTAACAAAACAATAAACGATAACGTGATGTCCACGGTCTAACACAAAACCACACTGGAACAAAAACCCACAAACACAAAGGGAAAGACACAGTTTAAATATGGCTCCCAATCAGAGACAACCAGCACCAGCTGACACTCGTTGCCTCTGATTGGGAGTCACTCAGGCCAACATAGAAATACAAACATAGAACCACACACCCTGGCTCAACATAACAGTGTCCCCAGAGCCAGGGCGTGACACAATCAGTGTTGCTTCCTAAGTGGACAGTTTGATTTCACAGAAGTGTGATTGACTTGGAGTTACATTGTGTTGTTTAAGTGTTCCCTTTATTTTTTAGAGCAGTGTACTTGTTCTCCCCACTGTATCAGTGTGGATGACGGATCACCTCGGCAAGACGGAGCTGCTCTTCCTCCCGGGGAAGGACTGCCCGTTTCATGATCTCGCCATCACGGTTGACAACTCCGTCGTGTCCTCCTCCCAGAGTGCAAAGAGCCTTGGCGTGACCCTGGACAACACTCTGTCGTTCTCCGCTAACATCAAGGCGGTGACCCGATCCTGTAGGTTCATGCTCTACAACATTCGTAGAGTACGACCCTGCCTTACACAGGAAGCGGCACAGGTCCTAATCCAGGCACTTGTCATCTCCCGTCTGGATTACTGCAACTCGCTGTTGACTGGGCGCCTGTGCCATTAAACCCCTACAACTTATCCAGAACGCCGCAGCCCGTCTGGTGTTCAACCTTCCCAAGTTCTCTCACGTCACCCCGCTCCTCCGCACACTCCACTGGCTTCCAGTTGAAGCTCGCATGTAGAACTAAGGTTGTAAATTTGCCCTTATTACATTTTAGTAATTTAGTAGACCCTCTTATCTAGAGCGACTTACAGTTAGTGCATTCATCTTAAGATAGCTAGGTGGGACAACCACATATCTCAGTCATGGTAAGTAGATTTGTCCAAATTATATTTTGAAGGAGGAGTACTTTAAGCATATGTTTTCGTTTCAGTCGCCTCCATCTCCTCTAACTGAAGCTAGTTGTAGGGATTTTACAGAAATTACAGAGGAGGAACTTTTGGATGCAATTAAAGACTTTAAATCCAGGAAAACTCCAGGGTTGGATTGCATACAAGTCGAGGTATACCAAACCTTTTTTGATATACTCAGAGGACTGTTATTAGCATGTTTTAACCACTCATATGTAAATGGTAGATTATCAGACACTCAAGAAGAAGGTCTGATTTCATTATTACTGAAATAGGATCGAAGTGGGCAACATAAAGATCCAGTCCATTAAAAAAATTGGAGGCCCCTTACTCTTCAGTGTTTTGATGCAAAAATTATAGCAAAATGTGTAGTGCATAGAATAAAAAAGTTATTGTCGAACATTATTCATTCTAAATCAGACAGGTTTTTTACATGGATGATACATTGGAGATAATATAAGGCAAGTACTGGAAACAATATGTCACGGTTTCGGCCGAGGCTGCCTCTCTTCCTTGTTCGGGCAGGCTTCGGCGTTCGTTTTCTCCGGAATACTAGCTGCCACCGTTGTATGTTTCATGTTCGTTTGCTTTTGTCTGATTGTTTTCACACCTGTTATCATTTAGTGTCATTAGTGTCCTATTTAGTTCTCGTTGTGTTTGTCAGGTGTTGTGTGTTATTGTTTCGTGTACTGTCGTATTTGCTGGTCGTTTGACTATTTCGCTCGGTTGAGCTTTCTACTCCACTGCGCTGGAGCGTATTTACGCACCTGTTTTCGTGCGCCTTTATTTTGGTCGCCTACGTGCGTCGTTCCGCCTTCGGGCGAGTTTTCCTGTTTGCCTTATTGGTAATTTTGACTAAAGTCTTTTGGATTATTGACTTCGGTGTCCTGCACTTGATTCCACCTATACACCCACCTACAGCCAACCTTGACACAATAGAACACTATGAAAAATCTGGGAAACCAGGCCTGCTATTCATAGCAGACTTCGAAAAGGCATTTGATAAAGTACGACTGGAGTTTACATATAAATGCCTGGAGCATTTCAATTTTGGAGAATCTCTTATAAAATGGGTTAAAATCATGTATAGTAACCCTAGGTGTAAAATAGTAAATAATGGCTATTTCTCTGTTAGTTCTAAACTGTCAAGAGGAGTGAAACAAGGTTGTTCACTATCGGCATATCTATTTATTATGGCCATCGAAATGTTAGCTATTAAAATCAGATGCAACAATAATATCAAGGGATTAGAAATCCAGGGCTTAAAAACAAAGGTGTCATTGATGATTCATGTTTTCTTTTAAATCCACAACTTGAATCCCTCCTCAGCCTCATAGAGGATCTACAGTGGCTTGCGAAAGTATTCACCCCCCTTGCCTTACAACCTGGAATTAAAATTGATTTTTGGGAGGGTTGTATCATTTGATTTACACAACATGCCTACCACTTTGAAGATGCAAAATATTTTTTTTTTGTGAAACAAACAAGAAATAAGACAACAAAAACAGAAAACTTGAGCATGCATAACTATTCACCCCCCCAAAGTCAATACTTTGTAGAGCCACCTTTTGCAGCAATTACAACTGCAAGTCTCTTGGGGAATGTCTCTATAAGCTTGGCACATCTAGCCACTGGGATTGTTTCCCATTCTTCAAGGTAAAACTGCTCCAGCTCCTTCAAGTTGGATGGGTACCGCTGGTGTACAGCAATCTTTAAGTCACACCACAGGTTCTCAATTGGATTGAGGTCTGGGCTTTGACTAAGCCATTCCATCAAGACATTTAAATATTTCCCCTTAAACCACTCAAATGTTGCTTTAGCAGTATGCTTAGGGTCATTGTCTTGCTGGAAGGTGAACCTCCGTCCCAGTCTCAAATCTCTGGAAAACTGAAACAGGTTTCACTCAAGAATTTCCCTGTATTTAGAGCCATCCATCATTCCTTCAATTCTGACCAGTTTTCCCAGTCCCTGCCGATGAAAAACATCCCCACAGCATGATGCTGCCACTACCACGCTTCACTGGCGATGGTGTTCTCGGGGGTGACGAGATGTGTTGGGTTTGCGCCAGACATTTTCCTTGATGGCCAAAAAGCTCAATTTTAGTCACATCTGACCAGAGTACCTTCTTCCATATGTTTGGGGAGTTTCCCACATGCCTTTTGGCAAACACCAAACGTGTTTGCTTATTTCTTTCTTTAAGCAATGGCTTTTTTCTGGCCACTCTTCTATAAAGCCCAGCTCTGTGGAGTGTACAGCTTAAAGTGGTCCTATGGACAGATACTCCAATCTCTGCTGTGGAGCTTTGCAGCTCCTTCAGGGTTGTCTTTGGTCTCTTTGTTGCCTCTCTGATTAATGCCCTCCTTGCCTGGTCCGTTAGTTTTGGTGGGCGGCCCTCTCTTGGCAGGTTTGTTGTGGTGCCATATTCTTTCAATTTTTTTATAATGGATTTAATGGTGCTCCGTGGTATGTTCAAAGTTTCAGATATTTTTTTTATAACCCAACCCTGATCTGTAATTTTCCACAACTTGTCCCTAACCTGTTTGGAGAGCTCCTTGGTCTTCATGGTGCCGCTTGCTTGTTGGTGCCCCTTGCTTAGTGGTGGTGTTGCAGACTCTGGGGCCTTTCAGAACAGGTGTATATATACTGAGATCATGTGCCAGATCATGTGACACTTAGATGTCAAGACAAAGGAGATGATTTTGGACTACAGGAAAAAGAAGAGGACCGACCACGCCCCCATTCTCATCGACAGGGCAGTAGTGGAGCAAGTTGAGAGCTTCAAGTTCCTTGGTGTCCACATCACCAACAAACTCACATGGTCCAAGCACACCAAGACAGTCGTGAAGAGGGCATGACAAAACCTATTCCCCCTAAGGAGCCTGAAATTATTTGGCATGGGTCCTTAGATCCTCAACAGTTTCTACAGCTGCACCATCGAGAGCATCACTGCCTGGTATTTCAACTGCTCGGCCTCCGACCGCAAGGCACTACAGAGGGCTGGTGTTAGCAACCCTTAGGACTGCTGTTATCAACCCTTAGGACTGGTGTTATCAACCCTTTGGACTGGTGTTATCAACCCTTTGGACTGGTGTTATCAACCCTTGGGACTGGTGTTATCAACCCTTTGGACTGGTGTTATCAACCCTTAGGACTGGTGTTATCAACCCTTAGGACTGGTGTTATCAACCCTTAGGACTGGTGTTATCAACCCTTAGGACTGGTGTGATCAACTCTTAGGACTGGTGTGATCAACTCTTAGGACTGGTGTTATTTTTTTTTTTTTTATAATTTTTTTTTTAGTCATTTAGCAGACGCTCTTATCCAGAGCGACTTACAGGAGCAATTAGGGTTAAGTGCCTTGCTCAAGGGCACATTGACAGATTCTTCACCTAATCGGCTCGGGGATTAGAACCAGCGACCTTTCGGTTACTGACACAACGCTCTTAACCACTAAGCTACCTGCCTTATCAACCCTTAGGACTGGTGTTATTTAAACCTTAGTGCTGGTGTTATCAACCCTTGGGACTGGTGTTATCAACCCTTAGGACTGGTGTTATCAACCCTTAGGACTGGTGTTATCAACCCTTAGGACTGGTGTTATTTAAACCTTAGTGCTGGTGTTATCAACCCTTAGGACTGGTGTTATCAATTAGTCAACAACAACAGTTCTATGTGATATTACACAGGGTATGTAGGGAAACTTATATATATATTATATATATATATATATATATATATATATATATATATATATATATATATATATATTAAACTGAGCTAAAATATATAATACACTCTTGATTAAGAATCACAAAACCTGAACAACAACATATACATTCCCATGTCTACTCACTCAGAAGGTTGTCTGTTTTCTCCTCCAGATCCATCATTCTCTATTTTCCTAAGTAAAACGGAGGATCATTTGTGACATTAACTAAGTTCTAAAACAATGTTTATTAAACAGTGTTCTGCGGAGGGAAACTAGCTAAAACAATTCCCATCTGAGGCGTCTTGTGAAATCCCTCTCAGGGAAAACTGATAAACATAATTAATACACAGCTAAGTACTTCTTCTGGGATTATATTGATGACAAACCTACGTGAGTTTGTATTTCGAATTTCGTGGTCGCACATTCAGATTTGTGGTTGCAAGGACGATTCGCAAATGTGTAATTTCATTTCGCAAGCCTGTATCATGGTGTGTGAAAGATTTAACAACGGTCGCAAACTTGTAACTTGACATTTGAATACATTCAATAAGATTTGCAAGCCTCTCTTGCTCATGTGGGTAGATACTTCCTGATATTTGATTGATGGAAAAATCCAGCCAATGGTTAGGCGGCTGTGGTTTTGGCAGAGGAAACTGATTGGTCAGGAGTAAAAGGATCTGCAAAATACAAGTTGCTTTCTTCCACATAGTCCAGTTTCTAACGATAAACGGATATATTACTAAAGGTTGTTTAATGTGAAATGATTTGGGAGGATCAATTCACAGAAACAACGACAAACAGAAATGGCCGACGTAATGCATTCCATTCTAACAGTCATTATGTTCTCATGTTCATCTTTTTTTAAACTCATTTTTCATCTGTTTTTGGTATCATAATGTTTTAGCTGGGACAAGAACTATGAATTCCACTGTGTACATTGCAGAATTCATTCATTGGATTAAACAATCAATTTAATTAAATACTTATTTAATGATTTTCATTCTTATTGTATTTCAGGGATCAGGAATAATAATAATAATTTATATAAGTATAATTATAACAATAATAATAATAATAATAATAATAATAACGATATAAATGATAATAATGGTAATAATAATAACGATAATGGTAATGATAGTAATGAGAATGATAATAATAATAATGATGATAATAATAATGGTAATGGCGATAATAACTATAATAATAATATAATAATATAATAATAATGTGCCATTTAGCAGACGCTTTTATCCCAAAGCGACTTACAGTCATGCGTGCATACATTTTTTGTGTATGGGTGGTCCCGGGGATCGAACCCACTACCTTGGCGTTACAAGCGCCGTGCTCTACCAGCTGAGCTACAGTTTTAGTATTATTATTATAATGATAATGCAGATAATGATAGTAATGATAATAACAATAATAATATAGTAATTATAATGATAATAATGATAATGATAATGATAATGATAATAATGATAATGGCATAATGATTATGAAATTAATAATAAATATTATAATAATTATAATAATGATACGTATGGTAATTATGGTAATGATAATAATGATAATGATGATAATAACGATAATAATGATGATAATGACAATAGAAGTGATTAATATAATAATCATTAATATGATTATTATAAGAAAAATACTTTATTGTCAGATCAAATGGATATTAGAAAAACCTTGGGACCTTTTTAGTCAATGAGACCAGATGAAACACCTTGGGACCTTGGAGCATGAGACCAGATGAAACACCTTGGGACCTTGGGACCTTGGAGCATGAGACCAGATGAAACACCTTGGGACCTTGGAGCATGAGACCAGATGAAACACCTTGGAACCTTGGGACCTTGGAGCATGAGACCAGATGAAACACCTTGGGACCTTTGGAGCATGAGACCAGATGAACACTTGAGACCAGTTGGGGCATGAGACCAGATGAAACACTTGGGACCTTGGAGCATGAGACCAGATGAACACCTTGGGACCTTGGAGCATGAGACCAGATGAAACAACCTTGGGACCTTGGAGCATGAGACCAGATGAAACCCTTGGGACCTGGAGCATGAGACCAGATGAAACACCCTTGGGACCTTGGAGCATGAGACCGATGAAACACCTTGGGACCTTGGAGCATGAGACCAGATGAAACACCTTGGGACCTTGGACCTTGGAGCATGAGACCAGATGAAACACCTTGGGACCTTGGAGCATGAGACCAGATGAAACACCTTGGACCTTGGGACCTTGGAGCATGAGACCAGATGAAACACCTTGGGACCTTGGACTTGAGCATGAGACCAGATGAAACACTTGGACCTTGGGACCTTGGAGCATGAGACCAGATGAAACACCTTGGGACCTTGGAGCATGAGACCAGATGAAACACCTTGGGACCTTGGACCTTGGAGCATGAGACCAGATGAAACACCTTGACTTGGGACCTTGGAGCATGAGACCAGATGAAACACCTTGGGACCTTGGAGCATGAGACCAGATGAAACACCTTGGGACCTTGGAGCATGAGACCAGATGAAACACCTTGGGACCTTTGGAGCATGAGACCAGATGAAACACCTTGGGACCTTGGAGCATGAGACCAGATGAAACACCTTGGGACCTTGGAGCATGAGACCAGATGAAACACCTTGGGACCTTGGAGCATGAGACCAGATGAAACACCTTGGGACCTTGGAGCATGAGAGCAGATGAAACACCTTGGGACCTTGGAGCATGAGACCAGATGAAACACCTTGGGACCTTGGAGCATGAGACCAGATGAAACACCTTGGGACCTTGGAGCATGAGACCAGATGAAACACCTAGGGGCTTGGAGCATGAGACCAGATGAAACACCTTGGGACCTTGGAGCATGAGACCAGATGAAACACCTTGGGACCTTGGAGCATGAGACCAGATGAAACACCTTGGGACCTTGGGACCTTGGAGCATGAGACCAGATGAAACACCTTGGGACCTTGGAGCATGAGACCAGATGAAACACCTTGGGACCTTGGAGCATGAGACCAGATTAAACACCTTGGGACCTTGGAGCATGAGACCAGATGAAACGCCTTGGGACCTTGGAGCATGAGACCAGATGAAACACCTTGGGACCTTGGAGCATGAGACCCAGATGAAAACACCTTGGACCTTGGGGACCTTGGAGCTGAACCAGATGAAACACTTGGGACCTTGGGACCTTGGGAGGGCATGAGACCAGATGAAACACCTTGGGACCTTGGAGCATGAAGACGGCAGGATGAAACACACCTTGGACCTTGAGCATGAGACCAGATGAAATGCCTTGGGACCTTGCAGCATGAGACCAGATGAAACACCTTGGGACCTTGGAGCATGAGACCAGATGAAACACCTTGGGACCTTGGGACCTTGGAGCATGAGACCAGATGAAAACACCTTGGGACCTTGGGACGTTGGCGCATGAGACCAGATGAAACACCTTGGGACCTTGGGAGCATGAGACCAGAATAAACACCTTGGGACCTTGGAGCGTGAGACCAGATGAAACCTTGGGACCTTGGAGCATAGACCAGATGAAACACCTTGGGACCTTGGGGGACCCTTGGACCATGAGACCAGATGAAACACCTTGGGACCTTGGACTTGGAGCATGAGACCAGATTAAACACCTTGGGACCTTGGAGCATGAGACCAGATGAAACGCCTTGGGACCTTGGAGCATGAGACCAGATGAAACACCTTGGGACCTTGGAGCATGAGACCAGATGAAACACCTTGGGACCTTGGAGCATGAGCCCAGATGAAACACCTTGGGACCTTGGAGCATGAGACCAGATGAAACACCTTGGGACCTTGGAGCATGAGACCAGATGAAACACCTTGGGACCTTGGAGCATGAGACCAGATGAAACACCTTGGGACCTTGGAGCATGAGACCAGATGAAACACCTTGGGACCTTGGGACCTTGGAGCATGAGACCAGATGAAACACCTTGGGACCTTGGGACCTTGGAGCATGAGACCAGATGAAACACCTTGGGACCTTGGAGCATGAGACCAGATGAAACACCTTGGGACCTTGGGACCTTGGAGCATGAGACCAGATGAAACACCTTGGGACCTTGGAGCATGAGACCAGATGAAACACCTTGGGACCTTGGGACCTTGGAGCATGAGACCAGATGAAACACCTTGGGACCTTGGGACCTTGGAGCATGAGACCAGATGAAACACCTTGGGACCTTGGGACCTTGGAGCATGAGACCAGATGAAACACCTTGGGACCTTGGAGCATGAGACCAGATGAAACACCTTGGGACCTTGGGACCTTGGAGCATGAGACCAGATGAAACACCTTGGGACCTTGGGACCTTGGGACCTTGGAGCATGAGACCAGATGAAACGCCTTGGGACCTTGGGACCTTGGGACCTTGGAGCATGAGACCAGATGAAACACCTTGGGACCTTGGAGCATGAGACCAGATGAAACACCTTGGGACCTTGGAGCATGAGACCAGATGAAACACCTTGGGACCTTGGGACCTTGGGACCTTGGAGCATGAGACCAGATGAAACACCTTGGGATCTTGGGACCTTGGAGCATGAGACCAGATGAAACACCTTGGGACCTTGGAGCATGAGACCAGATGAAACACCTTGGGACCTTGGGACCTTGGGACCTTGGAGCATGAGACCAGATGAAACACCTTGGGACCTTGGAGCATGAGACCAGATGAAACACCTTGCGACCTTGGGACCTTGGGACCTTGGAGCATGAGACCAGATGAAACACCTTGGGACCTTGGGACCTTGGGACCTTGGAGCATGAGACCAGATGAAACACCTTGGGACCTTGGAGCATGAGACCAGATGAAACACCTTGGGACCTTGGAGCATGAGACCAGATGAAACACCTTGGGACCTTGGAGCATGAGACCAGATGAAACACCTTGGGACCTTGGGACCTTGGAGCATGAGACCAGATGAAACACCTTGGGACCTTGGAGCATGAGACCAGATGAAACACCTTGGGACCTTGGAGCATGAGACCAGATGAAACACCTTGGGACCTTGGAGCATGAGACCAGATGAAACACCTTGGGGACCTTGGAGCATGAGACCAGATGAAACACCTTGGGACCTTGGAGCATGAGACCAGATGAAACACCCTTGGGACCTTGGAGCATGAGACCAGATGAAACACTTGGGACCTTGGAGCATGAGACCAGATGAAACACCTTGGGGCCTTGGAGCATGAGACCAGATGAAACAACCTTGGGACCTTGGAGCATGAGACCAGATGAAACACCTTGGGACCTTGGAGCATGAGACCAGATGAAACAACCTTGGGCCCTTGGAGCATGAGACCAGATGAAACACCTTGGGACCTTGGAGCATGAGACCAGATGAAACACCTTGGGACCTTGGAGCATGAGACCAGATGAAACACCTTGGGACCTTGGAGCATGAGACCAGATGAAACACCTTGGGACCTTGGAGCATGAGACCAGATGAAAACACCTTGGGACCTTGGAGCATGAGACCCAGATGAAACACCTTGGGACCTTGGAGCATGAGACCAGATGAAACACCTTGGGACCTTGGGACCTTGGAGCATGAGACCAGATGAAACACCTTGGGACCTGGAGCATGAGACCAGATGAAAACACCTTGGGACCTTGGAGCATGAGACCAGATGAAACACCTTGGGACCTTGGAGCATGAGACCAGATGAAACACCTTGGGACCTTGGGACCTTGGAGCATGAGACCAGATGAAACACCTTGGGACCTTGGAGCATGAGACCAGATGAAACACCTTGGGACCTTGGAGCATGAGACCAGATTAAACACCTTGGGACCTTGGAGCATGAGACCAGATGAAACACCTTGGGACCTTGGAGCATGAGACCAGATGAAACACCTTGGGACCTTGGGACCTTGGAGCATGAGACCAGTCAGACATGTTTTGCTTCATTAATTCACGTATTAAAAAACAATCGCGGCTTTAATGACTCCGTGTGAATCAGTCTCTCGCTCTCGCTTGCTCTCGCACGCATGAACGTGCGCGCGCGCACACACACACACACACACACACACACACACACTTCAGAAAGTATTCATACCCCTTGACACATTTTGTTGTTATATCCTGAATACAAAATGGATTTTTAAAAAAAACATTTTCCTCACCCATCTACACACAATACCCCATAATGACAAAGTGAAAACATGTTTTTAGACATTTTGCAAATGTATTGAAAATTAAAATATATAGAAATATCTAATTTACATAAGTATTCACACCCCTGAGTCAACACATGTTAGAATCACCTTTGGCAGCTGTGAGTCTTTCTGGGTAAGTCTCTAAGAGCTTTGCACACCTGGATTGTACAATATTTGCACATTCTTTTAAAAGTTCTTCAGGCTCTGTCAAATTGGTTGTTGTCCATTGCTACACAGCCATTTCAAATCAAATCAAATGATTTTCAGGTCTGGCCATAGATTTTCAAGCCGATTTAAGTCAAAACTGTAACTAGGCCACTCAGGAACATTCAACGTCGTCTTGGTAAGCAACTCCAGTGTCGATTTGGCCTTAAAGTTGGATTTGTCTCCCAGTGTCTGTTGGAAAGCAGACTGAACCAGGTGTTCCTCTAGGATTTAGCTTATAGCTGTATTACATTTATTTTTATCCTGGAAAAACACCCCAGTCCTTAATGATTACAAGCATACCAATAACATGATGCAGCCACCACCATGCTTGAAAATATGGAGAGTGGTACTCAGTGATGTGTTGTGTTGGATTTGCCCCAAACATAACACTTTGTGTTCAGGACATTACGTGTGTTTATTTGCCACATTTGTCTGCAGTTTAACTTAAGTGCTTTATTGCAAACAGGATGCATTTTTTTTGGAATATTTGTATTCTGTACAGGCTTCCTTCTTTTCACTCTGTCAATTAGGTTAGTATTGTGGAGTAACTACAATGTTGTTGATCCATCCTCAGTTTTCTCCTATCACAGCCATTAAACTCTGTAACTGTTTTAAAGTCACCATTGGCCTCATGGCGAAATCCCTGAGCGGTTTCCTTCCTCTCTGTCAACTGAGTTAGGAAGGACACCTGTATGTTTGTAGTGACTGGGTGTATTGATACACCATCCAAAGTGTAATTAATAACTTCACCATGCTCAAAGGGATATTCAATGTCTGTTAGTTTTTTTACCCAACTACCAATAGATGCCCTTTTTTGCGAGGCAAATCCACTGCTCGACTGAGGGACCTTACAGATAATTGTATGTGTGGGGTACAGAGATGAGGTAGTCATTAAAAAATAATGTTAAACACTATTATTGCACACAGAGTGAGTCCATGCAACTTATTATGTGACTTGTTAAGCACATTTTTACTCCTGAACTTATTTAGGCTTGCCATAACAAAGGGGTTGAATGCTTATTGACTCAAGACATTTCAGCTTTTAATTTGTAATTAATTTGTAAACATTTCTGAAAATATGATTCCACTTTGACATTGTGGTGTTATTGTGTGTAGGCAGGCCAGTGACAAAAAAATGTGTAAAAAGTCAACGGGTATGAATACTTTCTGAAGGCACCGGCTCTGGTATTATCACCACCTAGTGGCGCACCCACGCTACTGCAGTCAGGTCTCTACCCGACAGATTTGAAACGAACAAATCAAATCACATTTTATTGGCCACATGTTCCGAATACAACAGGTGTAGACATTACAGTGAAATGCTGACTTACAAGCCCTTGACCAACAGTGTACTAATTTTTTTATTAAAAAGTAAAATAAAACAACAACAAAAAAAGTGTTGAGAAAAAAAAGAGCAGAAGTAAAATAAAATAACAGTAGGGAGGCTATATATACAGGGGGGTACCGGTGCAGAGTCAATGTGCGGGGGCACCGGCTAGTTGAGGTAGTTGAAGTAACATGTACATGTGGTAGAGTTAAAGTGACTATGCTTAAATAATTAACAGAGTAGCAGCAGCGTAAAAAGATGGGGTGGGGGGGCAGTGCAAATAGTCTGGGTAGCCATGATTAGCTGTTCAGGAGTCTTATGGCTTGGGGGTAGAAGCTGTTGAGAAGACTTTTGGACCTAGACTTGGCACTCCGGTACCGCTTGCCGTGCTGTAGCAGACAGAACAGTCTATGACTAGGGTGGCTGGGGTCTTTGACAATTTTGAGGGCCTTCCTCTGACACCGCCTGGTATAGAGGCCCTGGATGGCAGGAAGCTTGGCCCCAGTGATGTACTGGGCCGTACGCACAACCCTCTGTAGTGTCTTGCGGTCGGAGGCCAAGCAGTTGCCATACCAGGCGGTGATGCAACCAGTCAGGATGCTCTCGGTGGTGCAGCTGTAGAATTTTTTGAGGATCTGAGGACCCATGCCAAATATTTTCAGTCTCCTGAGGGGGAATAGGCTTTGTCATGCCCTCTTCACGACTGTCTTGGGGTGTTTGGACCATGATAGTTCGTTGGTGATGTGGACACCAAGGAACTTGAAGCTCTCAACCTGTACAGGGCAGCACCTTAAAGGCCAATTCCCTTTATAGGTTGAAGCAGTGGCCCAAATTACTGCACTATATGAGGAATAGGGTGTACAAACTGGTACAGTCTAAAAGAACCAAAGGCAAAAGTGATAAATATAAATCATCATGACATAGTATGCGCTGAATGTACAAAACATTAAGGACACTTGCTCTTTCCATGACAGACGGACCAGACATTAGGGTCAAATCACTGGGGAAGCCAAGCCAGAAAAAAAGCCATATTACAACCTGTGTGTTGTGATAATTGCGTTGTTTGCTCTATAACCTGTTAGTTCATATGCCTTGACACCGTGATATATAGACCTGAAGGCTGGGACAATAAGAAGACACAGCGCCAGAATAAATTAAACCACACCTTTGTTTCATCAAAAGAACGGAGAGCAACCTCTGTCCGGTGAAGTGCACAAAGCATATTACATGTCACAGCAGTTACCTACAGCACGGTCAGGCAAGGTAATGTTTCGGACATTTTCAACCACTAAACAACTGATGATTTAGAACCACAGAGAGTTCGGCTACCGCAAGTCTCAAAGAAACCAGGAGCCGCCTCCACTATTCCAGGACCATTTCAACATTAACATCATCAGATCACCTCTGCTTAGTCTAATACAGTGACAACTAAAAGATACCAAAAACAATTTAGTCCAGTCAACCTAAGCTAAATTAAAGGGGGTGGCGGGTCCAGGGGGAAACTGGGTTTTCCTGTGGGGTTGAATTGGCGTTGCTTGCAATAAGAAGCCCCAATGTTAACTCAAACCCCCTATTTTCACAAAAACCAATTTTTTAACCCGTTTTGGAAGGGTTTCCCAACCTCTAGTGGAACCGGCCTTCCCAAAGGGTGGGGTTATCCCGGGCCAAAAAACCAACCTCCCATTTTAAATTTTTTCCCTTATTTTTGGCATTTTTTAACATTACTCGGGCCTTAAAAAATATTAAACCCCTTGACGCCCAATTTTTAGGGGGTTCCCCCCGGGAAAAAAAGGGAAAGGATTTTTAAGGTAACTGGGCCCAAAAAACCCTAATTGGTTTTGGGGGGACCCCCCAACTTTTTTAAGGGGGTTTTTATTAAAGGGAAACCTTTTCTCCCAAAAAACAGAGGAAGGGGGGTAAAAAAGGAACCTTCAGAAAAAAAAAAACCCCAAAAAAAGGGCCCCTTTTGCTAAAGGGCAATTATTAAAATTAAAATTATTATTTAGGGAAAAATTTAAAAAAGCCAAACTACAGGTTGTTTAAAAGTTTTCCCTACCCCTTACTTTTTTCTTCCACAGTTTTTTAATTTTTAAACCCCCCAAAATTATCAATTGTTTTAATTTGTCCCCGGCCTCCCAACTACCACTAATTTTCAAGGGGTGTCCCCCAAATGTTTTTTTTCCCAAAAAGGGGGAAAAACCCCAGGTTTTACAGGGTTATTTCCCTCCCAAAATACTTTTACTACTTTACAAACAGTTTTGGGGAAGAGGGGGAAAAAAGGGAAACCTTTACAAAAAAATTTTCAAAAATGCCCCAAACGGGATCCTTTTCTAAAAGAGCGAAAAAGGGGTTAAACCCAAAACCCCCAACGGGATACTTCCCCCCGGGGTTCTTAGGGGGACCCCCCCCAAACAAAAAAATTTAATCGTTTTTTAAAGGGGGAAAAGGGAATTTCCCTTCCTGGTTTTTCGGGCCCATTAACAGTTTTTATATTTAACAGTATTTTCCCAATAAGGTGTCCCAACCCCAACGGATCTTTTACAACGTATTTTTCTAGAGGGGGACCACCCCACGGGATACATTACTACAATTACTACGTATTTTTTATAGGGTGAAACCCCCCCCCAACGATCCCATTACCTTAACGGGGATGTTCTATAGAGGTGTCCCCCCCCCAAACAGGAACATTACTACAGAAATGTTCTATGGGTGTACCACCCAAACCGGATACATTCCCTTACAAGTAATTTTCATAGGGGTTTTTACCACCCCAAACCGGTTTCTTTACTACATTCCACATTATGTTCTATGGGGGTGACCCCCCCCAACGGGAATACTTTCTCAGTATTTCTATAGGTGTACCCCCCCCAAAGGATACTTCTACATTTGGGTTCTATGAGGTGTACCACCCCAACAAATACATTAATACTATGTTCTATAGAGGTGTACCATCCCCCCGGAAATTTTTCTACATTTCAAATTTTTTCCCCCCAAAAGGGGGTTACATCCCAAAAACATGATTCCCCTTTAACTAAAATTACTACGTATGTTCTTTTGGGGTGTACCCCCCCAACGGGAACATTACTACAGTGGTTCATAAGGTGGCCAAATCCCAACGATACATTACTACATTACAAACATATTTTTCCCTATAGGGGTTTTACCATCCCAAAAAATTAAATAGCATTTCTAAATTACCCCCAAAAATTTTTTAAAAAATTTTCTATAGAGGTGTACCCCCCCAACAGATACTTTCAAACGGGTATTTTTCTATAAGGTGAAAAACCCCCCCAAACGGATACATTCCCTACAGTAGTTCTATAGGGGTGCCCCACCCAACGGAAATTCCCTTTTCTACATTAGGGTTCCATAGGGGTTTTTCCACCCCAACGGGAAAAAATTTACTAAAAGTTTTTTTCTATTAAAGGAGGGGGTACCCCCCCCCCCCAGATACATTTACTTACATTATGTTCAAATAGGGGGACCCCCCAAACCGGGATACATTCCTACTTTATTTTTCTATAGGGGGTTTTACCACCCCAACGGATAATTACCAGATGTTCTATAGAGGTGTCCCACCCCACAGGATAATTACTCCCTTATGTTCTTAAGGTTACCATCCCACGGGATAAAATACTTACAGAAATGTTCTATTTGGTTTGTACCACCCCAACCAATACATTACTCAAAATTTTCTAAGGGGTTTGTACCACCCAACGGGAAATCTTTACTACTTTACTCCCTATTTTTCTAAAAGGTGTACCCCCCCCAAACCGGGATACATTCCCTTTCATTTACTAAAAAGGTAAAATTTGTTCTTTTAAGGTTCCCCCCCCCAAACAGGAAAAATTTACCCCGTTTTTCCCTATAGAGGTGTCCCCCCCCCAACAGGTTTCATTACTACATTTTATGTTTTTATAGAGGTGTCCCCCCCCCCAACGGGATACATTACTACAGTAGTGTATAGATTTTTAACCCCCCCAACAGGTTTCCTTACTACATATTTTTTCCCTAAGAGGTGTACCACCCCAAAGGTTTAATTACCAGTTTTCTATAGAGGTGTACCACCCCCGGGCCACGGGATATTTCTAATTACCCCCAAAATATTTTACAGTTTTGTTCTTTTGAGGGGGACCACCCCAACGGGAACTTTAAATACTTATTTTTCTATAAGGGGGCCATCCCAAAAATTTTACAATTACTACAGTAATTTTCCAAATAGAGGTGTCCCCCCCCCAAACGGGAAATTTTACTACTAACCGTATTTTTTCTAAAGGTGAAACACCCCCAACGGGATAAAATTACTACATTTTTTTCTATAGAGGTGACCATCCCAACGGGATACATTACTACATTACGACCGTTTTTCCCTATAGGTGTACCACCCCAACAGGAAAACATTACTCCTTTAAAGTTTTTATAGAGGTGTACCACCCCAACGGGATCCCTTACTACATTATGGTTTTATAGAGGTGAAACCACCCCAACATGATCCCTTAAAACCTACAGTATGTTCTATAAGGTCCCCCCCAAACGGGATCATTCCCCAGTTTTTCCCCCTTTTGAGGGGGAAAACCACCCCCAAAGGGATACATTACTACGTTTTGTCTATAAGGTGAAACCCCCCCCAAACCCGGATCCTTTTACTACATTTTTTTTCTATAGAGGGGGTACCCCCCAAACCCGGATACTTTACTACATTATTTTCTATGGGGGGTGTCCCCCCCCCAACGGATACATTACACATTATGTTCTTAAAGGTGTCCCCATCCCAACAGGATCCCTTACTACGTATGTTCTATAGAGGTTTACCACCCCCGGATAAAAAATCAAAAACTAAGGGTGACCAAAAGGGGAAACTTTATAATTTTGGGTTTATAGGGGGTTAAGGAACGGGAAACCCCATTAAAACCTTAAAATACAGTTTTGGGTTCTTAGGGGGTTTTTAAATCCCAAAAGATGGGGTTTTTAAGGAAGTTTTGGGAAGGTGAACCTACGGGGGATTAAAAAAACCAGTAAGGGGGAAAAACAGGGACCACCCAAAAACCAAAAAACTTTTAAAAATTTAACAATTTTTTTTTAAATGGGGTGTACCCAGGGGTACATTATAAGGGGGTAATGATTGAGGAACCCCAAAAGGGGTCTTACAAATTAAAATTTTAAGGTTTTAATGGGGAGGGGGGTGGAAAAGGATATTAAAGGGTGGGGGTTTAAAGGGGGGTTTCCTAAAGGGGGACTTAAAAGTATTTGAAGGGGGATTTTGGGGTTAAATAAAGGTCATTAGAAGATTTTAGGGGAAATTAAGGGGGAAAATTTTGGGGGGATGTTTTTTGGGAGGGGGGGCCCCCCCCGGGAAAAACCCGGGGAGAAGGGGAGGTGTTAAAAGGTTTATCAGGGGGGGGGGGAAGGGGGGGTTTGATAAGGGGAAAATTAAAAGGGGGGGGGAGGGGGGTTGTGTCCAAACAGGTAATTACTACAGTATTTCATAGAGGTGTACCTCCCCCCCAATACTTCCCACTTACTACATTTGTTTCTATAGAGGTGAAACCATCCCAACAGGATCATTATTTACATTACACAGTTTTTTCTATAAGGGTGTACCCCCCCAAACGATACAAACACGTATTTTTCTATAGGGTGAAACCACCCCCCAGAATACATTCTACAGTATGTTCTATAGAGGTCCCCCATCCCACAGGATACATTACTCAGATTTTTCTAAAAAAGAGGTGTACCCCCCCAAACGGGATACTTCCTACGGGATGTTCATGGGGGTGTACCCCAAAAACCGGATATATTACTCAGTTTTTCATGGGGTTTAAACCCCCCCACAGGTACCATTACTCTTACAAACAGTATGTTCTATAGAGGTGTACCCCCCCAAAAAGGGATACTTACTACAGTATGTTCTAAAAGGGGGTGTCCCACCCCAACAATCCCTTACTAAAATTAATGTTCATAGAGGTGTCCCCCCCCAACGGGATCCTTTAACAAAAAGTATTTTCTATAGTTTTTGGAACCACCCCAAAAGGAAATACATTACTAACTTTCTCCCGAAATGTTCTAAGGGGTTTTTCCCACCCACAGGAACATTACTACATTACTACAGTATTTTTCTATAGAGGGTACCCCCCCCAAAACGGTACTTTAAACTACATTCTACAAAAGGTTCTAGAGGTGTACCACCCCAACAGACATTACTCCCGAAAATGTTCTATAGGGGTTTTTACCATCCCCCAGGATACATTACTACAGTATTTCTTAGAGGTGTACCATCCCAACAGGATACATTACTAAGTAGTTCTAAAAGGGGTGTCCCCCCCCAAACCCGGAAAACATTATATAGGGTTCATAAAAGGTGTACCCCCAACGGGATACATTACTCCATTTAGGTTCTAAAGGTGTCCCCCCCCCACGGGATAGGGTACTAAAATTATTTCTATAGAGGTTTACCATCCCCCGGGATACATTACTACTAAGTTTTTTCCCTATAGAGGTTTAAACCAAATCCCAACAGGCCCCCAACCCCGTATGTTCATATAGGTGTCCCAAACCCCAACAGGATACATTACTACAGAAAATTTTCTATAGAGGTGTCCACCCCAACAGGTTTACTTTAAACTACATTCAAACAGATTTCAATAGGGTGTACCACCCCAAACAATACATACTACATTCCCAAAAGAAATGTTCTTTTGGGGTGTACCCCCCCAACAGGATCCATTACAAACATTACTACTATTTTTCTATGGGGTGTCCCCCCCAAACAGGATACTTTACTACATATTTCAAATAGAGGTGTCCCCCACCCCAAACGGGATACATTACTACATTATGTTCTATAAGGTGTACCACCCCAACGGGAACCCTTACTACATTAATGTTCTATAAAAGGTTTTACCACCCCAACAGATACATTATACGTAGGGTTCTATGAGGTGTACCCCCCCAACGGGATCCTTAACAGTAGTTCTTTTAGGGGTTGTACCACCCCAACAGGATCCCTTTACTACAGAAAATTTTTCTATAAGGGGTTACCATCCCACGGGATCCCTTATCGTATGTTTTTTAAAAGGGGTTTTGAAACCCCCCCCCAACGGGAAATCCCTTACTACAGAAATTTTCTAAGAGGTGTACCACCCCAACAGGTACTTACTACATTGTTCTATAAGGTGTACCCCCAAACAGGATACTTACTACAGTATGTTCTTAGGGGTTTGTCCCACCCAACGGATACATTACTACAGTATGTTCTATCGGTGTCCCCACCCCAACATACTTACTACAGTATGTTTAGAGGTGTACCCCCCCAAAAGGGATCATTAAAAACAGTTTTCTATAGGGGTTGTCCCCCCCAAACCCGGATACTTTAAAAACTTTACTACGGGTATTTCTATGGGAGGGGGACCACCCAACAGGTCCATTCTACATTACAAACAGTATGTTCTTAAGGTGTCCACCCCAAACCGGGATACATTACTCAGTATTTCTATAGAGGTGTCCACCCAAAAACCCCGGATCCCACATTACTACAGTTTTCTATAGAGGTGTCCACCCCCAACGGGGGACTTTACTAAGATTTTATGAGGTGAAACCATCCCAACGGGAAAAAATTCTCTTTCTCCCTAGTTCTATAGGGGTGTCCCATCCCAACAGGATACATTACTCCCGTATGTTCTATAGGGTTAACCACCCCAAAAAGGATCTTACTAAAGTTTTTCCTATAGAGGTGAAACCACCCCAACAGGATCCATTACAAAGTATTTTCCCAAAATAGAGGGGGAAACCCCCCCAACGGGAACATTACTACATTATTTCATGGGAATTTGTCCCATCCCAACGGGTTTTTTCCCTTTTACTAAGTAGGGTTCTAAAAGGGGTGTACCCCCCCAAACGGATACATTCTACATACTAAAAATATTTTCTATAGGGGTGTACCATCCCAACAAAAACATTACTCCCGTTTTTTTCTTAAGGTGTCCCCCCCAAACAGGAATACAACTAGTAATTTTCTAAAAAGGGGTTTTACCCCCCCCAACGGTACATTACTACAGTATTTCTATAAAAGGTTACCCCCCCAACAGTACTTTAAATACAGTAGGTTCAAAAGGTTACCACCCAACAGGATCTTTTTTACATTTTTCTTAAGGTGACCACCCCAAACCGGAAAAAACATTACCAGTATGTTCTATAGAGGGGGAACCACCCCCGGGAAATCTTCTCCCCTTATTTTTCTTTTTAAAGGGTTTTAAACCACCCAACAGGATCCTTACTACTTACTACAGTAGGTTCTTTTGGGTTTGTACCACCCCCCAACAAATAAAATTACTACAGAAAATTTCTAAAAATAAAATTTGGGGAAGCCCCTCGGCCTACTCTTGCCCCCTGACCCCCCCTTTTGACAACATATCAAGACTTTTTCAAAGGACAGCCCAAATCAATCAATAAATTTTTTTTTATATACCCCTTTCTTCATCAGTTTAATTTTCCAAGGGGTTTGGTACAGAAACCCAGCCAAAACCCCAAACACTAGAAAATGCGGGGTGTGAACACGGGGGCAAAAAAACCCCTAAAAAGGGCCCAAAACCTGGAAAAAACCTAAGGGGAAACCAGGCATGAGGGGTGGCCAGTCCTCCCCCGGGCTTGCCGGGGGGAGTTTATAACAAAACCCAAATTCCAAATGTTTCAAAAAGGGTTCATAAGTGAAAAGCTGGTCAAAAATTCCGGGAATAAATCTCATTTGGGCTTTTCTAGCCACATTAAATTTGAAAACCGGGCCCGGGGAGGTTTTTTTCGGGCCCCAAAACCCCTTTTGGGGTCCCCCCCCAAAAAAAGGGGGGGGGAAAAAGGGCCCCCCCCTTTTTAACCCCCCCCCGGGGGGCCCCCCAATTTTGCCCCCCTTTTTTAAAATTTTAAAAGTTTTTTGAAGCCCGGGGTGGCCCCCCCCCCAAAATTACTTTGGGGGCCCCCCCCTTTTTTTAATTTTTTTGGGAGGGGAAATTTCCCGGGTTTTTTCCCCCCCCAAAAAACCCCCGGGGGGGGGGGGGGGGGGGGGGGGGGGGGGGGGGGGGGGGGGGGGGTTTTTTTTTTTTTTTTTTTTTTTTTTTTTTTTTTTTTTTTTTTTTTTTTTTTTTTAAAAATTTCAACCCGAACCACAGGCAAAGTGTTAAAAAATTTAAATAATTTTTTTTTTTAAAATTTTTCCACCCTTTTCCCAACAACCCGACAGGATTTTTGGGGAAAAACCAAAAAAAAAAAAAAATTCCTTTTTTTTATTTTTTTGGTTTTTCTAAACCTTTTAGTTTAGTTGAAAAGGAAAATTTTCCCCTAAAAATTTCAAAAATTTTTTTTCCCCCAAAAAAAGGGGGAAAGGAAAAAAACTATGGCAGAGAGCATTGCCTTAATCCTTTTATACAAGTAATTTACCAAATACAAAGTTAACTGAGTGAAAAGAAAAGTGACACAATAAACCAATTTCAAACGCATCCTTTTCTACAAGGTAAGTAACCGTGACAAACCGGGAACTACACGATGATTCTTTATCAGAAGGGGTTTACAATAAAGAATAAATTAACCACTCCAATTACACAGTTGTTAAAGATAGAACCCTGACGGAGGGCTCATCACAGAATTACCATACAAGTATGTTCTAAAGAGGTGTCATCCACGGGATCATCTACCAGTTTCATAAAAGGGTAATCCCAAGAACTTCACAATAAATGTTCAGGGGTTTACCATCGTTCCAAGATACAACTAAGTATTTTATGGGGGGACCTCCAAAGAACTTCTTACATGTTGTTTTTAATAAAAAGGTTTGTCCCCTCCCAAAAAGGTTCAACTTACGAATTTCCCAATGTGAACCTCCCAAAGATACTTATACAGTTTCAAAGGGGGACACCCAACAATAACCTATGTTTTAACAGTATGTTCAAGAGGGTTACCACCCAACAGTCTTACCAGTATGTTCCCATACGGACCACCCAACAAACATTACTACATAATTTCTATAGAATTTTACATCCAACAGGATAATTACTACGAAATTTTCCCATAGGTTAACCCACAGAAATTCCCTACATTTTTATGTGTACCAATCCAAAATAGTCAAAGTATGTTTTTGATTGACTCCCAACAGAATACATTAAAAATACAAAATGTTCTTAGATACACCCAACGGATACATACAAGTATGTTTAAGAGTTTACCATCCCAACAGATATTTCTACAAACAGATGCTAGAGGTGAAACCAACAGGATACATTACATTCCAAATACGGGTTTTTTTAGGGGTGTACAATACGGAACTTACGACAGTATTCTATAGAGTTGACACCCAAACAGGATACATTACTACAGTTTTCTATAGAGTGTCTCCCACAGGATACAGTACTTTAAAAAGTATGTTCTATAGAGGTGTACCCCCAACGGATACTTACTACAGAAATGTTCTTAGAGGTGTACCATCCCAACAGGATACATTACTACTTATGGTTCTATAGGGTGTACCACCCCCAAACCCATACATCCCATTACTCATAGTTCTTAAGGTGTACCACCCCACAGGATAATATTACTACAGTATGTTCTATAGAGGTGTACCATCCCAACAGGAATCATTACTACAGTATGTTCTATAGAGGTGTACCATCCCAACAGGATACATTACTACACATTACTACAGTATGTTCTATAGAGGTGTACCACCAACAGGATACATTACTACAGTATGTTCTATAGAGGTGTACCACCCCAACAGGATACATTCTCAATGTTCTATAGGGGTGTACACCCCAAACAGATACATTTACATCACAGTATGTTCTATAGGGGGTGTACCACCCCCAAGGATACATTACTACGTATGTTCTATAGGGGTGTACCATCCCAACAGGATACTTACTATTTACAAGTATGTTCATAGAGGTGTACCATCCCAACGGATCTTTATTACATCACAGTATTTTTTAAGAGGTGTACCATCCCAACAGGATACATTACTACAGTATGTTCTATAGAGGTGTACCATCCCAACAACAGTACAATTACTACAGTATGTTCTATAGAGGTGTACCACCCCAACAGGATACATTACTACAGTATGTTCTATAGAGGTGTACCATCCCAACAGGATACATTACTACATTTATATGTCATAGAGGTTACCATCCCAACAGGATACATTCACTACAATATGTTCTATAGAGGTGTCCCACCCAAAGGATACTTCTACAGTATTTCTAAGGGTGAAACCACCCAACGATACATTATTTACGGTTTCTTTTTCTAAGGTGTAACCACCCAAAGGATACATTACTAAGAAATGTTTCTTAGAGGTGTACCACCCCCCAAACAGATACATTACTACAGAAATGTTCTATAGAGGTGTACCACCCAACAGGATAACATTCTACAGTATGTTCTATAGGGGTGTACATCCAACGGGATACATTACTACGTATGTTCTAAGAGGTGTCCCAAACCCAACAGGAACATTCTACAGTATGTGTTCATGAGGTGTACCATCCCAACTGATACATTACTCATTACACAGTAGTTCTATAGAGGTTACCATCCCAACAGGAACATTACTACTACAGTATGTTCTATGAGGTGAAACCATCCCAACGGATACATTACTACATATTTCTATAGAGGTGTACCACCCAACAGATACATTACTACAAAAAGTGTTCTATAGAGGTGTTACCATCCCAACGGATACATTACTACAGTATTTTTTCTATAGAGGTGTACCACCCCAACAGGAACATTACTAGTTATGGTCCTATAGAGTGTACCACCCCAACGTTCATTAACAGATACATTACTACAGTATGTTCTTGAGGTGTACCCCCCAACAGATACATTACTCTACTAGTATTTTTCTATAAGGGTACCCCCAACAGGATACAATTACTACGTATGTTCTATAGGGGTTTTAAACCCCCCCCCAAGGATACATTACTACAGTATGTTCTATAGAGGTGTACCACCCAACAGGATACATTACTACATTACTACAGTATGTTCTATAGAGGTGTACCACCCCAACAGGATACTACATTACTACAGTATGTTCTATAGAGGTGTACCACCCCAACAGGATACATTACTACATAGTTTCTATAGAGGTTACCACCCACAGATACATTACTACATTATCTAGTTCTATAGGTGTACCACCCCAACAGATACATTACACTATACATGTCGATAGAGTGTCCCACCCAACAGGATACATTACTAAGTATGTTCTATAGAGGTTCCCCTCCCAACAGGATACTTTACTACAGTATTTTTCTATAGAGGTGTACCATCCCAACATAATTTACATTCTACAGTATTTTCTATAGAGGTGTACCACCCCAACAGATCATTACACAGTAGTTCATAGATTCCCACCCAACAGGATTTACTACAGTATTTTTCTATAGAGGTTACCTTTCCCAACAGGATACATTTCTTACAGTATGTTCTATAGAGGTGTAACCACCCAACAGGAACATTACTACAGTTTTGGTTCATAGAGGTGTCCATCCCAACAGGATACTTTCTACAGTATTTTCTATAGAGGTGTACCACCCAACGGATACTTACCTTTCACGTATGTTCTATAAGGTGCACCCAACGGGATACACTACTTACTACAGTAATGTTCTAAAAGAGTGTCCATCCAACGGGATCATTACTACAGAAAATGTTCTAAGGGGTTTGTACCATCCCAACAGGATACATTACTACATTACTACAGTATGTTCTATAGAGGTGTACCATCCCAACGGATACATTATCATTACACGTATTTTCCCTAAGAGGTTACCACCCCAACAGGATACTTACTAGTATGTTCTATAGAGGTGTACCACCCAACAGATAATTACTACATATGTTCTATAAAAGGTTACCCCACAGCGATACCACAGTATTTCTAAAGTACCCAACAGGATACATACCAGATTTCTTCAGGGTACCCCAAGTAACTACAGTATGTTCTATAGAGTGTCCCACCCAAACGGTAATCACATACTACATATTTCTATAGAGTGTCCCATCCCAACAGGATACATTACTACAGTATTTCTTTTAAGGGTACACCCAAGATACATTAACAGATTCTATAAGTTAAACACCAAAGGATTACAACTACAGTATGTTCTATAGAGGTGTCCATCCCGTACACTACATTACTACAAGTATGTTCATAGAGGGGTACCATCCCAACAGGATACATTACACATTCTAAGTATGGTTCTAAAAAGGTGTACCACCCCAACTAGATACATTCTAATTACTACAAGAGGGTTCTAAATAGTGGGGGTTTGGGTTACACCCCAACCGGAAATACATTACCATATTCAAGAGGTTACCATCCAAAGTAACTACACACGATTCTAAAAGATTTAAACCACCCAACAGGAAATTTACTACAGTATGTTCAATAGAGGTGTACATCCCAAAAGATACATTACTACAGTAATGTTTCATAGAGGTGTAACAACCCAACAGGAACATTATAATATTTTTAAGAGTTGACCACCCCAACGGATACTTACCAGTATGTTCTATAGAGGTGAAAACCATCCCAACGGATACATTACTACGAAAATGTTAATAAAGGTGAAAAACCATAGCAAAGGTTACATTACTAAGTATGTTTCTTGAGGTGTACCTCCCAACGGATACAATATCAGTATGTTTCATAGAGGTGAACCCCCAAAAGGGGATAATTAATACAGTATGTTCTATAGGGGTTTGTACCACCAAAACCAGATACATTCTAAAATTACAAGTATTTTCTATAGAGGTGTACCATCCCAACAGGATACTTACTCCCATTACTACAGTATTTCTATAGAGGTGTACCATCCCCAGGATACATTACTACATAAAAGTATTCTATAGAGGTGTACCATCCCAACAGGATAATCTACTACAGTATGTTCTATAGAGGTGTACCACCCCAAAACGGGAAACATTACTACAGTATGTTTATAGAGGTGTCCCAAATCCCACAGGATACATTACTACAGTATGTTCTATAGAGGTGTACCACCCCAACAGATACATTACTACAGTATGTTCTATAGAGGTGTACCATCCCAACAGGATACATTACTACAGTATTTTCTATAGAGGTGTACCATCCCAAGGATACATTCCCTACCGTATGTTCTATAAGGTGTACCACCCCAACAGGATACAAATTACTACAGTATGTTCTATAGAGGTGTACCACCCCAACAGGATACATTACTACATTACTACAGTATGTTCTATAGAGGTGTACCATCCCAACAGGATACATTACTACATTACTACAGTATGTTCTATAGAGGTGTACCACCCCAACAGGATACATTACTACAGTATGTTCTATAGAGGTTTTACCACCCCAAACGGGAAACCCTACTACAGTATGTTCTATAGAGGTGTACCACCCCAACAGGATACATTACTACATTACTACAGTTATGTTCTATAGAGGTGTACCACCCCAACAGGATACATTACTACAGTATGTTCTATAGAGGTGTACCACCCCAACAGATACATTACTACCAGTATGTTCTATAGAGGTGTACCATCCCAACAGGATACATTACTACAGTATGTTCTATAGAGGTGTACCACCCCAACAGGATACATTACTACATATGTTCTATAGAGGTGTACCACCCAACAGGATACATTACTACAGTATGTTCTATAGAGGTGTACCATCCCAACAGGATACTTTACTACATTACAAGTAGTTCTATAGAGGTGTACCATCCCAACAGGATACATTACTACAGTATGTTCTATAGAGGTGTACCATCCCAACAGGATACATTACTACAGTATGTTCTATAGAGGTGTACCACCCCAACAGGATACATTACTACATTATGTTCTATAGAGGTTCCACCCAACAGGGATACTTAAATTTACATTCTACAGTATGTTCTATAAGAGGTGTACCATCCCAACAGGATACATTACTACATTACTACAGTATGTTCTATAGAGGTGTACCACCCCAACAGGATACATTACTACTTACTACAGTATGTTCTATAGAGGTGTACCACCCCAACAGGATACATTACTACATTGTTCTATAGAGGTGTACCATCCCAACAGGATACATTACTACATATGTTCTATAGAGGTGTACCATCCCAACAGGATACATTACTACAGTAGGTTTCTATAGAGGTTTTACCCCCCCAAAGGGGGATACATTACTACGTATTTTTCTATAGAGGTACCACCCAACAGGATAATTACACAGTATGTTCATAGGGGTGTACCATCCCAACAGGATACTTACTACAGTATTTTTTCTATAAGGTGTCCATCCCACAGATCATTACTCAGTATGTTCTATAGGGGTTTTGAAACCACCCCAACAGGAATACTTACTACAGTATGTTCTATAGAGGTGGTACCACCCCAACAGGATACATTACTACAGTATGTTCTATAGAGGTGTACCATCCCAACAGGATACATTACTACAGTATGTTCTATAGAGGTGTACCATCCCAACAGGATACATTACTACAGTATGTTCTATAGAGGTGTACCATCCCAACAGGATACATTACTACAGTATGTTCTATAGAGGTGTACCACCCAACAGGATACATTACTACAGTATGTTCTATAGAGGTGTACCACCCCAACAGGATACATTACTACATTACTACAGTATGTTCTATAGAGGTGTACCATCCCAACAGGATACATTACTACATTACTACAGTATGTTCTATAGAGGTGTACCATCCCAACAGATACATTACTACAGTATGTTCTATAGAGGTTCCATCCCAACAGAACAACTAAAATTACTACATTTATGTTCTATAGAGGTGTACCACCCCCCAACAGGGTACATTACTAAGATTTTAATGAGGTGTACCACCCCAAAACAGATATTTACATTACTACAGTATGTTCTATAGAGGTGTACCATCCCCAACAGGATACATTACTACAGTATGTTCTATAGAGGTGTACCATCCCAAAGGATACATTACTACAGTATGTTCTATAGAGGTGTACCATCCCAACAGGATACATTACTACAGTATGTTCTATAGAGGTGTACCACCCCAACAGGATACATTACTACAGTATGTTCTATAGAGGTGTACCATCCCAACAGGATACATTACTACAGTATGTTCTATAGAGGTGTACCATCCCAACAGGATACATTACTACATATAAGTATGTTCTATAGAGGTGTACCACCCAACAGGATCCCTTACTACGTATTTCTATAGAGGTGTACCACCCCAACAGGATACACTACAGATGTTCTATAGGGTTTGTACCACCCCAACAGGTACATTACTCAGTATTTCTATAGAGTGTCCCACCCCACAATACATTACTACAGTATGTTCTATAAGTGACCATCCCAACAGGATACATTACTACAGTTTTCTTAAGTGACCATCCCACCGGATAAAAACTTACACGTATGTTCTATAGAGGTGTCCACCCCCAGGATCATTCCACGTATTTTTCTATAGGGTGTACCATCCCAACAGGATCCCTTACTACTTACCGTATGTTCAAAGGGGTTTGTACCCCCCCCCAAAATACATTACTACAGTAGTTCTATAATAAACTGTGAAGGGACCTACCCGGCCGCCTTGACCGCGATCTCTCTTTTCAACCCCCATCAGCTTTTTTTAAAGACAGCCCACAACATCATTTTATTTAATAGCCCTTCTTACACTGCTATACCCCGAATGCTCGAAACCGTGCCTAAAAACCCAACCATTAATCGGTTAAAGCACGGTGGATAGAAAAACCCCAATTTAAGAAATGCAAAACCTGGAAACCAGAGAAAACCAGGCTTAGGTGGCATTTTCTGGCTGTGCCGGTGGATTATAACAGAACATTGAAGGATGTTCAAGAATGTCATAGTGACAAGCCTGGTCAAAAAATATCAGGATAATCTCACATTGGCTTTTCATAGCCGTCATTAAGAGTTAAAACACCGTTGGACAGGTAGGGTTCTAACCGCAGGCAGAACAGTTTAAACTGAATACACAAGGCAGGCGGACTGGGGACAGCAAGGGTCCACGGCCGGTTTTCCCGCGTATGGTCCTAGGCTCGGGTTCTCAGAGAGAAGAGAGAAGGGAAGAATTGAGAGAGCATTTAAATTTCCACAGGACACTGGATAGACAGGATAATTACTCCGTATAACCAACTAACCCCAAGCCCCCGACACATAAACAAACTGCAGCAATAAAACTGGAGCTAAACCAGGAGGCCCGGAACACTGTGGCCCCACCCAAGAAACCCCCGACAGGCCACAGGAAGATATACCCCCCCACTCCGCCAAAGCACAGCCCCCGAAACCACTAGAGGGATATCCCAACCACCAATTTATACAATCCTGAGACAGGCCAGTATAGCCACAAGTCTCCACACAGCACAACCAAGGGGGGCGCCAACCCAGACGGAAATCACGCGGGTAACTCAACCCCCCAAAGTGACGCACCCCCCCCAGGACCATGAAAGCACCAGCAAGCCTGCTCAGCCCCTCCCAGAGTTAGAGGCGAACCCCAGGGAGAGGGAAACCCGGGCCCGGGCAGAGACGCGGGGCTGTTCGTTGCTCCCCTTTCCTTTTCCCCTTCACATCCTGGCCGACTACATAAATCTATACCTACTGAAGAGTAAGTCTTTAAAGATTTAAAGTTGAGCCGAGTCCGTCTCTCCTGGGTAGGAGACTTTTTCCTAAAAAGGAGTCATAGGAAAAAACCCCTGCCCCCGCGTTTGTTAAAAATTTTAGGAAAATTTTGGGGGCCCCTGCGTTTGGGACCGTAGCGTACGATTGGTATGTCGCGGGAACCAACTCGAAAGATGGTAGGAGCAAGCCATTAACGCTTTATAGGTTACAGAAAAACCTTGAAACAGCCCTTGCTTAACAGAAGCCAGTGTGGGAAGTAGATGGAGAATTCAAATTTCTTGGTTTCTGCGGGTTCAAAGCAGCCGTATTACAAAAAATGATTATTTAGGTTTACCCGGGGTACCGGAAAATAAGCATTGCGTAGTCAAACCTAAAGTAAAAAATGCGGGTTTTTTTTCTGAAATTTTTTTTGGACAGAAATTTTGATTTTTGAAATGACGTAAGGGAAAAAAAGCTTCCTTGAAAAATTTTGAAGTTCGTCAAAAGAGAGATCGGGGGAAAGAGTAACGCCTAGGTTTTCACATTTTTATTTGAACGATTTACAAAACCCTCAAAATGAATTGTAGATTTTTAAAAAAGTCCTTTGTTTCTTGGGACCTAGAAACAAGATCTTGTTTTTTTTTCCAGTTAAAAAAAAAAAAGTTTTTCACCATCCCTTCCTTAGTCTGAACACGGGTTTTAGGGGGGCAATTTTTGGGGCTCACCAGCTTCATTGAAAAGTAAGCTTTGTGCTCCGCCTAGCAGTAAAATTAAAATTATGTTTTCGAATAACTCCCCAAGAGGAAAATTATAGTGAAAAATAGTGTCCTAAACGGACCTTGAGGACACCGAATTTAATTTATTTGCGGGAAGACCCTTTTAAGAGAAAAGCTTTTTTCCATCACAAAAATTGAAAAAGAATTTTCTGTCCCCAAAAAAGATGCGAAAAATTAAACCACATTTGTTACTCTAGGTTAGACTATGCAAAGCTCTAAAATTTCGGCTACCCGGATAAAACCCCCTAAAAAAACTTCATTTTGTTGCTAAACGGGTTTAAATCCTGACTAGAACCAAGAAAATTTATCAATTACCCTAGCTCCCTACAAGGCTTCCGTTAGGGAAAGGGCTATTTTAAGGTTTTTCTGTTAACCTTTTAAAACGTTACATGGGCTTGTCCTACCATCTTTCCGGTTGGGCCTGCCGTACATCCCCAAAAGTAGCTACGGTCACAAAACGCGGCCTCCTAATTTCCTAGAATTTTAAAACAAAAAGCGGGAAGGCTTTTCCTATGATCTCCATTTTATGGAACAGTCGCCTACCCAGTGGGGAAAGCAGACTCGGTCTCAACCCTTTAAATCTTTATGAAACTTTTCTTTTAGAGGTCATATGATTTAGTGTAGTCTGGCCCCAGGGGTGTGAAGGTGAACGGAAAGGCTCTGGGGCAACGAACAGCCCTTCGTCTCGCCAGGCCTTCCCCCCTCTCCACTGGGGTTTCTGCCTCAACCGTTACGGGGCTGGTCATGGTTGCTGGTGCTTTTATGCCGCCCTAGGGGGGGGTGGTCACTTTAGGGTTTAGTTCTGACGTGATCTTCCGTCTGGGTTGGCGCCCCCCTTTGGTTTTTTGTTGGTGGAAACCCCTGTGGGCATACTCGGCCTTTCCGGATTGTAATTTTGGTGGTTGAGGTTCCCTCTAGTGGGCGGGGGGGTGTGTTTGGCGAGTGGGTGGGGGTTTTATCCTCCCGTTTTGG
>LR778264.1:61517472-61571016 GCA_902810595.1 Coregonus sp. 'balchen' | reverse complement strand
GGTAGCCAGTCCCAGTGTGTGTGAGGCAGCCATGTCCCAGTGTGTGTGAGGCAGCCAGGTCCAGTTGTGAAGGCACCTGTCCCGTGTGTGTAGGAGCAGGTCCGTGTTTAGGCAGCAGGTCCCAGTGTGTGTGAGGCAGCCAGGTCCCAGTGTGTGTGAGGCAGCCAGGTCCCAGTTGTGTGTGAGGCAGCCAGGTCCCAGTGTGTGTGAGGCAGCCAAGTCCCAGTGTGTGTGAGGCAGCCAGGTCCCAGTGTGTGTAAGGTAGCCAGGTCCCAGTGTGTGTAAGCAGCCAGGTCCCAGTGGTGTGTAGGCAGCCAGGTCCCAGTGTGTGTTGTAGGCAGCCAGCTCTCTATCTACCTAGGCTCTATTGAGGCAAGTGTTAATGTGCTGGTAACAAGTGTTCTGTCAGCAGCGATTGCTCTCAGATGTTACCCCCCCCCACCCCCTCCAGTCTTGCCACCATTTATTTACCCCTGCCCCACCCCCAATGGCCTGACCCTCCCCTCTCCTGCCCCACCCCCAATGGCCTGACCCTCCCCTCTCCTGCCCCACCCCCTAGACCCTGCCCCCCCCCCCTCCTGCCCCCTACCCCCTTCCTGCCCCACCCCCTGCCCCACCCCCCATGGCCAGTGATTACAGCTGTAAGTCTTTCTGGGTAAGTCTTTAAGAGCTTTGCACACTTGGTTGTTGATCATTGCTAGATAGCCATTTTCAAGTCTTGCCATAGATTATCAAGCTGATTTAAGTCAAAACTTAAATTTAAGTCAAAACTTAAATCAGGTTTTCCTCTAGGATTTTGCCTGTGCTTAGATCTATTCTGTTTATTTTTATCCTAAGAAGCTCCCTAGTCCTTGCCAATGAAGAGCATATCCATGCTTGAAAATATGAAGAGTGGTACTCAGTGATGTGTTGTGTTGGATTTGCCCCAAACATAACGCTTTGTATTCAGGACAAGTCCAGAACAGACTGTGGGAGGCGCACAGTACTACATAGAGCCATGACTACATGGAACTCTATTCCACATCAGGTAACTGATGCAAGCAGTAGAATAAAATTTAAAAAACAGATAAAAATACACCTTATGGAACAGCGGGGACTGTGAAGCAACACAAACATGGACACATGCAGACAAACACACACGTACACATGGATATTGTGTTGTAGATATGTGGTAGTGGAGTAGGGGCCCGAGGGAACACAGTGTGTTGTGAAATCTGTTATGAATGTATTGTAATGTTTTTAAAATTGTATAACTGCCTTAATTTTGCTGGACCCCAGGAAGAGTAGCCCTGTTGGTTAGAGCTTGCATGAAAGGCATTTCACTGTACTTGTGCACGTGACATTAAAACTTGAAACTTGTTATTAAGCAAATGTTTACTCCTGAACGTATTTATGCTTACCATAACAAAAGGGGTTGAATACTTATTGACTCAAGACATTTCAGCTTTACATTTTTAATTAATAAAAAATAAATCCACTCTGAACATTGTGGGGTAATGTGTGTAGATGAGTTCTTTTAGAAAATAAAGTTGAAAATATTTAAGACTTTCAAACATTTAGTTTACTGAACGTTGTGACAGTGACAGACCAGCCTCCCATGATGCATCACTCTGGCCCTGATAATTGTGTTTCTGCTGCTAGTTCAGGTTCCATGCACATGCACAAACACACACGTGTGTGTGGCTGACATGGTGTAATGAGTGTTCTGTGGAGGAAGAGACATTTAACCTATTGCCCGTAACTGGCAATGGGTCTTAAATACCCACTTATTTGGCAGAGCAGAGGGCCTGGGGCCTGGGCTGGGGCTGGGACTGGAGGCTGGGGCTGGGACCTGGGGCTGGGGCCTGGGCTAGGGCTGGAGGCTAGGGCTGGGGCTGGGACCTGGGGCTGGGACCTGGGGCTGGGGCTGGGGCTGGGGCTGGAGGCTAGGGCCTGGGCTAGGGCTGGGACCTGGGGCTGGGGCTGGGGCTGGGGCTGGAGGCTAGGGCCTGGGCTAGGGCTGGGACCTGGGGCTGGGGCTGGGGCCTGGGGCTGGGGCTGGGACCTGGGGCTGGGGCCTGGGCTAGGGCTGGGACCTGGGGCTGGGACCTGGGCTAGGGCTGGAGGATAGGGCTGGGACCTGGGGCTGGGGCTGGAGCCTGGGGCCTGGGCTAGGGCTGGGACCTGGGGCTGGGGCTGGGACCTGGAGGCTAGGGCTGGGACCTGGGGCTGGGGCTGGAGCCTGGGGCCTGGGCTAGGGCTGGGGCCTGGGCTAGGGCTGGACCTGGGTTTGGGGCCTGGGGCCTGGGCTAGGGCTGGGACCTGGGGCTGGGGCTGGAGGCTAGGGCTGGAGGATAGGGCTGGGGCTGGGGCTGGGGCCTGGGGCTGGGACCTGGGGGCTGGGGCTGGAGCCTGGGGCCTGGGCTAGGGCTGGGACCTGGGGGCTGGGGCTGGGACCTGGAGGCTAGGGCTGGGAACCTGGGGCTGGGGCTGGAGCCTGGGGCCTGGGCTAGGGCTGGGGCCTGGGCTAGGGCTGGGACCTGGGGCTGGGCCTGGGGCCTGGGGCCTGGGCTAGGGCTGGGACCTGGGGCTGGGGCTGGAGGCTAGGGCTGGAGGATAGGGCTGGGGCTGGGGCCTGGGGCTGGGGCTGGAGGCTGGGGCTGGGCTAGGGCTGGTACCTTGGGCTGGGGGCTGGGCCTGGGCTAGGGCTGGGACCTGGGGCTGGGGTGGGGCTGGGCTATGGCTGGGACCTGGGGCTGGGGCAGGGCTGGAGGATAGGGCTGGGGGCCTGGGCTAGGGCTGGGACCTGGGTGCTGGGGCTGGGGCTGGGAGGATAGGGCTGGGACCTGGGGCTGGGGCTGGGGGCTGGAGGATAGGGCTGGGGCTGGGGCCTGGGGCTGGGGCTGGGACCTGGGGCTGGGGGCTGGGGGCTGGGGCTGGGCTAGGGCTGGGACCTGGGGCTGGGGCTGGAGGATAGGGCTGGGGCTGGGACCTGGGGCTGTGGGCTGGGACCTGGGCTAGGGCTGGGACCTGGGGCTGGGGCTGGGACCTGGGCTAGGGCTGGGACCTGGGGCTGGGCTAGGGCTGGTGGATAGGGCTGGGGCCTGGGCTAGGGCTGGGACCTGGGGCCGGGGCTGGGGCTGGGGCTGGAGGCTGGGGCTTGGGAGGGAGGGAGGTAAAGCAGAACAGAGAGAAGGGGGGAGTGTGTGGGTGGGGGAGGTGGAGAGTGTGTGTGTGTGTGTGTGTGCGTTCGCAACAGAACAGACAACTGTGTTTTCCAATCGATCCCCTGAAAAGGCAGTAATCATGTCACAGCATCTTCCCCTTCTATAGATAAATGATACTGCTGCTGAGCCCAGAAAGAAAGCAGCACTTTTATCATTAGCCAATCAGGTCTCAGCAACACATGGTTCTGATGTCAACAGACGTATATCTGAAGCAATCACAACGACTCGATACACTCAGCGGTGATGACAAGAGCGCTTTGGAAATTACTCTGCTATTATTGTCACAACCGTTTAAGTTGTAAATGTATTCCATGTTTTCCAGAAGAGCAGAACCGTGTCTGCACGCCGTCCTACCCTCTATTTACCGTGTCTGCACGCCGTCCTACCCCCTATATACCGTGTCTGCACGCCGTCCTACCCCCTATAAACCGTGTCTGCACGCCGTCCTACCCCCTATATACCGTGTCTGCACACCGTCCTACCCCCTATATACCGTGTCTGCACGCCGTCCTACCCCCTATATACCGTGTCTGCACGCCGTCCTACCCCCTATATACCGCGTCTGCACGCCGTCCTACCCCCTATATACCGTGTCTGCACGCCGTCCTACCCCCTATATACCGTGTCTGCACGCCGTCCTACCCCCTATATACCGTGTCTGCACGCCGTCCTACCCCCTATATACCGTGTCTGCACGCCGTCCTACCCCCTATATACCGTGTCTGCACGCCGTCCTACCCCCTATATAGTGTGCTACCTTTGACCAGATCCCTGTGAGGAAATATAGGGAACAGGGTGACGTTTTGGACGCCATCTTTTAATACGGTTAGAACAGTACTACCACTGAATAACAAAATGTTTAAACAGTAACAAGGTCGTCCCTATGTCTTATATAGTGTACCACCTTTGACCAGAGCTTTATGGGAACAGAAGGCCATTTGGCCATAATGTAACTATTTTATCTTGCTGTATGACATGATGGACATGACGGGGAGGAGGGAAGGAAGGGAGTCTGAAGTACCAGCTGGTCCCGGCTCACTTCAGAGGGTCATTCATGTTTCAATAGCCTTGGTCTGGGGCTCAGCCAGGGTGGAGGGGGTCTGGGGCTTGGATGGGGGAGCTCAGGCAGGCAGAGGAGGTCTGGGGCTCGGATGGGGGGGGCTCAGCCAGGGTGGAGGGGGTCTGGGGCTCGGATGGGGGGGGCTCAGCCAGGGTGGAGGGGGTCTGGGGCTTGGATGGGGGAGCTCAGCCAGGGTGGAGGGGGTCTGGGGCTTGGATGGGGGGAGCTCAGCCAGGGTGGAGGGGGTCTGGGGCTCGGATGGGGGGTCTCAGCCAGGGTGGAGGGGGTCTGGGGCTTGGATGGGGGAGCTCAGCCAGGGTGGAGGGGGTCTGGGGCTTGGATGGGGGGGCTCAGCCAGGGTGGAGGGGGTCTGGGGCTTGGATGGGGAGGCTCAGCCAGGGTGGAGGGGGTCTGGGGCTTGGATGGGGGGGCTCAGCCAGGGTGGAGGGGGTTCTGGGGCTTGGATGGGGAGGCTCAGCCAGGGGGTGGAGGGGTCTGGGGCTTGGATGGGGGGGCTCAGCCAGGGTGGAGGGGGTTGGCTGGATGGGGGGGCTCAGCAGGTGGGGGTGGGGGGAGGGGTGCCAGGGGGGGGGGGGGGGGGCTGGCGCGAAAACAGGAGCTGAGTACCTATTACGTAGGTGTAGCATGGCTGCAGAAATAATGAGTTTCAATTCACTGAAGGAGTGCCAGAACAGAGCAGTCCTTCATCAGCTGGGCCTGTGGTCTAGGCCAGAGTACACACACAGTAGATCCTTGCTCTCTCTTGCTCGAGCTTTTTTTGTCTCTAGTTCTTCTACTTCTCTCTACTCTGCTTCTCTCTCTCTACTCAATGCGATATTTCTATCTCTGTCTCTCGCTCTATCTCTACTCTCTCTATATTATCTCTCTACTCTCTCTCTCTGCTGCTCTCTATCCTCTCTCTCTCTCTCTCTCTTCGCGCTCTTCTCTCTCTCTGTGCTCTCTCTCTCTCTGTGCTCTCTCTCTCTCTCTCTCTCTCTCTCTCTCTCTCTCTCTCTCTCTCTCTCGCTCTCTCTCTCTCTCTCTCTCTCTCGCTCTTCTCTCTCTCTCTCTCTCTCTCTTCTCTCTGTGCTCCTCTCTCTCTCTCTCGTCTCTCTCTCTCGCTCTCTCTCTCTCTCTCTTCTCTCTCTCTCTCTCTCTCTCTCTCTCTCTCTGTGCTCGCTCTCTCTCTCTCTGTGCTCGCTCTCTCTCTCTCTGTGCTCTCTCTCTGTGCTCTCCCCCCCAAATTAATTGAGGTAGATATGTACATATAGGTAGGGTTAAAGTGACTCTCTGATCAAACTCCCTACCCTCTGATCAAACTCTCTCTGCCCTCTGATCAAACTCTCCTTGTCCTCTGAACTCCCAGTCCTCTGAACTCCCAGTCCTCTGAACTCCCAGTCCTCTGAACTCCCAGTCCTCTGAACTCCCAGTCCTCTGAACTCCCTGTCCTCTGAACTCCCAGTCCTCTGAACTCCCAGTCCTCTGAACTCCCAGTCCTCTGAACTCCCAGTCCTCTGAACTCCCAGTCCTCGGATCTAACTCTCCCTGCTCCCAGGACCTTGAGCTTGGCACTCTGGTTTTGCCAGAAAGAGATGTTGCTTATTTCTGCGTATGGAAATCTTTTCACAGACTCCATGCTTGGCTGAGCCCATGCACAGGGCTTCTGGGTGCAAGCCTGGCCATCTTTGATATCAAATATAAACATAATACAGATATTTGAAGCAGCAGAAACAGCATACATCAGAACTGCTGTGTGAGAGCACACCTCTTCTAAGCCTGACATACAGGCACAATGAGCAATAACCACTGCCCCATCCTCCTGGGTGTGTCTGAGTCATGTTGAGAGACTGAGAATGATTCACCTGCAAGGAGCAAAACAAATAAATAATGTTCGCTAGATTAAATCACAAACTTTAGTGGTGAATGTATATCTCCCTGAGTAAATACACATAGCTGGGAACAAACAAAGCTAGCTAGCTAGCCTAGCATGGTAACGTTAATGCTAGCCGGCTAGCTTGCTTGTGTTAAACTAGCTAGTTAGCCAGCAAGCTAACATTAGCAATTAACCCTAACGAGCTGAGTCACTGCACAGGGAGGGAATGCGCAGAATACTATGTCTGATACTTCAACCATATAGGACAAATTATATCTCGTTGGAAAGCTCAAGGGATATACCATGCTAGGCTAGCTAGCTAGCTTTGATTGTTCCCAGCTATGTGTATTTACTCAGGGAGAGATACATTCACCACTAAAGTTTGTCCCCTGTACTATTACAAATTAGCTAGCTAGACTGTAAGTCGCTCTGGATAAGAGTGTCTGCTAAATGACTAAAAATGTAAAATATAAAAACCGAACGTACTTAGGTGCAGTGCAGAATATTTGCGCATCTTTCCCAGAAAGGGATTTACGCATTGCCAAAACTTCAATAAATTAGCCTAGCCATTTTGGCCTATACAAATAAGGAAACATTTTCTGGTAAATCTGAAAGGAATTACAAAAAGTCTCCATGGATTAATTACATAACAACCAAAGCTTCATTAAAAAGGTAAGTGAAGTTGTTTTTTTAACCAATGGCTTATTCGTGGTTTATTGGAAAAGTATTGCTGTAATCACACCGGATGTCTATTGGTTTCAAAGGCTGACGTGAGCAGGGAAAATATATATAATATGGAGTTGTTTATTCCACTTTTCAAGTTGGTAATTTTGTTTGTGTATTGGAAAAAGGATTTGTCAGAGTTTAAGCTCTCTGTTTTTGGGCGCTTTTGATGTGTAGGTGTGAGGGACACTGAGGAGAGGCAGACAGCTGGCCATCTGGTGATTTATGGCACCGCTGACAGCTGTTTATTTATCACCCTGTGTCAGAGGGGAGGAGTGCTGATAAAGATCTAAAAGCTTAGGGCCTGTTTGACATAGAAACACTGGATATTCAGCATTTTCATGTTACAAGAAAAAGATGAATAAATGGACGCCTGGGGGGCCACTAGAGGGTGCTAAAGCAGGATCAGGTTGAACATACATCACTTTTGTCTTGAGCCGACTTTGCCGTCGGCCAGGGTGGGGCATCTGGCTCATGCCCAGGAAGCAGCCCAGTTCCAAAATGAATCACTTTCATCGGGTGCAAACTCCTCCCAGGGCCCCTCATAGAGACTCTCTCCGGTGTAGGGGGAGAGATTGTGGACAAGATAAATGTAAGTGTCTGGAAAAGTTAGATTTGGAAGTATTAATTCTGATTTAAGTGGCCTGAAAGGTTTTCTAGGAGCGAGATATGAATCACAACCGAGCATTTCAGTCTTTAAAAAAACAAGATTTCTTTGTTTTTCATCAGCAGTTAGATGGGTGATCTTGGCATTACTTGACACTAGTTGCGCCAGAATGCGCGGTCCTAAAGATGGCGGACAACAAAATCTCACGCAAATGTGATGTCGCTGGTTCCCATGAACACAGATGAATGATATGGAGCTGTAACAGTAGTACGCTAACGCTAAGCTACGTCTGAAAGAAGAGGTGGGGATGCTATGCGACGCTAGGATATTCCCACCTGTGATGACGGGAAGAAATGCTAGGCTAGGCTATGCCCGCCTAAGAGGAGTGTTAACTATGCTACGCTAGGCTAGGCCCATCCGCTAGGCTAGGCTACACCCACTTCATAGAAAGGTTAACTATGCTACGCTAGGCTATGCTCACCTGAGAGGCTACACCCACTTCATAGAAAGGTTAACTATGCTACGCTAGGCTATGCTCACCTGAGAGGCTACACCCACTTCATAGAAAGGTCAACTATGCTACGCTAGGCTATGCTCACCTGAGAGGCTACACCCACTTCATAGAAAGGTTAACTCTGCTACGCTAGGCTAGGCTACACCCACTTCATAGAAAGGTTAACTATGCTACGCTAGGCTAGGCTACACCCACTTCATAGAAAGGTTAACTATCCTACGCTAGGCTCACCTGAGAGAAGGGTTAGCTTTCCTAGGCTAGGCTACACCTACCACTGGCTGGATGCTCTGGACTCATTCCAATTATATATATCATTATAGTCCCATGTAGCTCAGTTGGTAGAGCATGGCGTTTACAACGCCAGGGTTGTGGGTTCGTTTCCCACGGGGGATCAGTATGAAAAATAAAAATGTATGCACTCACTAACTGTAAGTCGCTCTGGATAAGAGCGTCTGCTAAATGACTAAAAATGTAAAAATATATATATATTTTTATATATAATCTAACTTCATTAGCAGGTTAGCAGAGGCAGGAGAGCTGATTGGGAAACCCCAGACTCTGGCTGCTTTCCAGGCACACACTGTAGAGATCTTCATAATGCCTGGAGAAGTGTTTATCGTCTCAGGAATCCTATCCATATGATACCATGGTATGGTCACCTGCAGGTCTGTGTATCTGGAACGCATCCCAAACGGCACCCTATTCCCTATATAGTGCACTACTATTGACCAGGGGCCTATGGTGCTATTTAACACCTTTTTCTTGGTCCTGATCCAAGGCCAATCATCATTACTACCACTCATCCCAGTGTTTAACACTAACAGGCCATACAGGAAGTACAACTAAACTACAGAGTGTCTAACAGCCTGGTAACACAGGAACAGAGCTGTTAGGTTAACTGTGGTCTGGCTGCTCAGACCACACCTCAGTTCAAATAATATTGGAAATCTTTCAAATACTTTAGTGTTTGCTTTAGCCTGCATGGAGAGACAGGTTTGCACTTTTGTAACTAATCTATTGGTTCTGTTGTGCCAGGTAAGCTCAATCAAGCATTTTAAATGATTTTGAATAGTCTTTGAACTCAGGTGTGACTCAGCCTCAGCCTAGTCCGGGGTCTGGTCTGTGAGAGACTTCCTCTGTAGAGTATTTAATGTTGGACATGTTTCTGTCCAAACACTCGGCAGCACCTGGGACAACACACCCTCTGCACCCCTCTGCTCTGCTCTGTTCTGCTCTGCTCTGTTCTGCTCTGCTCTGCTCTGCTCTGTTCTGCTCTGTTCTGCTCTGCTCTGCTCTGTTCTGCTCTGCTCTGCTCTGTTCTGCTCTGTTCTGCTCTGCTCTGCTCTGCTCTGCTCTGCTCTGTTCTGTTCTGCTCTGTTCTGCTCTGCTCTGCTCTGCTCTGCTCTGCTCTGCTCTGCTCTGCTCTGTTCTGCTCTGCTCTGCTCTGTTCTGCTCTGTTCTGTTCTGCTCTGCTCTGCTCTGTTCTGCTCTGCTCTGCTCTGTTCTGCTCTGCTCTGTTCTGTTCTGCTCTGCTCTGCTCTGTTCTGCTCTGTTCTGCTCTGCTCTGCTCTCTCTGCACTGCTCCAGACCAGACACACTAATCAGACACACACACACACACACACCAATCAGCACCATAGCGGGAACATAATTAATAGTTCAGGCAGGCTGCTTCTTAAAAGGCTAAACCGCGGTCTGAAAACAAAATACCTCAGGGCCAAACTGCTCTCACATTGGAGAGAGAGAGAGAGAGAGAGAGGGACTGTGGTTGGCTCAAGGGAAACCATCCTGATTGCTGAAAGGATTTCAAAGAATTCGGAGGATAGAAAATGGAGAGAATTAGTTAATGCATTCCTTAGCTGATGGAGGTCTGTCCCCTTCACGTCTGTCTGTCTCTCTGTGTGTCTGTCTCTCTCTCTGTGTGTCTGTCTCTCTCTCTGTGTGTCTGTCTCTCTCTGTGTGTCTGTCTCTCTCTGTGTGTCTGTCTCTCTCTGTGTGTCTGTCTCTCTCTCTCTGTGTGTCTCTCTCTCTGTGTGTCTGTCTCTCTCTCTGTGTGTCTGTCTCTCTCTGTGTGTCTGTCTCTCTGTGTGTCTGTCTCTCTCTCTGTGTGTCTGTCTCTCTGTGTGTCTGTCTCTCTCTCTGTGTGTCTGTCTCTCTGTGTGTCTGTCTCTCTCTCTGTGTGTCTGTCTCTCTGTGTGTCTGTCTCTCTGTGAGTCTGTCTCTCTCTCTGTGTGTGTGTGTTTCCTCATGACTGTCAGACTAAACAGATTCTGGGGAATTCGTTTTTTGTCATGTTGTTGAAAATAGATATTTCAAGCAGAGATACACAAAAGTATGTGGACACCTGCTTGTCGAATATCTCATTCCAAAATCATGGGCATTAATATGGAGTTGGTTCCCCCTTTGCTGCTATAACAGCCTCCACTCTTCTGGGAAGGCTTTCCACTAGATGTTGGAACATTGCTGCGGGGACTTGCTTCCATTCAGCCACAAGAGCATTAGTGAGGTCGGGCCCTGATGTTGGGCGATTAGGCCTGGCCCACAGTCGGCGTTCCAATTCATCCCAAAGGTGTTGGATGGGGTTGAGGTCAGGGCTCTGTGTAAGCCAGTCAAGTTCTTCCACACCGATCTCGACAAAATGTTTCTGTATGGACCTCGCTTTGTGCACAGGGGCATTGTCATGCTGAAACAGGACCTTCCCCAAACTCTTGCAACAAAGTTGGAAGCACAGAATCATCTAGAATGTAACTGTAGGCTGTAGTGTTAAGATTTCCCTTCACTGGAACTAAAGGGCCTAGCCCAAACCATGAAAAACAGCCCCAGACCATTATTCCTACTGCACCAAATTTTACAGCATTTTATGCATTGGGGCAGATAGCGTTCACCTGGCATCCGCCAAATCCAGATTCGTCCGTCGGACTGCCAGATGGTGAAGCGTGATTCATCACTCCAGAGAACTCGTTTCCACTGCTCCAGAGTCCAATGGCGGCGAGCTTTACACCACTCCAGCCATCGCTTGGCATTGCGCATGGTGATCTTAGGCTTGTGTGCAGCTGCTCGGCCATGGAAACCCATTTCATTAAGCTCTCGACGAACAGTTCTTGTGCTGATGTTGCTTCCAGATGCAGTTTGGAACTCGGTAGTGAGTGTTGCAACCGAGGACAGACGATCTTTAAGCTCAACATGCTTCAGAACTCAGCGGTCCTGTTCTGTGAGCTTGTGTGGCCTACCACTTCACGGCTGAGCCGTTGTTGCTCCTAGACGTTTCCACTTCACAATAACAGCACTTAGTTGACCGGGGCAGCTCTAGCAGGGCAGAAATTTGACGAACTGACTTGTTGGAAAGGTGGCATCCTATGACAGTGCCACGTTGAAAGTCACTGAGCTCTTCAGTAAGGCCATTCTACTGCCAATGTTTGTCTATGGAGATTGCATGGCTGTGTGCTCGATTTTATACACCTGTCAGCAACGGGTGTGGCTGAAATAGCCGAATCCACTAATTTAAAGGGGTGTCCACATACTTTGTTAACATCAGGTTTGATGAGAGCAGCAACACTTAATGTGTTTAACATTCCATGTCTGTCTGACTGACTGACTGACTGACTGACTGACTGACTGACTGTCTGACTGACTGACTGACTGACTGACTGACTGACTGACTGACTGACTGACTGACTGACTGACTGACTGGCTGACTGACTGGCTGACAGGCTGACTGACTGACTGACTGACTGACTGACTGACTGACTGACTGACTGACTGACTGACTGACTGACTGACTGGCTGACTGACTGGCTGACAGGCTGACTGACTGACTGACTGACTGACTGACTGACTGGCTGACAGGCTGACTGACTGACTGACTGACTGACTGACTGACTGACTGACTGACTGACTGACTGACTGGCTGACTGACTGGCTGACAGGCTGACTGACTGACTGACTGACTGACTGACTGGCTGACTGACTGACTGACTGACTGACTGACTGACTGACTGACTGACTGACTGACTGACTGACTGACTGACTGACTGACTGACTGACAAAAAATAATATGTAAATGGGCTCAGCTTTAGTAGTTTTAATATTTGTATTTCAGACAGAAACAAACATTAACATTATGAATTACCTGCTAACCCTCCAAACCACTGTTAAGACCAGCGTCTAACAGAATGCAGACTGGTCTAATAGCCTATAACAGAATGTAGACTGGTCTAATAGCCTATAACAGAATGTAGACTGGTCTAATAGCCTATAACAGAATGCAGACTGGTCTAATAGCCTATAACAGAATGCAGACTGGTCTAATAGCCTATAACAGAATGCAGACTGGTCTAATAGCCTATAACAGAATGCAGACTGGTCTAATAGCCTATAACAGAATGTAGACTGGTCTAATAGCCTATAACAGAATGCAGACTGGTCTAATAGCCTATAACAGAATGCAGACTGGTCTAATAGCCTATAACAGAATGCAGACTGGTCTAATAGCCTATAACAGAATGCAGACTGGTCTAATAGCCTATAACAGAATGTAGACTGGTCTAATAGCCTATAACATAATGTAGACTGGTCTAATAGCCTATAACAGAATGCAGACTGGTCTAATAGCCTATAACAGAATGTAAACTGGTCTAATAGCCTATAACAGAATGTAGACTGGTCTAATAGCCTATAACAGAATGTAGACTGGTCTAATAGCCTATAACAGAATGCAGACTGGTCTAATAGCCTATAACAGAATGTAGACTGATATTATAGCCTATAACATAATGCAGACTGGACTAATAGCCTATAACAGAATGTAGACTGGTATTATAGCCTATAACAGAATGTAGACTGGTCTAATAGCCTATAACAGAATGTAGACTGGTCTAATAGCCTATAACTGAATGTAGACTGGTCTAATAGCCTATAACAGAATGTAGACTGGTCTAATAGCCTATAACAGAATGTAGACTGGTCTAATAGCCTATAACAGAATGTAGACTGGTCTATTAGCCTATAACAGAATGTAGACTGGTATTATAGCCTATAACAGAATGTAGACTGGTCTAATAGCCTATAACAGAATGTAGACTGGTCTAATAGCCTATAACAGAATGTAGACTGGTCTAATAGCCTATAACAGAATGCAGACTGGTCTAATAGCCTATAACAGAATGTAGACTGATTTAATAGCCTATAACAGAATGCAGACTGGTCTAATAGCCTATAACAGAATGCAGACTGGTCTAATGCCTATAACAGAATGTAGACTGGTCTAATAGCCTATAACAGAATGCAGACTGGTCTAATAGCCCTATAACAGAATGTAGACTGGTCCTAATAGCCTATAACAGAATGTAGACTGGTCTAATAGCCTATAACAGAATGCAGATGGTATTATAGCCTATAACAGAAATGTAGACTGGTCTAATAGCCTATAACAGAATGTAGACTGGTCTAATAGCCTATAACAGAATGTAGACTGGTCCCTAATAGCCTATAACAGAATTGTAGACTGGTCTAATAGCCTATAACAGAATGTAGACTGGTCTAATAGCCCTATAACAGAATGTAGACTGGTCCAATAGCCTATAACAGAATGTAGACTGGTTATAGCCTATAACAGAATGTAGACTGGTCTAATAGCCCTATAACCAGAATGTAGACTGGTCTAATAGCCTATAACAGAATGTAGACTGGTCTAATAGCCTATAACAGAATGTAGACTGGTCTAAATTTGCCTATAACAGAATGTAGACTGGTATTATAGCCTATAACATAATGTAGACTGGTCTAATAGCCTATAACAGAATGTAGACTGGTCTAATAGCCTATAACAGAATGTAGACTGGTCTAATAGCCTATAACAGAATGCAGACTGGTCTAATAGCCTATAACAGAATGTAGACTGGTCTAATAGCCTATAACAGAATGCAGACTGGTCTAATAGCCTATAACAGAATGCAGACTGGTCTAATAGCCTATAACAGAATGTAGACTGGTCTAATAGCCTATAACAGAATGCAGACTGGTCTAATAGCCTATAACAGAATGTAGACTGGTCTAATAGCCTATAACAGAATGTAGACTGGTCTAATAGCCTATAACAGAATGTAGACTGGTATTATAGCCTATAACAGAATGTAGACTGGTCTAATAGCCTATAACAGAATGTAGACTGGTCTAATAGCCTATAACAGAATGTAGACTGGTCTAATAGCCTATAACAGAATGTAGACTGGTCTAATAGCCAATAACAGAATGTAGACTGGTCTAATAGCCTATAACAGAATGTAGACTGGTATTATAGCCTATAACAGAATGTAGACTGGTCTAATAGCCTATAACAGAATGTAGACTGGTCTAATAGGCTATAACATAATGTAGACTGGTCTAATAGCCTATAAACAGAATGCAGACTGGTCTAATAGCCTATAACATAATGCAGACTGGTCTAATAGCCTATAACAGAATGTAGACTGGTCTAATAGCCTATAACAGAATGCAGACTGGTCTAATAGCCTATAACAGAATGTAGACTGGTCTAATAGCCTATAACAGAATGCAGACTGGTCTAATAGCCTATAACAGAATGTAGACTGGTCTAATAACCTATAACAGAATGTAACTGGTCTAATAGCTATAACAGAATGCAGACTGGTCTAATAGCCTATAACAGAATGTAGATTGGTCTAATAGCCTATAACAGAATATAGACTGGTCTAATAGCCTATAACAGAATGTAGACTGGTCTATTAGCCTATAACAGAATGTAGACTGGTCTAATAGCCTATAACAGAATGTAGACTGGTCTAATAGCCTATAACAGAATGTAGACTGGTCTAGTAGCCTATAACAGAATGTAGACTGGTCTAATAGCCTATAACAGAATGCAGACTGGTCTAATAGCCTATAACAGAATGTAGACTGGTCTAATAGCCTATAACAGAATGTAGACTGGTATTATAGCCTATAACAGAATGTAGACTGGTATTATAGCCTATAACAGAATGTAGACTGGTATTATAGCCTATAACAGAATGTAGACTGGTCTAATAGCCTATAACAGAATGCAGACTGGTCTAATAGCCTATAACAGAATGTAGACTGGTCTAATAGCCTATAACAGAATGTAGACTGGTATTATAGCCTATAACAGAATGTAGACTGGTATTATAGCCTATAACAGAATGTAGACTGGTATTATAGCCTATAACAGAATGTAGACTGGTCTAATAGCCTATAACAGAATGCAGACTGGTCTAATAGCCTATAACAGAATGTAGACTGGTCTAATAGCCTATAACAGAATGTAGACTGGTCTAATAGCCTATAACAGAATGCAGACTGGTCTAATAGCCTATAACAGAATGCAGACTGGTCTAATAGCCTATAACAGAATGCAGACTGGTCTAATAGCCTATAACAGAATGCAGACTGGTATTATAGGCTATAACAGAATGCAGACTGGAATAATAGCCTATAACAGAATGCAGACTGGTCTAATAGCCTATAACAGAATGTAGACTGGTCTAATAGCCTATAACAGAATGTAGACTGGTCTAATAGCCTATAACAGAATGTAGACTGGTCTAATAGCCTATAACAGAATGCAGACTGGTCTAATAGCCTATAACAGAATGTAGACTGGTCTAATAACCTATAACAGAATGTAGACTGGTCTAATAGCCTATAACAGAATGCAGACTGGTCTAATAGCCTATAACAGAATGTAGATTGGTCTAATAGCCTATAACAGAATATAGACTGGTCTAATAGCCTATAACAGAATGTAGACTGGTCTAATAGCCTATAACATAATGTAGACTGGTCTAATAGCCTATAACAGAATGTAGACTGGTCTAATAGCCTATAACAGAATGTAGACTGGTCTAATAGCCTATAACAGAATGCAGACTGGTCTAATAGCCTATAACAGAATGTAGACTGGTCTAATAGCCTATAACAGAATGTAGACTGGTATTATAGCCTATAACAGAATGTAGACTGGTATTATAGCCTATAACAGAATGTAGACTGCTTGCAGCAGTATCTGGGTGGTCAGTGTTGCCATGGTAATGCTGTGTTGATGCTGGCCAGTCAGTCTGGTCTAAACACTCTACCAGGCTATAATGCTGGCCAGTCAGTCTGGTCTAAACACTCTACCAGGCTATAATGCTGGCCAGTCAGTCTGGTCTAAACACTCTACCAGGCTATAATGCTGGCCAGTCAGTCTGGTCTAAACACTCTACCAGGCTATAATGCTGGCCAGTCAGTCTGGTCTAAACACTCTACCAGGCTATAATGCTGGCCAGTCAGTCTGGTCTAAACACTCTACCAGGCTATAATGCTGGCCAGTCAGTCTGGTCTAAACACTCTACCAGGCTATAATGCTGGCCAGTCAGTCTGGTCTAAACACTCTACCAGGCTATAATGCTGGCCAGTCAGTCTGGTCTAAACACTCTACCAGGCTATAATGCTGGCCAGTCAGTCTGGTCTAAACACTCTACCAGGCTATAACACACACAGCCCTTCTAAACATCTGGATGCCTCCCAAATGGCACCCTGTTCCCTACATGGTGCACTACTTTTGACCAGAGCCCTGTGGGATCCCTGTGAGAGCTCTGGTCTAATGTAGTGCACTGAATAGGGAACAGGGTGCCATTTGGGACTCTTCCACAATCTGGTCCAACACAGTCTCTTCTAAACACAGAGCCTTCTATGGCCTGATCCTAATTAGCCAGCCCATTAGGAGTAATGTGGAGTAATGGTCTGTTAGATGTTATTTAGTAAAACAACACGCTGTAGGGTCTGAGTTTCTTTTTTTTATGGCACTATATTAAGCTGAGGCTCAACTCTGCCCTGCCTGGAAGGTGTGTGTGTTATGTGTGTGTGTGTGTGCGCGTGTGTGTCCGTGTGCATGTGTGTGTGCGTGTTTCCAGATCGCAGCAGGATCTGTGCTAATTCAGTTTCCACATAAAGTATATGATGGACCACCCACGGGGACTGAGGCTGCTGGGGCTGCTGGGTGTTTGTTGGGAGTGTGTAGAGGTGTGTTGTGTAGTAGTGTGTAGAGGTGTGTAGTAGTGTGTAGTAGTGTGTAGCAGCAGTGTGTAGCAGCAGTGTGTAGCAGCAGTGTGTAGTAGTGTGTAGCAGCAGTGTGTAGTAGTGTGTAGTAGTGTGTAGCAGCAGTGTGTAGTAGTGTGTAGTAGTGTGTAGCAGCAGTGTGTAGTAGTGTGTAGTAGTGTGTAGCAGCAGTGTGTAGTAGGTGTGTAGAGTGTGTAGCAGCAGTGTGTAGTAGTGTGTAGTAGTGTGTGTAGTAGTGTGTAGCAGCAGTGTGTAGAGTGTGTGTAGTGTGTTAGCAGCAGGGTAGTAGTAGTGGTAGTAGTGTGTAGTAGTGTGTAGTAGTGTGTAGAGGTGTGTAGCAGCAGTGTGTAGTAGTGTGTAGAGGTGTGTAGTAGTGTGTAGCAGCGTGTGTAGAGGTGTGTAGCAGCAGTGTGTAGTAGTGTGTAGAGGTGTGTAGTAGTGTGTAGCAGCAGTGTGTAGAGGTGTGTAGCAGCAGTGTGTAGTAGTGTGTAGAGGTGTGTAGCAGCAGTGTGTAATAGTGTGTAGAGGTGTGTAGTAGTGTGTAGAGGTGTGTAGCGGCAGTGTGTAGTAGTGTGTAGAGGTGTGTAGCAGCAGTGTGTAGTAGTGTGTAGTAGTGTGTAGCAGCAGTGTGTAGAGGTGTGTAGCAGCAGTGTGTAGTAGTGTGTAGAGGTGTGTAGCAGCAGTGTTGTAGTGTGTAGTAGTGTGTAGCAGCAGTGTGTAGTAGTGTGTAGTAGTGTGTAGCAGCAGTGTGTAGTAGTGTGTAGTAGTGTGTAGTAGTGTGTAGTAGTGTGTAGTAGTGTGTAGTAGTGTGTAGCAGCAGTGTGTAGTAGTGTGTAGGGTAGCAGCAGTGTGTAGCAGCAGTGTGTAATAGTGTGTAGTAGTGTGTAGTAGTGTGTAGCAGCAGTGTGTAGTAGTGTGTAGTAGTGTGTAGTAGTGTGTAGTGTGGGAGTAGGTGTAGTAGGTGTGTACAGCAGTTGTAGTGTGTGAGCAGTGTGTAGTAGTGTGTAGTAGTGTGTAGTAGGTGTAGTGGGGGTAGCAGATGTTGTTGTAGTAGTGGTAGCAGTGTGTAGCAGAGTGTTTTTAGTAGTGTTTTAGCAGCAGTGGTGTAGGGGGAGCAGTGTGTAGTAGTGTGTAGAGTGTGTAGCAGCAAATGTGTAAGGGGGAGGGGTGTAGCAGCAGTGTGTAGTAGTGTTTAGTAGGTGTGAGGTGTGTAGCAGCAGTGTGTGTAGTGTGTAGAGGTGTTGTAGCAGCAGTGTGTAGAGGTGTGTAGGGAGTGTGTAGTAGGTGTGTTAGCAGCAGCAGTGTTGAGTAGTGTGTAGTGTGTGTAGCAGCAGTGTATAGTGTGTAGAGTGTGAGCAGCAGTGTGTAGTAGTGTGTGTAGAGGTTGGTGTGCAGCAGTGTTGTAGTGTGTAGTAGTGTTTTAGCAGCAGGTAGAGTGTGTAGTAGTGTGTAGAGGTGTGTGCAGCAGTGTGAATTGAGAGTGTGTATAGTGTAGCAGCAGTGTGTAGTAGTGGTAGTAGGGTGTAGTAGTGTGTAGTCGTGTGTAGTAGTGTGTATGTAGCAGCAGTGGTAGTAGGTGTAGTAGTGTGTAGAGGTTGTGTATGTAGCAGTGTGTGTAATAGTGTGTGTAGTGGTAGTAGTGTGTAGCAGCAGTGGTGTAGTAGTGTGTAGTGTAACGTGTGTAGTGAGCAGGTGTGTAGTAGTGTGTAGTAGTTTTGTAGCAGGTGTGTAGTAGTGTGTGTAGGGGAGAAGCAGTGTGTAGTTAGTGTGTAGTAGTGTGTAGGGGTTAGCAGTGGTAGTAGTGTGTAGTAGTGTGTGTAGCAGCAGTGTGTAGTAGTGTGTAGCAGCAGTGTGTAGCAGCAGTGTGTAGTAGTGTGTAGTAGTGTGTAGCAGCAGTGTGTTGTAGGGGTTGTTAGCCAGGTGTGTAGTAGTGTGTAGAGGTGTGTAGTAGGCAGTGTGTGTAGTGTGTAGAGTGTGTGGTGTAGCAGCAGTGTGTAGAGGTGTAGTGTAGATGTGTAGTAGGGTGTGTGTAGCAGCAGTGTGTAGTAGTGTGTAGTAGGGGTGTAGCAGCAGTGTGTAGTAGGTGTGTGTAGCAGGCAGTGTGTTGTGGCAGCAGGGTTAAGTAGTGTGTATAGTGGGAGTAGTTGTAGTAGTGTGTAGCAGCAGTGTGTATGTAGGTGTGTAGCAGCAGTGTGTAGTATAGTGTGTAGAGTGTGTAGTGTGAGCAGCAGTGTGTAGTAGTGTGTAGTAGTTGTGTAGCAGCAGTGTGTAAAAGTGTGTAGTAGTGTGTAGCAGCAGTGTGAGGGGTTGGTAGGTAGTGTGTAGCAGCAGTGTGTAGTTTGTGTGTAGCAGGTGTGTAGGGTAGTTGTAGTGTGTGTAGTAGTGTGTGTAGTGTGTGGTAGCAGCAGTGTGTGAGGTGTGTAGTGTGTGTAGCAGCTTTGTGTGTAGCAGCAGTGTGTAGTTAGTAGTGGTAAGTGTGTGTAGGGGTTAGTGTGTAGCAGCAGTGTGTAGAGTGTGTAGTAGTGTAGAGCAGGCAGTGTGTAGCAGCAGTGTGTAGTAGTGTGTGTAGAGAGTGTTTTAGTAGTGTGTAGCAGGTTTGTAGTAGTGTGTAGCAGCAGTTTTGTGTGTTGTAGCAGTGTGTAGTAGCAGTGTGTAGTAGTGTGTAGCAGAGTGTGTTGAGGGGTTTTGTAGTAGTGTGTTGGGTAGCAGCAGTGTGTAGTAGTGTGTAGCAGAGTGTGTTTGAGGGTGTAGAGTGTGTGTAGCAGCAGTGTGTAGTAGTGTGTGTAGTGTGTAGCAGCAGGGGGTGTAGAGGGTTTTGTAGTAGTGTTGTAGAGGGTGTGTAGGGGTTTGTAGTGTGTAGCAGCAGTGTGTAGTAGGTGTGGGGTGTAGTAGTGTGGGAGTAGTGTGTGATTAGTGGTAGTAGTGTGTAGCAGCAGTGTGTAGTAGTTTGTAGTAGTGTGTAGCAGGGGCAGTGTGTAGCAGAGGGTGTAGTAGTGTGTAGCAGCAGTGTGTGTTGTAGTAGTGTGTAGTAGTGTGTAGAGAGTGTGTAAGTAGTGTAGTAGTGTGTAGTAGTGTGTGTAGGCAGTGTGTAGTGTGTTTTAGCAGCAGTGTGTTAGGGGTGTATGTAGAGTGTGTAGTTGTGTGTAGAGGTGTGTAAGTGTTAGGGGAGTGTGTAGTGAGTGTTGTAGAGGGTGTGTAGTAGTGTGTAGTAGAGTGTGTAGCAGGCAGAGGGTAGAGGTGTTGGTGTAGGGGGTGTTGTAGTAGGTGTGTAGAGTGTGTAGAGTGTTGTTGTAGAGTAGTGTGTAGTAGTGGTGTAGCAGTGGGAGTTGGTAGTAGTGTGTAGCAGCAGTGTGTAAGTAAGTGTGTAGGTAGGTGTGTAGTAGTGTAGAGTAGTGTGTATGTGTAGAGGTGTAGAGGTTGGTGTGTAGAGGTGTGTGTGAGTAGTAGTGTGTGTAGAGGTGTAGGTGTGTAGTAGTGTGTAGTAGTGTGTAGCAGCAGTGTGTAGTAGTTGTGTAGAGGTGTGTAGCAGCAGAGTGTGTAGTAGTGGTAGTGAGTGGTAGCAGCAGTGTGTAGTAGTGTGTAGTAGTGTGTAGCAGCGTGTGTAGTAGGTGTTGTAGTAGGTTGTAGTAGGTGTGTAGCAGCAGGTGTGTAGTAGTGTGTAGAGGTGTGTAGTAGTGTGTAGTCAGTAGTGTGTAGTAGTGTGTAGAGGTGTGTAGTAGTGTGTAGTAGTGTGTAGAGGTGTGTAGTAGTGTGTAGTAGTGTGTAGAAGTGGTACAGAGGGTGTAGTAGTGGTAGAGGAGAGTGGGTGTAGTAGGGGGAGACAGTGTGTAGTAGGTGTAGAGCAGTGTGTAGAGTGGTAGGTAGAGGGTGTGTTGTAGCAGACAGTGTGGTGAAGAGAGTGTGTAGAGGGGTTTGTAGAAGTGTGTAGAGTGGTGTAGCAGAGTGAGAGTGTAGTGGGTAGAGGTGTGTAGCAGTGTGTTGTAGTGTGTGTGTAGCAGATGGTAAGTGTAGTGTGGGGGAGAGTGTGTAGAGGGTGTGTAGTGTGGTACAGGGGTTTGTGTTGTAGTAGTGTTGTAGCACTGAGTGTGGTAGTAGTGTGTAGTGTTGTGGTTGTAGCAGAAGTGTGTAGTAGTGTGTAGAGGTGTGTAGAGGGTAGTAGTGTGTAGCAGCAGTGTGTTAGTAGTGTGTAGTAGTGGGTAGCAGAGTGTGTAGGCTGTGTAGGTGTAGTAGCAGGTTGTAGGTGTGTAGTAGTGTAGAGGGGTTTTAGTAGGTGTACATGTGTGTATGTGTAGCGAGTGTGTATAGTAGTTTGTAGAGCAGGTGTGTAGTTTGAGCCAGGTTAGAGGTGTAGCAAGGTGTAAGGTGTTAGTATGTGTGTGGTAGACTGGGTATAGTGTGACAGGTGGAAGGTGTTAGTAGTGGTGTAGTAGTGTTGTTAAAAGTGTGTAGTAGTGTGTAGCAGCGTGTGTAGTATGTGTTAGAGTGTGTAAGTGTAGAGTGTTAGAGTGTGTCGCGTTGTGTAGAGGTGTGAGTAGTGTGTAGTGTTGTTAGAGTGTTTAGCATTTGTTGGGTGTACAGCAGTGTGTGTAGTGTGCATGTTTGTAGCAGCGTGTAATAGCGCGTGTGTCGAGTGTTTTAGTAGTGTAGTGTGAGCGGTTGTAGTAGTGTTGTGCAGTGTGTGTAGAGGTGTGTATAGTGTGTATTGTCAGTGTTGAGATGGTAGACAGTGTTGGAGCATGTGTAGTTTTAGATGGTGACAGTTGGAGGTAGTAGTGTGTAAGGTTGACATGGTGCACCATGTAAGAGGTGATAAAGTTTGACATGGTTTTCTTATGGTCTCTGAAAGGTTAGTTAAGGAGGTGCTTAGAACACGGTAATAATGGGAAAAGGTTGGTAAGGAGGGGAAACCCAAAGCTTTAACCGATGGGTCAAAATTTTTGGACAGGAAAGCTCCAGAGTTTACTTTTTTTCGGGGTGTTTTTGGAGAGGGAGAAAACCCTCACAGAAGGAAACCCATCTATGCAGCACTTTTTTCCAAACCAATGGACCGCACAAAACCCCCGGCCCTTTTGATTGGGGGGTTTTATGTGTCATTCTGAACCCAGAGTATATAGAGTATAAAGCACTGAGGCAGTGCCAACCTGTTAGCTAACTTACTGGGTTAATAATGGGAATATAATGATGTGATGGTGATAGGGATTTCAGTCAATGACTGGACTGGAAATCAATTCATGTTTTATTGGTCGCATAAACATATTTAGCAAATGTTATCGCAGGTGCAGCGAAATACTTATGTTTCTAGCTCCAACAGTGCAGTATACCTAACAATACCTAACAATACACAGAAATCCCAAAAATTAAAAGAAAGAAATTAAGAAATGTCAGAATGATGAATGTCAGAATCCGGAATATATACAGTGCATTCGGAAAGTATTCAGACCCCTTGACTTTTTCCACATTTTGTTACGTTACAGCCTTATTCTAAAATTGATTAAATACATCAATCTACACATAATACCCCATAATGACAAAGCGAAAACAGGTTTTTCAAAATGTTTGCAAATGTATTAAAAATAAAAAACAGAAATAACTTATTTACATAAGTATTCAGACCCTTTGCTATGAGACTCGAAATTGAGCTCAGGTGCATCCTGTTTCCATTGATCATCCTTGAGATGTTTCTACAACTTGATTGGAGTCCACCTGTGGTCAATTCAATTGTTTGCACATGATTTGGAAAGGCCCAAACATGTCTATATAATGTCCCACAGTTGACAGTGCATGTCAGAGCAAAAACCAAGCCATGAGGTCGAAGGAATTGTCCGTAGAGCTCCAAGACAGGATTGTGTCAAGGCACAGATCTGGGGAAGGGTACAGAGAAATTTCTGCAGCATTGAAGGTCCCCAAGAACACAGTGGCCTTCATCATTCTTAAATGGAAGAAGTTTGGGACCACCAAGACTCTTCCTAGAACTGGCCGACCGGCCAAACTAAGTAATCGGGGGCCTTGGTCAGGGAGGTGACCAAGAACCCGATGGTCACTCTGACAGAGCTCCAGAGTTACTCTTTGGAGATGGGAGAACCTCACAGAAGGACAACCATCTCTGCAGCACTCCACCAATCAGGCCTTTATGGTAGAATGGCCAGACGGAAGCCACTCCTCAGTAAAAGGCACATGACAGCCCGCTTGGAGTTTGCCAAAAGGCACCTAAAGGACTCTCAGACCACGAGAAACAAGACTCTCTGATCTGATGAAACCAAGATTGAACTCTTTGGCCTGAATGCCAAGCGTCACGTTTGGAGGAAACCTGGAACCGTCCCTACGGTGAAGCATGGTGGTGGCAGCATCATGCTGTGGGGATGTTTATCAGCGGCAGGGACTGGGAGACTAGTCAGGATCGAGGGAAAGATGAACGGAGCAAAGTACAGAGAGATCCTTGATGAAAACCTGCTCCAGAGCGCTCAGGACCTCAGACTGGGGCGAAGGTTCACCTTCCAACAGGACAACAACTCTAAGCACACAGCTAAGACAACGCAGGAGTGGCTTCGGGACAAGTCTCTGAATGTCCTTGAGTGGCCCAGCCAGAGCACAGTCTTGAAACCGATCGAACATCTCTGGAGAGACCTGAAAATAGCTGTGAGGCGACGCTCCCCATCCAACCTGACAGAGCTTGAGAGGATCTGCAGAGAAGAATGGGAGAAACTCCCCAAATACATGTGTGCCAAGCTTGTGCTTCAACAAAGTACTGAGTAAAGGGTCTGAATACTTATATAAATGTGATAATTCAGTTTTTTTGTGTTTTTACTAAAATTGATAGAAAACCTGTTTTTGCTGTGTCATTATGGGGTATTGATTGATGATGAAAAAAAACTAATGTAATCAATTTTAGAATAAGGCTGTAACGTAAGAAAATGTGAAAAAGTTCAAGGGGTCTGAATACTTTCCGAATGCACTAATATATATATATATATATATATATATATTATATATATATATATATATACACACACACACAGTGCCAGTCAAAGATTTGGACACACCTACTCATTCAACGGTTTTTCTTAATTTTTACTATTTTCTACATTTTATAATAATAGTGAAGACATCAAGACTATGAAATAATAAATATGGAATCATGTAGTAACCAAAAAAGTGTTTAAAGAAATTTGAACTACATTATATATTTGAGATTCTTCAAAGTAGCCACCCTTTGCCTTGATGACAGCTTTGCACACTCTTGGCATTCTCTCAACCAGCTTCACCTGGAATGCTTTTCCAACAGTCTTGAAGGAGTTCCCACATATGCTGAGCACTTGTTGGCTGCTTTTCCTTCACTCTTTGGTCCAACTCATCCCAACCAAGAATAAGGATGAGGGATACAGGCTAGTGTGAGTTAGGGTTAGGTTATGGGATACATTATAGGGTGAGAGAGTTAGGGTTAGGTTATGGGATACAGGATAGGGTGAGAGAGTTAGGGTTAGGTTATGGGATACATGATAGGGTGAGAGAGTTAGGGTTAGGTTATGGGATACAGGCTAGTGTGAGTTAGGGTTAGGTTATGGGATACAGGATAGGTGAGTTATTTCGCTACACCCGCAATAACATCTGCTAAAAATGTGTATTTGACCAATAACATTTGATTTGATTTGAGTTAGGGTACGGGATACAGAACAGAGTAGGAGTTAGGGTTAGGTTACGGGATACAGGATAGGGTGAGAGTTAGGTTACAATCCACATGTAACCAGGCTGTGATATGATGCATAAAGTCATACAGAAATGTAACCAGTTTGTGATATGATGTCATTCCTGCTAGATTGGATTTGTTCAGTACTCAGTATCTAACAGATGTTGTGTTCGTCCCCATCGGGCCCGGGTCAAAAGTAGTGCACAACATAGTGAATAGCAGTGCTATTTGGGACACAGACTGAATGATCTGTCAGAGGATAATGAAATAGTCTTTAATGATGTGTCATCAGATAATCATCATAATGAAATAGTCTTTAATGACATGTCATCAGATAATCATCATAATGAAATAGTCTTTAATGACGTGTCATCAGATAATCATCATAATGAAATAGTCTTTAATGACGTGTCATCAGATAAATCAGTCCTTATTGTTGCAAATCAGTCCTTATTGTTGGCTATATGTTTCCAGGCTGTTTCCAAGCTCTGGCTTATCGATGGCAAATCTTTCTGCCTTTTTTAAACGCTTGAACAGTCAGCAGATGGTAGGAGTCAGAGGGGTGTGTGTGTGAGAGAAAGAGAGAGAGAGAGAAAGCGTGCGTGTGTGTGTGTGTGGAATGGTAGATGCGCGGCGTGTTGAGTGTCAGGTGGGGTAATGTAGCGTGACGGAGGGTTTTAGCGTGTTCCCATCAGCCCCTGCTCTGGACCAGGCTGGCGTGAGGAGGACTGTTTTCTTAACGAGGCGTGTGTGTGAGGGCAATCAGACCCAACGCTGCTAATTAATGCTGCATATCCACTGACACACACTACATACTGTAAACAGCGCTGTGTGTCTGCAGACTCATACACCTGGTAGAGTTTCTGCTTTACCCAGAATGCTGAGTGGTAGCATTAACAGGGGTAGAGTTTCTGCTTTTACCCAGAATGCTGAGTGGTAGCATTAGCAGGGGTAGATTTTCTGCTTTTACCCAGAATGCTGAGTGGTAGCATTAGCAGGGGTAGAGTTTCTGCTTTACCCAGAATGCTGAGTGGTAGCATTAGCAGGGGGGTTGTAGAAACGGACATCTCTCTCTAAGTAAACATTCATTTCCAAGAACAGGTCCCTCTTTTCTACATGAATTACAGATCAATCATAACACATGATTATATATATCTTATCGGATGCAACCCAAACAGCACCCTATTCCCTACATAGTGCATAAGGCCCATAGGGCATTGGTCAAAAGTAGTGCACTATATAGGGAATAGGGTGCCATTTTAGGACAAATTCTCACTTTTAGCACATTTAAAACCATCAATCTCTGGAGCATTAACACAATGGCCATAAATGGAACACATTATTCCATTAGTTCACACAGTACCTGATGATGAATAGATGAGCTACATTAATACAGTGATGTGTTGATAAACATTCAGGTGATGTGACATGGGGGGTTCGACAACAGACTGCACTTAGCTTCTCCTCTGTTGTTGCTATGGTTTCCTCTGTTTGATAACTAACTACTTTACAAGAAGCGGTGTCCAGAGACTAAGGATGCCTCTTTTTCTTTACAGAAAGTAGTGTACTATATAGGGAATAGAGTGCTACAGTGGGGAAAAAAAGTATTTAGTCAGCCACCAATTGTGCAAGTTCTCCCACTTAAAAAGATGAGAGATGCCTGTAATTTCCATCATAGGTACACGTCAACTATGACAGACAAATTGAGAAAAGAAAATCCAGAAAATCACATTGTAGGATTTTTAATGAATTTATTTGCAAATTATGGTGAAAAATACGTATTTGGTCACCTACAAACAAGCAAGATTTCTGGCTCTCACAGACCTGTAACTTCTTCTTTAAGAGGCTCCTCTGTCCTCCACTCGTTACCTGTATTAATGGCACCTGTTTGAACTTGTTATCAGTATAAAATACACCTGTCCACAACCTCAAACAGTCACACTCCAAACTCCACTATGGCCAAGACCAAAGAGCTGTCAAAGGACACCAGAAACAAAATTGTAGACCTGCACCAGGCTGGGAAGACTGAATATGCAATAAGTAAGCAGCTTGGTTTGAAGAAATCAACTGTGGGAGCAATTATTAGGAAATGGAAGACATACAAGACCACTGATAATCTCCCTCGATCTGGGGCTCCACGCAAGATCTCACCCCGTGGGGTCAAAATGATCACAAGAACGGTGAGCAAAAATCCCAGAACCACACGGGGGGACCTAGTGAATGACCTGCAGAGAGCTGGGACCAAAGTAAGAAAACCTACCATCAGTAACACACTACGCCGCCAGGGACTCAAATCCTGCAGTGCCAGACGTGTCCCCCTGCTTAAGCCAGTACATGTCCAGGCCCGTCTGAAGTTTGCTAGAGTGCATTTGAATGATCCAGAAGAGGATTTGGAGAATGTCATATGGTCAGATGAAACCAAAATATAACTTTTTGGTAAAAACTCAACTCGTCGTGTTTGGAGGACAAAGAATGCTGAGTTGCATCCAAAGAACACCATACCTACTGTGAAGCATGGGGGTGGAAACATCATGCTTTGGGGCTGTTTTTCTGCAAAGGGACCAGGACGACTGATCCGTTTAAAGGAAAGAATGAATGGGGCCATGTATTGTGAGATTTTGAGTGAAAACCTCCTTCCATCAGCAAGGGCATTGATGATGAAACGTGGCTGGGTCTTTCAGCATGACAATGATCCCAAACACACCGCCCGGGCAATGAAGGAGTGGCTTCGTAAGAAGCATTTTAAGGTCCTGGAGTGGCCTAGCCAGTCTCCAGATCTCAACCCCATAGAAAATCTTTGGAGGGAGTTGAAAGTCCGTGTTGCCCAGCGACAGCCCCAAAACATCACTGCTCTAGAGGAGATCTGCATGGAGGAATGGGCCAAAATACCAGCAACAGTGTGTGAAAACCTTGTGAATACTTACAGAAAACGTTTGACCTGTGTCATTGCCAACAAAGGGTATATAACAAAGTATTGAGAAACGTTTGTTATTGACCAAATACTTATTTTTCACCATAATTTGCAAATAAATTCATTAAAAATCCTACAATGTGATTTTCTGGAATTTTTTTCTCTCATTTTGTCTGTCATAGTTGACGTGTACCTATGATGTAAATTACAGGCCTCTCTCAACTTTTTAAGTGGGAGAACTTGCACAATTGGTGGCTGACTAAATACTTTTTTTCCCCACTGTATTTGGGATCCCAACCTAAGCCCTCACTTCTTCCCCTTACATTCTTGTTCTACTGAAATGGCAGCCTGAAGGATCCCGGGCATGTTGCCCTGTAGGTGCCTGGATGTAAACTGGGTACACTGCTTCACTCTGTTCTGTTTTGCTATAGTCGTTAGTCTATGTCATGCTAGGGCTGTTCTGTGTATCTGGTTCTGCTGTTGCAGTTTGCTCTGAGCGGTTGAGGTAACGTTGATTGTCCATGGTCTGTGCGTGTGAGTGCGTGTGTGATGTGATGTTTGCTGTTAGCGGTTGAGGTAATGTTCTGTCCACGTGCCAGTCTGAGGGGTGAGGAGGGTTGAGGAGGAAGAGAGAGGAGGGGGTAAATCCTCCTCCCATCTGGGAGTGGTCAGTAGTGTCTGTGGTTTCTGTGGAGACGCTGTGATCTCCCTGATTGGTTGAGACAGCCTCTGACCTGGTCCTCCATCCTCTGACTCTCAGCTGAGACAAAAGAGTGAAACTTATCGATGCAGAGAGCTCTTAATGCAGCGTACAGGGTTAGCATGACAACACTGCACAGAGCTCTGCTAGAGGTTAGCATGACAACACTGCACAGAGCTCTGCTAGAGGTTAGCATGACAACACTGCACAGAGCTCTGCTAGAGGTTAGCATGACAACACTGCACAGAGCTCTGCTAGAGGTCAATCAATCAATCAATTTTATTTTATATAGCCCTTCTTACATCAGCTAATATCTCGAAGTGCTGTACAGAAACCCAGCCTAAAACCCCAAACAGCTAGTAATGCAGGTGTAGAAGCACGGTGGCTAGGAAAAACTCCCTAGAAAGGCAAAACCTAGGAAGAAACCTAGAGAGGAACCAGGCTATGAGGGGTGGCCAGTCCTCTTCTGGCTGTGCCGGGTGGAGATTATAACAGAACCATGCCAAGATGTTCAAAAATGTTCATAAGTGACAAGCATGGTCAAATAATAATCAGGAATAAATCTCAGTTGGCTTTTCATAGCCGATCATTAGAGTTTAAAACAGCAGGTCTGGGACAGGTAGGGGTTCCATAACCGCAGGCAGAACAGTTTTAAACTGGAATAGCAGCAAGGCCAGGCGGACTGGGGATAGCAAGGAGTCACCACGGCCGGTAGTCCCGACGTATGGTCCTAGGGCTCAGGTCTCTCAGTTGGCTTTTCATAGCCGATCATTTAGAGTTGAAAACAGCAGGTCTGGGACAGGTAGGGGTTTCGTAGCCGCAGGCAGAACAGTTGAAACTGGAATAGCAGCAAGGCCAGGCGGACTGGGGGCAGCAGGGTGTCATCATGCCCGGTAGTCCTGACGTATGCTCCTAGGGCTCAGGTTCTCAGAGAGAAAGAGAGAACGAGAGAATTAGAGAGAGCATACTTAAATTCACACAGGACACTGGATAAGACAGGAGAAGTACTCCAGGTATAACCAACTAACCCCAGCCCCCCCGACACATAAACTACTGCAGCATAAATACTGGAGGCTGAGACAGGAGCGGTCCGGAGACACTGTGGCCCCATCCGAAGAAACCCCCGGACAGGGCCAAACAGGAAGGATATAACCCCACCCACTCCGCCAAAGCACAGCCCCCGCACCACTAGAGGGATATCCCCAACCACCAACTTACAATCCTGAGACAAGGCCGAGTATAGCCCACAGAGGTCTCCACCACAGCACAAACCAAGGGGGGGGGGGCGCCAACCCAGACAGGAAGATCACGTCAGTAACTCAACCCACTCAAGTGACGCACCCCTCCCAGGGACGGCATGAAAGAGCACCAGCAGGCCAGTGACTCAGCCCCTGCAACAGGGTTAGAGGCAGAGAACCCCAGTGGAGAGGGGAACCGGCCCGGCAGAGACAGCAAGGGCTGTTCGTTGCTCCAGCCTTTCCGTTCACCTTCACACTCCTGGGCCAGACTACACTCAATCATATGACCTACTGAAGAGATAAGTCTTCAGTAAAGACTTAAAGGTTGAGACCGAGTCTGCGTCTCTCACATGGGTAGGCAGACTGTTCCATAGAAATGGAGATCTATAGGAGAAAGCCCTGCCTCCCGCTGTTTGCTTAGAAATTCTAGGGACAATTAGGAGGCCTGCGTCTTGTGACCGTAGCGTACGTATTGGTATGTACGGCAGGACCAACTCGGAAAGATAGGTAGGAGAAAGCCCATGTAACACTTTATAGGTTAACAGTAAAACCTTGAAATCAGCCCTTGCCTTAACAGGAAGCCAGTGTAGGGAAGCTAGCACTGGAGTAATATGATCAAATTTCTTGGTTCTAGTCAGGATTCTAGCAGCCGTATTTAGCACTAACTGAAGTTTATTTAGTGCTTTATCCGGGTAGCCGGAAAATAGAGCATTGCAGTAGTCTAATCTAGAAGTAACAAATGCATGGATTAATTTTTCTGCATCATTTTTGGACAGAAAATTTCTGATTTTTGCAATGTTACGTAGATGGAAAAAAGCTGTCCTTGAAACAGTCTTGATATGTTCGTCAAAAGAGAGATCAGGGTCAAGAGTAACGCCTAGGTCCTTCACAGTTTTATTTGAGACGACTTTACAACCATCAAGATGAATTGTCAGATTTAACAGAAGATCTCTTTGTTTCTTGGGACCTAGAACAAGCATCTCTGTTTTGTCCGAGTTTTAAAAGTAAAAAGTTTTCAGCCATCCACTTCCTTATGTCTGAAACACAGGCTTCTAGCGAGGGCAATTTTGGGGCTTCACCATGCTTCATTGAAATGTACAGCTGTGTGTCATCCGCATAGCAGTGAAAGTTAACATTATGTTTTCGAATAACATCCCCAAGAGGTAAAATATATAGTGAAAACAATAGTGGTCCTAAAACGGAACCTTGAGGAACACCGAAATGTACAGTTGATTTGTCGGAGGACAGACCATTCACAGAGACAAAGGTTAGCATGACAACACTGCACAGAGCTCTGCTAGAGGTTAGCATGACAACACTGCACAGAGCTCTGCTAGAGGTTAGCATGACAACACTGCACAGAGCTCTGCTAGAGGTTAGCATGACAACACTGCACAGAGCTCTGCTAGAGGTTAGCATGACAACACTGCACAGAGCTCTGCTAGAGGTTAGCATGACAACACTGCACAGAGCTCTGCTAGAGGTTAGCATGACAACACTGCACAGAGCTCTGCTAGAGGTTAGCATTACATAGCAGAAACATACAAACATTATTATTATTATTTTGCTCTTTGTATAATTCCTTCTCGCATCTACGCGCTCTCCTCCTCTCCTTTTCCCTTCGCTTGTGGACTTCAGTGCACAACACATCAGGTAAAAAAAAACGTTCTAAGCCAAACCTTCATATCATGACCGCTAACCGCTACACACAGCCTACATCCAAACCAAAAAAGTACCAGATCAATGTGGAGCTATATACAGGAAGTACCAGATCAATGTGGAGCTATATACAGGAAGTACCAGATCAATGTGGAGCTATATACAGGAAGTACCAGATCACTGTGGAGCTATGTACAGGAAGTACCAGATCAATGTGGAGCTATATACAGGAAGTACCAGATCACTGTGGAGCTATATACAGGAAGTAACAGATCACTGTGTAGCTATATACAGGAAGTACCAGATCAATGTGGAGCTATATACAGGAAGTACCAGATCAATGTGGAGCTATATACAGGAAGTACCAGATCAATGTGGAGCTATATACAGGAAGTACCAGATCAATGTGGAGCTATATACAGGAAGTACCAGATCAATGTGGAGCTATATACAGGAAGTACCAGATCAATGTGGAGCTATATACAGGAAGTACCAGATCAATGTGGAGCTATATACAGGAAGTACCAGATCAATGTGGAGCTATATACAGGGAGTACCAGTCCCAGATCAATGTGGAGCTATATACAGGAAGTACCAGATCAATGTGGAGCTATATACAGGAAGTACCAGATCAATGTGGAGCTATATACAGGAAGTACCAGATCAATGTGGAGCTATATACAGGAAGTACCAGATCAATGTGGAGCTATATACAGGAAGTACCAGATCAATGTGGAGCTATATACAGGAAGTACCAGATCAATGTGGAGCTATATACAGGAAGTACCAGATCACTGTGGAGCTATGTACAGGAAGTACCAGATCACTGTGAAGCTATATACAGGAAGTACCAGATCAATGTGGAGCTATATACAGGAAGTACCAGATCAATGTGGAGCTATATACAGGAAGTACCAGATCAATGTGGAGCTATATACAGGAAGTACCAGATCACTGTGGAGCTATGTACAGGAAGTACCAGATCACTGTGGAGCTATATACAGGAAGTACCAGATCAATGTGGAGCTATATACAGGAAGTACCAGATCACTGTGGAGCTATATACAGGAAGTACCAGATCAATGTGGAGCTATATACAGGAAGTACCAGATCAATGTGGAGCTATATACAGGAAGTACCAGATCACTGTGGAGCTATATACAGGAAGTACCAGATCACTGTGGAGCTATATACAGGAAGTACCAGATCAATGTGGAGCTATATACAGGAAGTACCAGATCAATGTGGAGCTATATACAGGAAGTACCAATCAACCAACACTCGATCCCACTGATGTCAACAACTACAGACCAGTATCCCTTCTTTCTTTTCTTTCCAAAACTATTGAGCGTGCCGTCTTTAGCCAACTCTCTTGCTATCTCTCTCAGAATGACCTTCTTGATCCAAACCAGTCAGGTTTCAGGACTGGTCATTCAACTGAGACTGCTCTTCTCTGTGTCACGGAGGCTCTCCGCACTGCTAAAGCTAACTCTCTCTCCTCTGCTCTTGTCCTTCTAGACCTGTCTGCTGCCTTTGATACTGTGAACCATCAGATCCTCCTCTCCACCCTCTCCGAGCTGGGCATCTCCGGCGCGGCTCACTCCTGGATTGCGTCCTACCTGACCGGTCGCTCCTACCAAGTGGCGTGGCGAGAAGCTGTCTCCGCACCACGTGCTCTCACCACTGGTGTCCCCCAGGGCTCAGTCCTAGGCCCTCTCCTTTTCTCCCTATACACCAAGTCACTTGGCTCTGTCATATCCTCACATGGCCTCTCCTATCATTGCTACGCTGACGATACACAACTAATCTTCTCCTTTCCCCCTTCTGATAACCAGGTGGCGAATCGCATCTCTGCATGTCTGGCAGACATATCAGTATGGATGACGGATCACCACCTCAAGCTGAACCCTGGCAAGACGGAGCTGCTCTTCCTCCCGGGGAAGGACTGCCCGTTCCATGATCTCGCCATCACGGTTGACAACTCCGCTGTGTCCTCCTCCCAGAGTGCGAAGAGCCTAGGCGTGACCCTGGACAACACCCTGTCGTTCTCCGCCAACATCAAAGCGGTGACCCGCTCCTGCAGGTTCATGCTCTACAACATTCGGAGAGTACGACCCTGCCTTACACAGGAAGGGGCACAGGTCCTAATCCAGGCACTTGTCATCTCCCGTCTGGACTACTGCAACTCGCTGTTGGCTGGCCTCCCTGCCTGTGCCATTAAACCCCTACAACTCATCCAGAATGCCGCAGCCTGTCTGGTGTTCAACCTTCCCAAGTTCTCTCACGTCACCCTCCTCCTCCGCACACTCCACTGGCTTCCAGTTGAAGCTCGCGTCCGTTACAAGACCATGGTGCTTGCCTATGGAGCAGTGAGGGGAACGGCACCTCTGTACCTTCGGGCTCTGATCAGTCCCTACACCCAAACGAGGGCATTGCGTTCATCCACCTCTGGCCTGCTGGCTCCCCTTCCTCTGCGGAAGCATAGTTCCCGCTCAGCCCAGTCAAAACTGTTCGCTGCTCTGGCACCCCAATGGTGGAACAAGCTCCCTCACGACGCCAGGACAGCGGAGTCACTCACCACCTTCCGGAGGCATTTGAAACCCCACCTCTTTAAGGAATACCTGGGATAGGATAAAGTAATCCTTCTACCCCCCCCCCCCCACCCCCCCCAAAATTGTAAAGTGGTTATCCCACTGGCTATAGGGTGAATGCACCAATTTGTAAGTCGCTCTGGATAAGAGCGTCTGCTAAATGACGTAAATGTGCCCTTGAGCAAGGCACTTAACCCTAATTGCTCCTGTAAGTCGCTCTGGATAAGAGCGTCTGCTAAATGACTAAAATGTAAAATGTAAATGTAAGTACCAGATCAATGTGGAGCTATATACAGGAAGAACCAGATCACTGTGGAGCTATATACAGGAAGTACCAGATCAATGTGTAGCTATATACAGGAAGTAACAGATCAATGTGGAGCTATATACAGGAAGTACCAGATCACTGTGGAGCTATATACAGGAAGTACCAGACCAATGTGGAGCTATATACAGGAAGTACCAGATCAATGTGTAGCTATATACAGGAAGTACCAGATCAATGTGGAGCTATATACAAGAAGTACCAGATCAATGTGTAGCTATATACAGGAAGTACCAGATCAATGTGGAGATATATACAGGAAGTACCAGATCAATGTGGAGCTATATACAGGAAGTACCAGATCAATGTGGAGCTATATACAGGGAGTACCAGATCAATGTGGAGCTATATATAGGGAGTACCAGATCAATGTGGAGCTATATACAGGAAGTACCAGATCAATGTGGAGCTATATACAGGAAGTACCAGATCAATGTGGAGCTATATACAGGAAGTACCAGATCAATGTGGAGCTATATACAGGAAGTACCAGATCAATGTGGAGCTATATACAGGAAGTACCAGATCAATGTGGAGCTATATACAGGGAGTACCAGTACCAGATCAATGTGGAGCTATATACAGGGAGTACCAGATCAATGTGGAGCTATATACAGGAAATACCAGATCAATGTGGAGCTATATACAGGAAGTACCAGATCAATGTGGAGCTATATACAGGAAGTACCAGATCAATGTGGAGCTATATACAGGAAGTACCAGATCAATGTGGAGCTATATACAGGAAGTACCAGATCAATGTGGAGCTATATACAGGAAGTACCAGATCAATGTGGAGCTATATACAGGAAGTACCAGATCAATGTGGAGCTATATACAGGGAGTACCAGTCCCAGATCAATGTGGAGCTATATACAGGAAGTACCAGATCAATGTGGAGCTATATACAGGAAGTACCAGATCAATGTGGAGCTATATACAGGAAGTACCAGATCAATGTGGAGCTATATACAGGAAGTACCAGATCAATGTGGAGCTATATACAGGGAGTACCAGTACCAGATCAATGTGGAGCTATATACAGGGAGTACCAGATCAATGTGGAGCTATATACAGGAAGTACCAGATCAATGTGGAGCTATATACAGGAAGTACCAGATCAATGTGGAGCTATATACAGGAAGTACCAGATCAATGTGGAGCTATATACAGGAAGTACCAGATCAATGTGGAGCTATATACAGGAAGTACCAGTACCAGATCACTGTGGAGCTATATACAAGGAGTACCAGATCAATGTGGAGCTATATACAGGGAGTACCAGTACCAGATCAATGTGGAGCTATATAAATGAAGTACCAGATCAATGTGGAGCTATATACAGGGAGTACCAGATCAATGTGGAGCTATATACAGGGAGTACCAGATCAATGTGGAGCTATATACAGGAAGTACCAGTCCCAGATAACTGTGGAGCTATATACATGAAGTACCAGTCCCAGATAACTGTGGAGCTATATACAGGAAGTACCAGTCCCAGATCACTGTGGTGCTATATACAGGGAGTCCCAGATCAATGTGGAGCTATATACAGGGAGTCCCAGATCAATGTGGAGCTATATACAGGACGTACCAGATCAATGTGGAGCTATATACAGGGAGTACCAGTCCCAGATAATTGTGGAGCTATATATATGAAGTATCAGATCAATGTGTAGCTATATACAGGAAGTACCAGATCAATGTGGAGCTATATACAGGGAGTACCAGATCAATGTGGAGCTATATACAGGAAGTACCAGATCAATGTGGAGCTATATACAGGAAGTACCAGATCAATGTGGAGCTATATACAGGAAGTACCAGATCAATGTGTAGCTATATACAGGAAGTACCAGATCAATGTGGAGCTATATACAGGAAGTACCAGATCAATGTGGAGCTATATACAGGAAGTACCAGTACCAGATCACTGTGGAGCTATATACAAGGAGTACCAGATCAATGTGGAGCTATATACAGGGAGTACCAGTACCAGATCAATGTGGAGCTATATACATGAAGTACCAGATCAATGTGGAGCTATATACAGGGAGTACCAGATCAATGTGGAGCTAAATGCAGGGAGTACCAGATCAATGTGGAGCTATATACAGGAAGTACCAGTCCCAGATAACTGTGGAGCTATATACATGAAGTACCAGTCCCAGATGACTGTGGAGCTATATACAGGAAGTACCAGTCCCAGATCACTGTGGTGCTATATACAGGAAGTACCAGATCAATGTGTAGCTATATACAGGAAGTACCAGAACAATGTGGAGCTACATACAGGGAGTCCCAGATCAATGTGGAGCTATATACAGGAAGTACCAGATCATTGTGGAGCTATATACAGGGAGTACCAGTCCCAGATAACTGTGGAGCTATATATATGAAGTACCAGATCAATGTGTAGCTATATACAGGAACTACCAGATCAATGTGGAGCTATATACAGGGAGTACCAGATCAATGTGGAGCTATATACAGGGAGTACCAGATCAATGTGGAGCTATATACAGGAAGTACCAGATCAATGTGGAGCTATATACAGGGAGTACCAGATCAATGTGGAGCTATATACAGTAAGTACCAGATCAATGTGGAGCTATATACAGGGAGTACCAGTCCCAGATCAATGTGGAGCTATATACAGGAAATACCAGATCAATGTGGAGCTATATACAGGGAGTACAAGATCAATGTGGAGCTATTTCAGGAAGTACCAGATCAATGTGGAGCTATATACAGGAAGTACCAGTCCCAGATCAATGTGTAGCTATATACAGGAAGTACCAGATCAATGTGTAGCTATATACAGGAAGTACCAGATCAATGTGTAGCTATATACAGGGAGTACCTGATCAATGTGTAGCTATATACAGGAAGTACCAGATCAATGTGGAGCTATATACAGGAAGTAACAGATCAATGTGGAGCTATATACAGGAAGTAACAGATCAATGTGGAGCTATATACAGGAAGTACCAGATCAATGTGGAGCTATATACAGGGAGTACCAGATCAATGTGGTGCTATATACAGGAAGTACCAGATCAATGTGGAGCTATATACAGGGAGTACCAGATCAATGTGGAGCTATATACAGGGAGTACCAGATCAATGTGGAGCTATATACAGGGAGTACCAGTCCTAGATCAATGTGGAGCTATATACAGGAAGTACCAGATCAATGTGTAGCTATATGCAGAAAGTACCAGATCAATGTGGAGCTATATACAGGGAGTATCAGATCAATGTGGAGCTATATACAGGGAGTACCAGATCAATGTGGAGCTATATACAGGAATTACCAGATCAATGTGGAGCTATATACAGGGAGTACCAGATCAATGTGGAGCTATATACAGGAAGTTCCAGATCAATATGGAGCTATATACAGGGAGTACCAGATCAATGTGTAGCTATATACAGGGAGTACCAGATCAATGTGGAGCTATATACAGGAATTACCAGATCAATGTGGAGCTATATACAGGGAGTACCAGATCAATGTGGAGCTATATACAGGGAGTACCAGATCAATGTGGAGCTATATACAGGGAGTACCAGTACCAGATCAATGTGGAGCTAAATACAGGGAGTACCAGTACCAGATCAATGTGGAGCTATATAAAGGAAGTACCATTACCAGATCAATGTGGAGCTATATACAGGGAGTACCAGTACCAGATCAATGTAGAGCTATATACAGGAAGTACCAGTACCAGATCAATGTGGAGCTATATACAGGCAGTACCAGATCAATGTGTAGCTATATACAGGAAGTACCAGATCAATGTGGAGCTATATACAGTAAGTACCAGATCAATGTGGAGCTATATACAGTAAGTACCAGATCAATGTGGAGCTATATACAGGGAGTACCAGTCCCAGATCAATGTGGAGCTATATACAGGAAATACCAGATCAATGTGGAGCTATATACAGGGAGTACAAGATCAATGTGGAGCTATTTCAGGAAGTACCAGATCAATGTGGAGCTATATACAGGGAGTACCAGTCCCAGATCAATGTGTAGCTATATACAGGAAGTACCAGATCAATGTGTAGCTATATACAGGAAGTACCAGATCAATGTGGAGCTATATACAGGGAGTACCTGATCAATGTGTAGCTATATACAGGAAGTACCAGATCAATGTGGAGCTATATACAGGAAGTAACAGATCAATGTGGAGCTATATACAGGAAGTACCAGATCAATGTGGAGCTATATACAGGAAGTACCAGATCAATTTGGAGCTATATACAGGGAGTACCAGATCAATGTGGTGCTATATACAGGAAGTACCAGATCAATGTGGAGCTATATACAGGGAGTACCAGATCAATGTGGAGCTATATACAGGGAGTACCAGATCAATATGGAGCTATATACAGGGAGTACCAGTCCTAGATCAATGTGGAGCTATATACAGGAAGTACCAGATCAATGTGTAGCTATATACAGAAAGTACCAGATCAATGTGGAGCTATATACAGGGAGTACCAGATCAATGTGGAGCTATATACAGGGAGTACCAGATCAATGTGGAGCTATATACAGGAAGTTCCAGATCAATATGGAGCTATATACAGGGAGTACCAGATCAATGTGGAGCTATATACAGGGAGTACCAGATCAATGTGGAGCTATATACAGGAATTACCAGATCAATGTGAAGCTATATACAGGGAGTACCAGTCCTAGATAACTGTGGAGCTATATACAGGGAGTACCAGATCAATGTGGAGCTATATACAGGAAGTTCCAGATCAATATGGAGCATATACAGGGAGTACCAGATCAATGTGGAGCTATATACAGGGAGTACCAGATCAATGTGGAGCTATATACAGGAATTACCAGATCAATGTGAAGCTATATACAGGGAGTACCAGTCCCAGATCAATGTGGAGCTATATACAGGAAGTACCAGATCAATGTGGAGCTATATACAGGGAGTACCAGATCAATGTGGAGCTATATACAGGGAGTACCAGTACCAGATCAATGTGGAGCTAAATACAGGGAGTACCAGTACCAGATCAATGTGGAGCTATATACAGGGAGTACCAGTACCAGATCAATGTGGAGCTATATACAGGGAGTACCAGATCAATGTGGAGCTATATACAGGGAGTACCAGTACCAGATCAATGTGGAGCTATATACAGGAAGTACCAGTACCAGATCAATGTGGAGCTATATACAGGCAGTACCAGTACCAGATCAATGTGGAGCTATATACAGGGAGTACCAGTACCAGATCAATGTAGAGCTATATACAGGAAGTACCAGTACCAGATCAATGTGGAGCTATATACAGGCAGTACCAGATCAATGTGTAGCTATATACAGGAAGTACCAGATCAATGTGGAGCTATATACAGGGAGTACCAGTACCAGATCAATGTGGAGCTATATACAGGGAGTACCAGTACCAGATCAATGTGGAGCTATATACAGGGAGTACCAGATCAATGTGGAGTTATATACAAGGAGTACCAGTACCAGATCAATGTGGAGCTATATACAGGGAGTACCAGTACCAGATCAATGTGGAGCTATATACAGGGAGTACCAGTACCAGATCAATGTGGAGCTATATACAGGGAGTACCAGATCAATGTGGAGCTATATACAGGGAGTACCAGTACCAGATCAATGTGGAGCTTATACAGGGAGTACCAGTCCAGATGAATGTGGAGCTTATACAGGGAGTACCAGTAACAGTCAATGTGGAGCAGATACAGGGATAGTACAGATATTTGAGGAGTATATGTACAGGAAGAGCCAGGATAATGTGGAGCTAGTACAGGATCAGTAAAAATACGGAGCTATTAAGGTAGATAGTACATTACAAGGGAGTACCAGTAACAGATCAATGTGCAGAGGTAAGAGGTATTTGAGGTAGATATGTACATGAAGGCAGGGTAAATTGACTAGGCGTCAGGATAGATAATAATACGGTATTTGAGGTAGATATGTACATGAAGGCAGGGTAAAGTGACTAGGCATCAGGATAGATAATAATAAGCTATTTGAGGTAAATATGTACATGAAGGCAGGGTAAAGTGACTAGGCATCAGGATAGATAATAATAAGGTATTTGAGGTAGATATGTACATGAAGGCAGGGTAAAGTGACTAGGCATCAGGATAGATAATAATAAGCTATTTGAGGTAGATATGTACATGAAGGCAGGGTAAAGTGACTAGGCATCAGGATAGATAATAATAAGGTATTTGAGGTAGATATGGACATGAAGGCAGGGTAAAGTGACTAGGCATCAGGATAGATAATAATAAGCTATTTGAGGTAGATATGTACATGAAGGCAGGGTAAAGTGACTAGCATCAGGATATATAATAATAAGGTATTTGAGGTAGATATGTACATGAAGGCAGGGTAAAGTGACTAGGCATCAGGATAGATAATAATAAGGTATTTGAGGTAGATATGTACTTGAAGGCAGGGTAAAGTGACTAGGCATCAGGATAGATAATAATAAGGTATTTGAGGTAGATATGTACATGAAGGCAGGGTAAAGTGACTAGGCATCAGGATAGATAATAATAAGGTATTTGAGGTAGATATGTACTTGAAGGCAGGGTAAAGTGACTAGGCATCAGGATAGATAATAATATGGTATTTGAGGTAGATATGTACATGAAGGCAGGGTAAAGTGACTAGGTATCAGGATAGATAATAATAAGCTATTTGAGGTAGATATGTACATGAAGGCAGGGTAAAGTGACTAGGCATCAGGATAGATAATAATAAGCTATTTGAGGTAGATATGTACATGAAGGCAGGGTAAAGTGACTAGGCATCAGGATAGATAATAATAAGGTATTTGAGGTAGATATGTACATGAAGGCAGGGTAAAGTGACTAGGCATCAGGATAGATAAAAGTAAAATAAAGAACAGAGTAGCAGCATATGATGAATGTAAAAGTGTGTGTTATATGTGTATGTGAATGTGTGTGGGTTCTGTGTATGTTATAGTCTCATGAGTGTGCATACAGGGTCAGTGCAGGATAGGGTCAATGCAGATAATCCATGAAACCAATTAATTAACTATTGGCTATTTAGCAGTCTTATGGCTTTGGGGTAGAAGCTGTCTGCCCGTTGGTCCGAGAACCGATGCTCCGGTACCAGAATGTACTTTGGCATTTTTTCAGGCCTTCCTCTGACACCACCTGATATAGAGGTCCTGGATGGCAGGGAGCTCGGCCCCAGTGATGTACTGGGCAATCCGCATCACCCTCTGTAGCGCTTTGCGGTTGAGCCAGTCAAGATGCTCTTGATAGTGCAGCTGTAGACCTTTTTGAGGATCCGACGGCCCATGCCAAATATTTTCAGCGTCCTGAGGGGAAGAGGTGCTGTCGTGCCCTCTTCAAGACTGTGCTGGTGGGTCAATGTTAAGTCCTTAGTGATGTGGACGCCAAGGAACTTGAATCTCTCGACCCGCTCCACTACAGGCCCGTCGATGAGAATGGGGGCGTGTTCTCTCAATTTTCTCCCGTAGTTCACGATCAGCTCCTTGGTGTTACTGGATGTTGAGGGAGAGGCTGTTGTCCTGGCAACACACTGCTACGTCTCTGACCTCCTCCCTGGAGGCTGTCTCGTCGCCATTGGTAATCAGGCCTACCACCGTTGTGTCGTCAGCTAACTTGATGATGGTGTTGGAGTTGTGCGTGGCCACCCAGTCGTGGGTGAACAAGGGAGTACAGGAGGGGACTAAGCACGCACCCCTGAGGGGCCCCTGTGTTGAGGATCAGCGTGGCAGGTGTGTTGTTGCCTACCCTTACCACCTGGGGGCGGCCCGTCAGGAAGTCCAGGATCCAGTTGCAGAGGGAGGTGTTCAGTCCCAGGGTCCCGAACTTGGTGATGAGCTTGGAGGGGAATATGTTGCTGAACTCTGAGCAGTAGTCTATGAACAGCATTCTCACATAGTTATTTCCCCTCTTGTCCAGGTGGGAGAGGGCAGTGTGAAGTGCAATTGAGATTGCGTCATCTGTGGATCTGTTGGGGCGGTATGTGAATTGGAGTGGGTCCAGGGTGTCTGGGATGATGGTGTAGATGTGTTGATGTCAGTCCCCTGCCCTGAACCCTAGAGGCTGTTCTAGCCAGCTGCCACCCAGTACTCTACGGCTGCCCGATGTACATAGAGTCATTGAACACTGGTCACTTACTAAATGTTTATATACTGTTTCACCCACTTTATATGAATATACTGTATTCTAGTCATGGCTCATCCTGTATAGCTTATTTTAAAATGTTTCTGGATTATGTGTATTTTTATATTTGTTATTAAAAATAATAATTGTTGGAGCTAGAAACACCAGCATTTCGCTGACCTGCAATAACATCTGCAAATCTGTGTACGCGACCAATAAACTAATTTGATTTGATGACCAACCTTTCAAATTGTTCCTGTAATTACAGATGTGAGTGGTAGTCATTTTAGGCAGATTACCTTGGAGTTCTTGGGAACAGGAATAATGGTGGTCAGCTTGAAACATGTTGGGATTACCGACTGGGACAAGGAGAGATTGAAAATGTCTGTGTAGACACTTGCCAGCTGGTCTGTGCATGCTCTGAGAACGTGCCCTATTATTCCATCTGGCCCGGCGGCCTTGTGATTGTTAACCTGTTTTAACGTTTTGCTCACATCGGCCATGGAGAGCGAGATCACACAGTCATCCAGAACAACAGGGATTGTCATGCAGGACTCTGTTGTTTTCCTCGAAGCATAAAAGCCATTTAGCTCGTTTTGGGAGTTCTGCATCACTGGGCATCTCACGGCTGGGTTTCCCTTTGTAATCCGTTACCGTCTGCAAGCCCTGCCACATCCAATGAGCGTCAGAGCCGGTGTAATAGGATTCCCCCTTCCCCCTATACGACGAGCGTCGGAGCCGGTGTAATAGGATTCCCCCTTCCCCCTATACGACGAGCGTCAGAGCCGGTGTAATAGGATTCCCCCTTCCCCCTATACGACGAGCGTCAGAGCCGGTGTAATAGGATTCCCCCTTCCTCCTATACGACGAGCGTCGGAGCCGGTGTAATAGGATTCCCCCTTCCCCCTATACGACGAGCGTCGGAGCCGGTGTAATAGGATTCCCCTTCCTCCTATACGACGAGCGTCAGAGCCGGTGTAATAGGATTCCCCCTTCCTCCTATACGGCGAGCGTCAGAGCCGGTGTAATAGGATTCCCCCTTCCTCCTATACGACGAGCGTCAGAGCCGGTGTAATAGGATTCCCCCTTCCCCCTATACGACGAGCGTCGGAGCCGGTGTAATAGGATTCCCCCTTCCCCCTATACGACGAGCGTCGGAGCCGGTGTAATAGGATTCCCCCTTCCTCCTATACGACGAGCGTCAGAGCCAGTGTAATAGGATTCCCCCTTCCCCCTATACGACGAGCGTCGGAGCCGGTGTAATAGGATTCCCCCTTCCCCCTATACGACGAGCGTCGGAGCCGGTGTAATAGGATTCCCCCTTCCCCCTATACGACGAGCGTCGGAGCCGGTGTAATAGGATTCCCCCTTCCTCCTATACGACGAGCGTCAGAGCCGGTGTAATAGGATTCCCCCTTCCCCCTATACGACGAGCGTCGGAGCCGGTGTAATAGGATTCCCCCTTCCCCCTATACGACGAGCGTCGGAGCCGGTGTAATAGGATTCCCCCTTCCCCCTATACGACGAGCGTCGGAGCCGGTGTAATAGGATTCCCCCTTCCTCCTATACGACGAGCGTCGGAGCCGGTGTAATAGGATTCCCCCTTCCCCCTATACGACGAGCGTCGGAGCCGGTGTAATAGGATTCCCCCTTCCTCCTATACGACGAGCGTCAGAGCCGGTGTAATAGGATTCCCCCTTCCCCCTATACGACGAGCGTCGGAGCCGGTGTAATAGGATTCCCCCCTTCCCCCTATACGACGAGCGTCGGAGCCGGTGTAATATGATTCCCCCTTCCCCCTATACGACGAGCGTCGGAGCCGGTGTAATAGGATTCCCCCTTCCTCCTATACGACGAGCGTCAGAGCCGGTGTAATAGGATTCCCCCTTCCCCCTATACGACGAGCGTCGGAGCCGGTGTAATAGGATTCCCCCTTCCCCCTATACGACGAGCGTCGGAGCCGGTGTAATAGGATTCCCCCTTCCTCCTATACGACGAGCGTCAGAGCCGGTGTAATAGGATTCCCCCTTCCTCCTATACGACGAGCGTCAGAGCCGGTGTAATAGGATTCCCCCTTCCCCCTATACGACGAGCGTCAGAGCCGGTGTAATAGGATTCCCCCTTCCCCCTATACGACGAGCGTCGGAGCCGGTGTAATAGGATTCCCCCTTCCCCCTATACGACGAGCGTCAGAGCCGGTGTAATAGGATTCCACCTTCCCCCTATACGACGAGCGTAAGAGCCGGTGTAATAGGATTCCCCCTTCCTCCTATACGACGAGCGTCGGAGCCGGTGTAATAGGATTCCCCCTTCCTCCTATACGACGAGCGTCAGAGCCGGTGTAATAGGATTCCCCCTTCCTCCTATACGACGAGCGTCAGTGCCGGTGTAATAGGATTCCCCCTTCCTCCTATACGACGAGCGTCGGAGCCGGTGTAATAGGATTCCCCCTTCCCCCTATACGACGAGCGTCAGAGCCGGTGTAATAGGATTCCCCCTTCCCCCTATACGACGAGCGTCGGAGCCGGTGTAATAGGATTCCCCCTTCCTCCTATACGACGAGCGTCAGAGCCGGTGTAATAGGATTCCCCCTTCCTCCTATACGACGAGCGTCGGAGCCGGTGTAATAGGATTCCCCCCTTCCCCCTATACGACGAGCGTCAGAGCCGGTGTAATAGGATGCCCCCTTCCCCCTATACGACGAGCGTCGGAGCCGGTGTAATAGGATTCCCCCTTCCTCCTATACGACGAGCGTCAGAGCCGGTGTAATAGGATTCCCCCTTCCTCCTATACGACGAATGTCGGAGCCGGTGTAATAGGATTCCCCCTTCCCCCTATACGACGAGCGTCGGAGCCGGTGTAATAGGATTCCCCCCTTCCTCCTATACGACGAGCGTCAGAGCCGGTGTAATAGGATTCCCCCTTCCCCCTATACGACGAGCGTCAGAGCCGGTGTAATAGGATTCCCCCTTCCCCATATACGACGAGCGTCGGAGCCGGTGTAATAGGATTCCCCCTTCCCCCTATACGACGAGCGTCAGAGCCGGTGTAATAGGATTCCACCTTCCCCCTATACGACGAGCGTCAGAGCCGGTGTAATAGGATTCCCCCTTCCTCCTATACGACGAGCGTCGGAGCCGGTGTAATAGGATTCCCCCTTCCTCCTATACGACGAGCGTCAGAGCCGGTGTAATAGGATTCCCCCTTCCCCCTATACGACGAGCGTCGGAGCCGGTGTTATAGGATTCCCCCTTCCCCCTATACGACGAGCGTCGGAGCCGGTGTAATAGGATTCCCCCTTCCCCCTATACGACGAGCGTCGGAGCCGGTGTAATAGGATTCCCCCTTCCTCCTATACGATGAGCGTCGGAGCCGGTGTAATAGGATTCCACCTTCCCCCTATACGACGAGCGTCGGAGCCGGTGTAATAGGATTCCCCCTTCCTCCTATACGACGAGCGTCAGAGCCGGTGTAATAGGATTCCCCCTTCCCCCTATACGACGAGCGTCGGAGCCGGTGTAATAGGATTCCCCCTTCCCCCTATACGACGAGCGTCGGAGCCGGTGTATAGGATTCCCCCCTTCCCCCTATACGACGAGCGTCGGAGCCGGTGTAATAGGATTCCCCCTTCCCCCTATACGACGAGCGTCGGAGCCGGTGTAATAGGATTCCCCCTTCCCCCTATACGACGAGCGTCAGAGCCGGTGTAATAGGATTCCCCCTTCCCCCTATACGACGAGCGTCGGAGCCGGTGTAATAGGATTCCCCCTTCCTCCTATACGACGAGCGTCAGAGCCGGTGTAATAGGATTCCCCCTTCCTCCTATACGACGAGCGTCAGAGCCGGTGTAATAGGTTTCCCCCTTCCCCCTATACGACGAGCGTCGGAGCCGGTGTAATTGGATTCCCCCTTCCCCCTATACGACGAGCGTCGGAAACGGTGTAATAGGATCCCCCCTTCCTCCTATACGACGAGCGTCAGAGCCGGTGTAATAGGATTCCCCCTTCCTCCTATACGACGAGCGTCAGAGCTGGTGTAATAGGATTCCCCCTTCCCTCTATACGACGAGCGTCAGAGCCGGTGTAATAGGATTCCCCCTTCCCCCTATACGACGAGCGTCGGAGCCGGTGTAATAGGATTCCCCCTTCCCCCTATACGACGAGCGTCAGAGCCGGTGTAATAGGATTCCACCTTCCCCCCTATACGACGAGCGTCAGAGCCGGTGTAATAGGATTCCCCCTTCCTCCTATACGACGAGCGTCGGAGCCGGTGTAATAGGATTCCCCCTTCCTCCTATACGACGAGCGTCAGAGCCGGTGTAATAGGATTCCCCCTTCCTCCTATACGACGAGCGTCAGAGCCGGTGTAATAGGATTCCCCCTTCCTCCTATACGACGAGCGTCAGAGCCGGTGTAATAGGATTCCCCCTTCCCCCTATACGACGAGCGTCGGAGCCGGTGTAATAGGATTCCCCCTTCCTCCTATACGACGAGCGTCAGAGCCGGTGTAATATGATTCCCCCTTCCTCCTATATTGTCCTTTTGCATGTTTGATGTCTTGTCTGAGGTCGTAGCGGGTTTTTCATTGCATGCGTCCATGTCCCGTTCTTTGTAAGTGGCAGCTCTAGCCTTTAGCTCAGTGTGGATGTTGCCTGTAATCTATGGTTTTTGGTTTGGATATGTACATATGGTCACTGTGGTGATGATGTCGTCAATGCACTTATTAATGAAGCCGGTGACTGATGTGGTAAACTCCTTAATGCCGTCGGATGAAACCCGGAACATATCCCAGTCTGTAGTAACGAAACGGTCTTGTAGCCTCGCGTCTGTTTCATCGGACCACTTCCGTATTGAGCGTGTCACTGGTACTTCCTGTTTTAATATTTGTTTGTAAAAACGGAAAGATAGAGATGGTCTGATTTTCCGAAAGGAGGGCCTTGTTTGCATTTCTGTGGGAAGAACAAAAAGAGTCTATAGAGTTTTCTGCGCCCCTAGTGGTGCAGGAGACGTGTTGTTAGGAGTGAGGTAGAACAGTTTTAAGTCCCCACGTTAAAGTCACATAACACTGTCAGGTGAAACACTAGGGGTTATCGTCTATCTTAAAGAGCAGAGACGAGAAGGCTTGGGATGTGTCCCAAATGGCTATTCGGCGCACTACTCTTTATTTACTTCAACTTTTTTTAGCTGTTTACTTGGGCCCATAGGGCGCTGGTGAAAAGGAGTGCCCTATATTTAGGGAACAGGATGCCATTTGGGACTCAGCCTTAGCCTGACTGATGGAGTAATAAAATGTTCTTGTGTATACAGAACATATTTCATCCTGGTACCTGCACTTCCTCTGGTTAAAAGCTGCTTCATCAATCTTCACACACACAGAGGAAGAGACGAGTGTTACTTCTAAACAAAGGAAAAGAGAGAGAGCGAGAGGAAGAGATGGAGTGAGAGGAAAGAGAGAGCGAGAGGGAGCGAGAGAGGGAGACAGAGAGGGAGAGAGGGAAAGAGAGCGAGACAGAGAGAGAGCGACACAGAGAGAGGGAGACAGAGGGGAAGAGTGGGGAGGAAGAGAGAGGGGAAGAGACAGAGAGGGGAAGAGACAGAGAGGGAGAGAGGGAGGAAGAGAGAGGGAGGAAGAGAGAGGGGAAGAGACAGAGAGAGGGAGACAGAGAGAGGGAGACAGAGAGGGAGGGAGACAGAGAGGAAGAGAGGGAGACAGAGAGAGGGAGACAGAGAGGGAGACAGAGAGGGAGACAGAGAGGGAGACAGAGGGAGAAAGAGGAAAGAGGAGAGAGAGAGGAAGAGAAGAATAGGAGACGATAAGAGGCATACGTTAAGGGAGGAGACGAGATGATGGAGGGAGGGAACTGGATGCAGGTGTCTCCAGAAGATGAGTAATGGGAATACTAGATTCGTACGTTAGGTTCAGTGCCTGTGAGCCGTACTTGGTTAGTCTGGTTTATTTCGACTTTCGCATGACTCAGCAGGAGAAGGTTGGAAGAGATGTATTGGGACCAGAGTCAGGAAGTCAGAGGGAGGGAGACAGAGAGAGAAGGAGCGAGAGGCTCCATAATGCCTGGAATGTAAAATAACATTAATAACCGGTTCCCATTCATTTAAAATAACAGTTATTTTCCAGAACAGTATACATCATTTTCGTTTCTGGTTTGGGTTCTGCTCCTCAAATAATTTAGTAATTTTCAGTTTTTCGGTTCTGTTTCCTGAACCAAGCTGTTGGAATACTACAAAAACGTAAAGACCAAGACTGCAGGTTTACAAATGCTTACTGTTGATTTGTCACTGTCACCTGCCTGCAGAACACCTTGACTGGATCAGTTCTTCGTCCCAAATGGCACCCTATCCCCTATGGACCCAGGTTAAAATAAGTGCACTACGTATGGAACGGGTTACTATTTGGGACAGAGCCCAGATCTAGAATTGACCCTCCTTGCCAGTTACTCTCGCCCACTACCCTGGTCCAATACCGCTCAGACCCCCTGTCAGTTTAAGTGCACTTGGGGATTTATTTATTAGCAGCACTTGTAAACTTTCCCATAAAAACCCAAGTGAACTTCTCTATGAGGACGGTAAGTGCAGTTCTCCATTCATCACAGGCTGGGTTTGAGCCAGGCAGATGGCCTCTTAGACAGTCTGACAAACGCTCAGAGAAACAGACAGAGAGGAGAGATGGGGGAGGGGAGGAGAGTGAGGGAGAGAGATTGGGGGGAGGGAGGAGATGGGGGAGGGAGGAGAGGGCTTCTGATGGATGGGGGAGGCCGCGAGGGGAGCCGGGGGAGATCTCTCTGTGGGGTATGGAATTTAGTTTTTTTGCCAGATCCAGAGTTGGGGAGGCAAGAGACAGAGAAAAAAAGAGAAAAACACTCAATGACGCAATGAATTGCTAATCTTCTGGGTCTGACGGCCAAGTAAGTATAACGTTCCGATGGTTCCTGTTTCCAGTTGGGTTCGAGGTATCCCTCCCAGTGTTTGGAGGGGGGCCCTGCTGCCTGTCAGCTCATGCTTTGCTCCAGACCCACAAACAGATCTGGAAAGCCTAGGTTACAACAGCCACCAACCAACCTCCAAGCTAATTAAATTCAGGTGTGTGTAAATAGGCTCTTAGCCTTCCGGGCCATCCTCTCTCCTGGCCAGCAGATGTAGCCAATGAGCCGGAACCGACCCCTCTCCTGAACTCCGACCCGGCGGCCATCTGCCTGGACCTGTGGACAACAGAGAAACGATACCAAATCAAATTGTATTTGCCACATGCGCCGAATACAACAGGTGTAGACCTTACAGTGAAATGCTTACTGACGAGCCCTTAACCAACAATGCAGTTAATCAAAATAAAAAATAAAAAAAGTAACAAATATAGAAGTAAAAAATAAAAAAATAGCGAAAAATGAAAGAGAGTAAAATAAAGTACTGGAGACTATAGGCCCCCGAGGGGCCCCCGTGTTGAGGATCAGCGAAGTGGAGATGTTGTTTCCTACTTTCACCACCTGGGGGCAGCCCGTCAGGAAGTCCAGGATCCAGTTGCAGAGTGAGGTGTTTAGTCCCAGGGTCCTTAGCTTAGTGATGAGCTTTGAGGGCACTATGGTGTTGAACGCTGAGCTGTAGTCAATGAACATCATTCTCACATAGGTGTTCCTCTTGTCCAGGTGGGAAAGGGCAGTGTGGAGTACAATAGAGATTGCATCATCTGTGGATCTGTTGGGGCGGTATGCAAATTGGAGTGGGTCTAGGGTTTCTGGGATAATGGTGCTGATGTGAGCCATGACTTCATGGCTACAGACCTGAGTGCTACGGGTCGGTAGTCATTTAGGCAGGTTACCTTCGCTTTCTTGGGCACAGGGACTATGGTGGTCTGTTTGGTGGAGTGAGAGAAACCACCTGGTCACTCTATCGTTGGTCTCCTTGTTCCTGGACATCCAGACTAGAGGAGCAGAGTGAGGTAGTACTTTAATTTCTTCAATGCCCACTGCATTGCTAGGCACTCTCTCTCTCCACTCTTGAGAATTTGGTTTCTCAGGCAACAGCTTACGGCTGATGTATAGGATGGGAAGCTCCTCCCCTCGTACTTCTTGGGACAAGACCGCTCCCACCCCTGTGTCGGAGGCATCAGTCTGGGGTCTCAGGACCCTATCCATTAGCCTCTGAAAAGTAGGAGGAGCTCCATGCTGGCCGAAGCGTAAAACCGTGTAACGGTACAGCCCATTTGGCAAAGGCAGTCTTCTCCCTCGCCTCTGGGGAACATGCTTAGTAAGATCTAGGGTGCTGATATACAGGGCGTCGCCCAGGAGGTCAATCAGCTCATCTACACGTGGCATAGGATAAGCGTCAAATTTTGATATCTCATTTAGTTTTCGTAAGTCATTGCAAAACCTTACCGACACGTCCGTCTTCGGCACTAAGACGATCGGGCTGCACCATTCACTCTGGGACGGCTCAATAATCCTCATCTTTAGCATCTGGTCCTCCTCCTTTTTGATGGCCACCTGTCTGGCCTCTGGGATCCTAAAAGGCCTTAATGTTACCTTCATTCCAGGTTTTGTGGAGGTGCGTCAAGGTTGTGCGCCCTGGGAGGGGAGAGAAGACGTCCCTGCTCTGGTCCACTAGTCCCCCCATCTCTTGCCGCTGTAGTTTTGTAAGCTGGCTGCTGATGGCAACCTCTTGAGCTGCTTCTGTGGGAACAGGGGACACAGCAAACACCAAGCAATGACTCTCGGGCGTGCCACTTTTTGAGAAGGTTAACGTGGTATATTTGCACCGCCTTCCGGCGCCCTGGCTGCCGGTCTTCTCCAGGATCTCGTTTGGTCCCTTCCAGGTGGCCAGAAACATATTCTCTGTTGTGGGCACCAGTATCCGAACTCTCTCCCCATTCTGGAATTCTCTGGGTTGAGTTCACCGATTGTACACCCTCCTCTGCGCTTCTTGGGCTTGTGCCATATGCTCTCTTACCATTGGCCACAACTTCTGCATCCAATCACCCATTTCAGCCACCTTCAGATTCAGGACCTTTACAATGTCCAGGAGGCGCCGCGGTAGGTAGTCCAATATAGGAGCTTGAACAAAAAGAGCAAATATGGCAACAACTGGTCCCAGTTCCCTCCATCCAGGTCTACTACCTTACGGAGCATGTTCTTTAAGGTTTTATTAAACCTTTCAACAAGCCCATCTGTCTGAGGGTGGTATACAGAAGTGCGGATCTGTTTTACCTTCAGGAGCTTGCACAAGTCCCGTATGATCCGGGACATGAAGGGGGTCCCCTGGTCGGTGAGGATCTCCTTGGCTATTCCCACTCGGCTGAAGAACATCACCAGTTCCTTAGCAATACCTTTTTAGGTCATAGTTCTTAGGGGAATGGCCTCTGGGTAGCGGGTGGCATAGTCTAGAATCACCAGGATATATTGGTGCCCTTTGGCGGACTTTACCAGGGGCCCCACCAGGTCCATTGCAATTCTGTCAAATGGGACATCTATGATAGGAAGAGGAATTAGAGGATATAGGTGCAGAGAGTTGGCATTTGGGACACAATCGGCAATAATCCTCCTCTGCCCTTACCACTCCCGGCCAGTAGAAGTGCACCAGGACCCTGTCCTTTGTCTTCTGGACTCCCAGGTGGACTCCAAGGACATGTGAGTGGGCTAACTGTAACATGGTGGGGACATGTAGTTTGTTTCACTTTAGCATAATACATAATACAACAGCTGCATCTTAATCACAAAGCGAGGATATCTAAATTCACTAAATCCCCCATCTTTCCCTAATTTGGTGACCTGGACCCTCGCTTGGGTGAGGTTGGGGTCCTCCAGCTGGGCCATTACGAACTGGCCTTTGAGGTTGAGACAGAGGGGCACTGGGCAGCGCAAATAGGGGTTTTCGTCGACTCACTCTGCCCCTACTTAGGTCGTAATGCGCCGTCGCAACCTTCGCTCTCTCTCTCCCGCTACTCTCTCCTCTTCCATCCTGTCATCTCTTCCCTCTGCTAAATCCTTCTCCCTCCGGTCTCCTGATTCTGCCTCCTCGACCCTCCTCTCCTCCCTTTCTGCATCTTTTGACTCTCTATGTCCCCTATCCTCCCGGCCGGCTCGGTCCTCCCCTCCTGCTCCATGGCTTGATGACTCATTGCGAGCTCACAGAACAGGGCTCTGGGCAGCCGAGCGGAAATGGAGGAAAACTAGACTCCCTGCAGACCTGTCATCTTTTCACTCCCTCCTCTCTACTTTTTCTTCCTCTGTTTCTGCTGCTAAAGCCACTTTCTACCACTCTAAATTTCAAGCCTCTGCCTCTAACCCTAGGAAGCTCTTTGCCACCTTCTCCTCCCTGCTGAATCCTCCTCCTCCTACCCCTCCCACCTCCCTCTCTGTGGATGACTTCGTCAATCATTTTGAAAATAAGGTTGAAAACATCCGATCCTCATTTATTAAGTCAAATGACACTGCTGGTCCTGCTCACACTGCCCTACCCTATGCTTTGACTTCTTTCTCCCCTCTCTCTCCGGATGAGATCTTGCGACTTGTGACGGCCGGCCGCCCAACAACCTGCCCGCTTGACCCTATCCCCTCTCTTCTCCAGACCATTTCCGGAGACCTTCTCCCTTACCTCACCCATCAACTCATCCTTGACCGCTGGCTATGTCCCTTCCATCTTCAATGAGGGCGAGAGTTGCACCCCTCCTCAATAAACCTACACTCAATCCTTCCGATGTCAATAACTACAGACCAGTATCCCTTCTTTATTTTCTCTCCAAAACGATTGAGCGTGCCGTCTTTAGCCAACTCTCCTGCTATCTCTCTCAGAATGACCTTCTTGATCCTAACCAGTCAGGTTTCAAGACTGGTCATTCAACTGAGACTGCTCTTCTCTGTGTCACGGAGGCTGTCCGCACTGCCAAAGCTAACTCTCTCTCCTCTGCTCTTATCCTTCTAGACCTATCTGCTGCCTTTGATACTGTGAACCATCAGATCCTCCTCTCCACCCTCTCCGAGTTGGGCATCTCCAGCGCTGCTCACTCTTGGATTGCGTCCTACCTGACAGGTCGCTCCTACCAGGTGGCGTGGCGAGAATCTGTCTCCGCACCACGTGCTCTCACCACTGGTGTCCCCCAGGGCTCAGTTCTAGGCCCTCTCCTATTCTCTCTATACACCAAGTCACTTGGCCGTCATGTCCTCACATTCCCATGTGTCGCC
>LR778264.1:61454524-61517372 GCA_902810595.1 Coregonus sp. 'balchen' | reverse complement strand
TAAATTCCACCAGAAAAACCCATTTCTAGTTTTAAAAAAAAAATATATAATGTCAACCCCCCTAGAGAGAGTTGACACCGGACCAAGTGACCTCCCCCCCCCCCCAAATACCATCAAAAAGTGATTTTAGTGTAGATAATAATATATAGGAGGGGGGTTTTGAGTATAGTATATATTTTTGGTTATGAGTGATAGTGAAAGAGAGAGATACTTACGTGGTTGTATAGTGATTAATGTGTTTTATAGTAGTATAGTATATTAAGGAGGAGGGAGATACAGTATGTTTATTATGTAGTATTGTAGTAGTATATTAATATTATATTGAGAGGGTAGTAGTATGTATATATGTAGTACTTTTTAGTAGTATAGTGTACAGAGAGGGGGAACTTAGTTTTGATAGTGTATGTAATGGTTATATATATTAAATTGTTGGTGTTTATTATGTTGGAGAAGAGGGAGGGTAGTGTACAGTTTAAGTATAATGTAGTAATAGTAGGGTATAGTATATTATATAGAGAGGGTAGTAGAAAGAAAGAAATTATGTAGTTTTAGTATGTATAGTATATATGAGGGGTAGTAGTATGTAATTGTAGTACTTTGAGTGAAGTGATATATAAAAATTTTGAGAGGGGTATAGACAGATAGTATTAAGGGGAGTATTTACGTATGATAGTTTTTAATGGAGGGTAGTGTTGTCTATTTTTTTTACTTTTTTAGTAGTATGTGTTATATTTTGAGGGGTGTGTACAGTATATATTTGTAGAAGAGAGATGGGGAAAAATAAAGAGAGGGGTAGAGAAGAATTTTAAAAGGTAGACAGAGAGAAGAAAAAAGGGGGGAGGGGAAGAGAGAATATTGGAAATGGGGAAGAAAAAAAAAAAAAAAAAAAAATATAAAATTTTATATAATTTTATATATATAAATATAATATATAAATTTTTTTTAAAATGGAGGGTAGTATTTTACCGTTAGTTTAAATATATTTTTGGGGGGTGGGGTAGTATTTATAGTGGAAAAATATAATATGAGGGGTGTTGTTTTAGATATAGTAGTACTTACGTAGTAGTATATATATATATATATATATGAGAGGGTTAGTAGTATAGGTGTATAGAGTATATAATTTATATATATATGCGAGGGTAGTAGTATAGTATAGTAATATGTAGAATACAGTAGAGTAGTATCTGATGGTGGAGAGAGGTGTTGCGGAGTTCCTTCAGTCTGACGGGGAATGGAAAGGAAGCCCCTCTACTGAAGCAGCAGCAGCGGGTGGAGCAATCACACGTCTGCATGGCACGATCACACTGCAGCGCTTGCAGCCAGCAGCAGGGTATTGTAGGAGGACGATTGGAAGACCCCCGCGGGAGAAACAATGCGAGTCTAATGGTAATAAACGTAATGCGTGCTGCACCTACTTATGGTTCTGGGTTGTCCTTCTGGTATAGAGTGTACTGTGCTGCACTATACTTCTGGTTCTGGTGTCCTGTCTTCCTGGTATACTAGCGTGTACTGGTTCTGGTTGTCTCTGGTGGTCCTCTTGAGGAGCAGACAGGAGAGCATGTGTACTCTGGACTAAACCCCTTCATTTATACCCTGAGAAACGTCTCACATATTCCTTGGATGCGAACAGAGGTGGTCATGTGTTCTGGTGAGGATTGGGGACGGGGGGAGGGCAAAGAGTTTCCTGGCAGAAATAGGGTTTAACTCCATCCACACTTGCTGTTCCATGAGTGACGAACAAATTCAGTCTTAACATATCGATTGCGTGGGAAGTTCTGAGGGTGTAATGAGAGACAAGTCACTCCTCCATCCCTCCACCTCCGTCCTCATTCACTCTATGTCTTTACGATGGACAGAAAAAGGAGAGAAGGAATCCTGGATTGATACAAGAGATATAACTAAGATATTTAACATGAATCAGAAAAAAAAAGATGCAGTCATTGTTTTTGTTTTTTAAAGTTGCTTTGTAGATTTGTCCTGTTAATGGGCCCATCATGATAGCATTCTGCTTTTCATAGGGTTAATCTCAATGATGCAGGTTATCAGTTTCACACTGAGTGGACAAACATTATGAAACCCTGACTCGTTCCAGACAAGAGGGAAAGGTGGGATTGAAGCTATGATCCCTTATGATTCACTTGTTAAATTCCACTTCAATCAGTTGTGATGAAGGGGGGAGGGGGAAGGAGACAGGGGTTTTTTCTAAAGAGGAATTCCATAAGGACAACTTGAGACATGGATTGTGTCATTCAGAGGGGGATTGATGGGGCAAGAACAAAAGATGAAAGTGCCTTTGAAGGGGTATGTAGGAGGTGCCAGGCGCACCGGTATTGTGTCAAGAACTGCAACGCTGACTGAGTTTTCACGCTTAAAAGTTTACAGGGGGTCATCCATAGGAATGGCTACCAATAAACACCAAGGGAATCAGCCAAACATGACACAAATGTGGGAAGCATTGGAGTCAAACATGGGCCAGCATCCCGTGTGGAACGCTGTCGACACCTTTGTAGAGTCCTTGCCCTGACGACTTGCGCTGTTCTGAGTGCAAAACGGGGGGCAACTCAATATAGGAAGTGTTCATGTTTTGTACATCAGTGCAATTAATGGTTATGTCTTCACAGACAACATGTTCAGTAAAAATTTGTGCATCAATTCATTCAAACAGCTGTAGTTGTCCCCTGGCGGCACCCCCCAACATTCGACCATATTTAAAGCAGGGATCGGCAAACAGGCTGTGTGATATTTCCCCCTCCATGTAATCAAGGATGAAGTTAGGTTCTTTTCAAATACAATCTCTTTTTGGGGCTTGCTTGTCAGTGGTCAATTAGCGGTGAATTAGGATTTCAAGGTGCTATCTAGGTTTGTTGAGGCTCTTTGTGTTGTAATAAATGTATGTTGCTTTCTGATACATGATCTCACAATACCTTCTATATGATATGTATGAACTATTTCATCTGGGTAATAACTATAAAACAATTCTGTCATTTGCCGGAGTTATAGTTTTGATTAAAGTCCTCAAAATGTATGTTGTTTGCAAAACCCTGGGAAGTGTTGTTAGATTTACCGTGCATGGATTACGACCCAAGGTTGGATTAGACAGTTGTGTGACTTTAGACTACAGTATAGTCCATGGAAAAATTGAAAATAAAACCTGAAATGTATTTGCCCTAGCAGCTAACAGCTGAGAGAGGCAGGCAGGCATTAAGGCATGCATTCAGCAGGCCAGGCAGGCATGCATGCATGCATACATTAGGAGAGGAGAAAACAGACCAGACCCTTTGCCGACCGTTCTCTCACAGTTGAAGTGTACCTATGATCAAAATTGAGACCTCTTACATGCTTTTTGTAAGTAGGAAACTGCAAAATCGGCAGTATCAAATAATCTTCTTCCCCACTGTATATGTTTGAAGAAAAGAGGTTGGGCTAAACTGCATCCTGTCTCAACCCTCGGCCCTGTGTGAAAGAAATGTGTGTTTGGGTTTTTTGCAATTTTAACCGAAACACTTGATTGTCTGTTGACATGGCTTTATAAGTCGATGTTTTCCCCCAACCCAACTTTCCATTCAATGTACAGCAGTACCCTCATGCCAAATTGAGTCAAACGCTTTCTTGAGGACTTTGCCTTATGTTGGTTTGTGGTTGCAATTCAGGTAGACACCGATTACACCGACCGACGCCGACCGACCAGATGAGAGAGAGAGACAACCAGTGTTTTAGTTTTTTGCCCTAGCACTACAACAGCTTGAGACGAGAGAGAGAGAGTGGTGTTGATGGTCTCCTAATGAAATTCATAAAATAACGACCACAAATTCCAATGGTATACGTAACACTTTTTAAACATCATCACTCAGCTCTGGCATCTTCCCCAATATTTGGAAACTAAGGACGGATCACCCCACATGGAGACAAAAGTTGACCCCAATACTACGTGAGGCTATGAGTCCAACAGGCAACCTGGGAAAATCCTATGCATTATATTAACAGACAGACTAGTTCATTTCCTCAGTGATGAAAAGACTGTACTGAGCAAATGGATTCAAATTGGCTTTTCCCAAATTACTACGACCAGACAGATCACCCTTATTCACCCTGGCCACACCCTAAATGACAAACAAACAAACAAAATAAAAGGCAAAAACAAAAAAAAAACCAAAGTTCGTCTCATTGCTTGTTGTGTTTCAAATAAAGCTTTGACTCAATTTGGCTATGAGGGTCTCTATACAAATTGATGGAAAGTGGGGGATTGCGGGGGAAAAACATACGACATATAAAAGCCATGTACACAACAACAAGTGTGCGGTATTTGTAAATTGGCCAAAAAAAAAACACACACATTCTTTCCACAGGGCTGTGGGTGAGACCAGGGATGCAGTTTAAGCCCCACCTCTTAACATATATATCAACGAAATTGGCGCGGGGCACTAGAACAGTCTGCAGCACCGGCCTTCAACCTACTAGCATCTGAGTCAAATGTTTCTAATGTTGGCTGAGATCTGGTGCTTCTGTTCCCCAACCAAGGAGGGCCTAACAGCAGCATCATAGATCTTCTGTACTTTCACACCGCTTCGTGAAGAGATCTGAGAGACAAAGGCAAGAAGGCATTCATGCCATCAAAATGAACATTAAAATTCGACATACTAATTAGGATCGTAAAAAATACTTCGAATCAGTTATAGAACCCAGTGCCCTTTAGGTTGTGAGGTCTGGGGTCCGACTCACCAACCAAGGAATTCACAAAATGGGACAAACAACAAATTGAGACTGATGCATATTCCTTAGTGACAAGTACGTAAAACACAAATAATGCATGCAGAGCAGAATTAGGCCGAGTACAGAAGGCAGACCTGGCTCTCAAGAGAGCAGGCTATGTGCAGCACTGCCCACAAAATGAGGGTGGAAACTGAGCTGCACTCATAACCTCCTGCAATGTTTAAACAACCATATAGCGGACAAATATTTCCTCAGATTCACAGACCCACAAAACAAATTCTAACAAATCCCAATTTTGAATATTTAAAACTCCCCATATCTATTGGGTGAAATGAAATCCCAGGGTGCCATCACAGCAGCCCAGATTTGTGACCTGTTTCCCACAAGAAAAGGGGCAACCAGTGAAGAACAAACCCCATTGTAAATACAACCTATATTGATCGTTTATTATTTTCCCTTTTGTACTTTAACTATTTGCACATCGTTACAACACTGTATATAGACATAAATGACATTGAAATGGTCTTATTCTTTTGGAACTTATCTGAGTGTAATGTTACTGTTCCATTTTTATGGTTATTTCACTTTGTTACTATATACTTCACTGCTTTGGGCACGTTAAAACGTTTCCACCATGCCATAAAGCTCTAAATGATTGAGGGGGAGAGCAGAAGAAGAGTCTTCTCTTGTTTTTCTCTCCATATTATCGGTCTCTCCATAACTTTCGTCTTCTCCATATTATCGTCTCTCCGTCTTCAAACAGGTGAGAAGCTGATCGTGTTATATTGTGTTCAATGTAAGACGGCTAGTGTGGTTAATCTATGGGTCCGAGTTGCAGGTGAGAAGGAGCACGAAACGGTTATGATTAAGCATTTTGATCAACAGCAATGGACGTATAATGCATATGTTTAAAACCAAAGTTCACACACACAGAGGTGTGTAATAAAGAGTTGGTGATAAATGATGAGGAGCTATGAGCTGAGTATGTTGTGAAGGTCTGTTATACCTGACCATTAATAATATCCTCTATCATAACATTAAAGCCTGTCTGCTTTACGGGCTCCCTCTGTCTCCCCCACTGTCTCCCCTCTCTCCCACTGTTCTTGTACTGTCTCCCCCTGTTTCCCGGTCTGGCATCACTGTCTATCAATGTCTCCCCCACGTTTCTCTCACTGTCTCCCCTTATCCCACGTCCCTTCCTCTTCCCGATGTATCCCCCAACTGTCTCTCCTGTCTCCCCATCGCTGATGCACTGTTTCCCCGTCTGCACATGTCGACTACTGTATCCCCCGTATGCCCCGCTGTCTCGTACTTGGTCTCCCCACGTTTCCCCGTCTGAATCACTGTCTCTCCACTGTTCTCTCATGTTCTCCCACTGTCCCCCCGTCTGCCTACTGTCGCCTAATGTCGCCCTGTCTCCCCACTATCTCCCAGTCTGCCCCCCACTGTCTCCTACTGTTCTCCCTGTCTCCCCCATTTGGGGGTTTCCTCCCCGTTGTGGTTCATGACCCCCCACGTCTTTCCACTGTCTTCCAGTTTCTGCCTACTCGTTCCTACGTCTCCCGGTATAACAACTATCTTCCAAGTCTGCCCCCACTGGTTTTCCTTTTTTTTTCCCTCTGTCTCCCTGTCTCCCACTGTTCCCACATTTATGCCCCACTTGTATCCCATGTAAACAACGTTGACCTTACTGTTCTACTTAATGTATAAATTGTCATCCACCCAACTATACACAGGTATTCCCCACTGTCTCCTTACTGTTCCCGGTCTCCGCCACTGTCACCCCCGTCTGGGCCCTACTGTCTCCTACTGTCTCACAGATACCCCCGTCTAAAGGATGCACTACTGTGCTTACCATTCGCTCTTCCTGTATCCCCTGTCTACACACTGTCTCAAGAACTTGCTATAGCTGTATCCAGATGCCTCAGACTTTAGGATTAAGGGTCTTGGCCCGGAGTCGCCCGTTCACAAGCGAGGGAATACTCGGGGACTCACCCCTGACCGCGACCGTAGACTGACAAGCGCGAAGCACATGGAAGCACGCTTTGCATCTTTAGAATTTTGCTGTTAGGCCGCTGGGCCGCAACCCCAGTCAGTAAAGTGTGTGCGATGATCCCCCAACAATCCGGTACCGCCCAGAACAAGCCCCACCCGACCATAGTCCACGCTCGAAGATGCACGGGGCTGACTCGCATGGCCCCCCCGCCCCCTCCCACGTCCCAGCCCATGCCTAGCTACAAAATCGAACACATAGGCAAAAAACAGCGGAGTATAAAAGAAAAAGTTGGGGTCAGACCGGTGCAGATGAAAAATGTGTGTTTTCAACGAAAAACTCATACTGTGACGGTCACGACAACGGCTATGGTTTCTGGACCCCTCCCCCCTCCCCCCTCCCCCCGATCATGTACATTTCACAAGAAAGCCGGTAAAGGACTATTGTAATGCAGGTGAATTCAAAGAAAATGTTACACTTCTGTTCTACACAGAATATTTAGCAGATGCTCTTATCCATTACTTTGTTTTTATACTGGTCCCCCAATGGGAATCAAACCCACAACCCTGGAGTCGCAGCGCAATTGCCTCTACCAAACCTGAAAGCCACACAGAGGACCCGTGGGTGGTGGCCTTTTTAGTGTGATGAAAGAAAAGAGGAGGGGGGACCGCCTGGTGGAAATGGTGCAAGCCAGGAACATGACATACGCTGTCTGCCTTCGACAATAAAGCAGGGGCCATGGTCAGGAGAACGATGAACAACTTTGCAAATGTGGATACAGCCGACCAACAAGACTCGGACAGCAGGTATCTATTGAAACAAATGACCTGGTGATCTTGAGAGAAATTCGCGCAGAGGCAGATGCTTACGACCATCCACCATCCCTAGCAACACTCGAAACCTACTTCTTAAAGGTAACAGCGCTCCCTGTTGCCCCTTAGTGGCCCGGTTTCCACGCCATTCTCCCGACGTCATCAGACACTAGTTGAAAGTCGAATACCGACCTTAGTATCATGGGTGGATTGGATGAGTCTTCAAAAGGTGTCTCAAGTAGGAAAAAGTTAAACGGAGTTAATGTCAGAGGGTTATTATATATTAGTGAAGTTATTATAATATGTGTTTGTGTGCTGTGTGTGTGTGTGCTGGTGTGTGTGTTTGTGTGTGTGGTCGTGACGATGCGGCGGCTGTGAGGGGGTGTGTGTGTTCTGCTCACGACCTAGGTGAGGCTGGTGTGTCCCAGTGTTGTGTGCCGCGCCAGTCCCCTAAGATATTCAAGAGCCGTATCCCTGTGCCAGTACCTGAAAGGTTTGCTGGTCAAATCCTGACGCCGACGACTAGGGGAAAACTGTTGATGTGCATTTGCAAGGAAATAACCCTAATTGCTCTGTAAGTCACTAAGAGAAGCTGATAAATGACGCGTGGACATATACATCAGTAATGGGGATGGCAGCTCATGGTCCTTCTGCTCGATTTGAAAGGACAGTGGTTAGGTTGTATTTTCTTAACCGTGTGGACTATAAATCAGATAATGGGAGGCAGCTCATGGTCCTAGGCTCAGATTTGCAAGTGGTTAGGTGTTATTTTCTTATAAACTCCACTGGTGTTTAGGAATAAACTGCAACGGTCCGGATCGGGAAACAACAAAACAAAAGATCCCACAAAGTTTATTGCAAAAGAGGTTGGTTGTGAAAGGGGTTAGGGGTAGGGGAATTTCTTATCAGTTACTTGAAGCGTTGTGGGGACCCAGAACAAAACTACAATCCCAGATTTTGAGAGAGAGAGGGAGAAGAAAGAGGCGGAGAGAGAGCGAGCACTTGACACGAAAAGAAGACGACACTCCCGACGAAAGCAGCGGGCATCCCTCGTCTGGACCAGCACAGCTCTGGACGAGACGATGAGAGGTAGCACCGACAGAGGAGAGAGGGAGGGAGGAGGAGGAGAGCGGAGGGAGAGAGAGAGAGAGAGAGGAAAAATAGTTTCTGTGGCCCCTATGGGTGGTTAACAGTTTTCAGTTCGAGATCCAATCATAGGGAAAGCTGTGTTTTCTTGTTTGTATTTGTGTGTTTGATTTGCTTTTCATTTGAGTAGGATTTACTTTGAACCAGTTTGCTACAGCAGGTGATTAATCCCTGCAGCCACAGGAAATGTGAATTATAATGAGGACATTTTTGTAGGGCTGAATAAAAAAGGAAAAACAAGGTCTGAAATGTCTAAGTGAAAACCTCAAATAAAATAAAGGTTTCCAAGTTGATCGGAGGAATAGTGAACTGAAAAAACACGTGTGGGACGATAACAAAGGCTGAAATGAAGATGAAAGAACGAGATACTTATATCTGTTGTTAGCAGGCAAAAAGAAGGAAAACCTCTCCTAAGGTCACCCTATCCCCCAGGCTCTCTCATGATTCAATGCAAAAAACAAGCTTATGGTCGCAGTCAAAGATGTACTGGCACCAGAAGATGAAGAATGCACAAACGACTAAGCCCTCGAATCAGCCTCCTTTGCATGCAGCACACCCACCGACTGAGGCCCCCGCTCCTCCTTTTCCGTGCCAATCACCACCTAAAGCAGAAGGACAGTGAAGACAAAACAAAACACGAAATGGGCGAGGAGCACGGCAACGGCCCCATACGCCAGATGCAGCGCCGGCGATGTAATAGAGAAAGAGACAGCGCCGCAAGCGGCCTAGGTGTGGTAGCCGCGCAGGCGCAGCGCCGAGCCGCGGACAGAGAGGGCCGCGACGCGCCGGAGACGAGACGCGCCGCGACGGCGAAGGCAAGAGCGAAGAGCACGCGCGGCGAGGAGGACACGCGCCTAGCAGCCACAGCACGACCGCAGGGGCGCCGAATGTCGAGAGAGGGCCGCCGCGCAGCGCAGCGCCGAGACGCCGAGTCGCGCTCGCGGACGCGCAGCCCCGCCGACCGACGCGCGCGCAGCGCCGCCCCGAGCGGGCAGGGGCCAGCCGCGCAGGCCGCGCGGCGTCAGGCCGCCAAAGAGGAAGGCTTAGCGATGGAGAGGACAGGACAGGCGAAGAGAGAAGCGACGACGCCACACCCCAGGAAACGGAGAAGAGAATAAGAATGGGGAAGAGAAGATAATGAGAATTAAGAAAGAGGAAGAGGAAGGAGGCCGATATAGAGGCAGATCAGCGACACCTAGCATGCATATCCTCTACCTCTAACTCCCTCCCCACTCTCCCCTTCCCTCCTCTCCTCTCCTCTTCTCTATAGTGTGTCCTATAATAACATCAGATATAGCCCAAACCCATTGGTATTTTATTAGGTGTTTTATTCTTCACCAGGGTTCCTTGTATGATAGCTGTAATGAATTCTCTACCTGTACTGTGGTCAGATCAGAGTATGTGATGATAGCGAGGATCTCCCTCTGACTGAAAGAGAGGAAGACATTCAACCAAAGGGACAGAAACTCAGTCCTCTGTATTTCAGTTGGTAGAGCATGGTGCTTGCAACGCCAGGGTAGTGGGTTCGATTCCCGGGCCACCTATACGTAAAATGTGTGCACGCATGACTGTAAGTCGCTTTGGATGAAAGCGTCTAGAATCTATTATTATAAACTTTCTCTGGCAGAGAGAGGTTGGTAGAATATACCGGATATATATCCATCTCTATCCTGTATATTCTACCAATATATGTGTGTGTGTGTGTGTGTGTGCGTCTGTCTATATGTGTGTGTGTGTGTGTGGTGTGTGTGTGTGTGTGTGTATGTGTGTGTGGTGTGTGTATATGTGTGTGTGTGTCTGTGTCTGTGTGTGTGTGTCTATGTCCTGCAGGGGGAATGCATAGATACGGATGGGAAATACAGTGAGGTGAAAAAAGTATTTGATCCCCTGCTGATTTTGTACGTTTGCCCACTGACAAAGAAATGATCAATCTATAATTTTAATGGTAGTTTTATTTGAACAATGTGAGAGAGAATAACAACAAAAAATGCTACAAGACCATCTCTAAGCAGCTTGGTGAGAAGGTGACAACAGTTGGTGCGATTATTCGCAAATGGAAGAAACACAAAAGAACTGTCAATCTCCCTCTGCCTGGGGCTCCATGCAAGATCTCACCTCGTGGAGTTGCAATGATCATGAGAACGGTGAGGAATCAGCCCAGAACTACACGGGAGGATCTTGTCAATGATCTCAAGGCAGCTGGGACCATAGTCACCAAGAAAACAATTGGTAACACACTACGCCGTGAAGGACTGAAATCCTGCAGCGCCCGCAAGGTCCCCCTGCTCAAAAAAGCACATATACAGGCCCGTCTGAAGTTTGCCAATGAACATCTGAATGATTCAGAGGAGAACTGGGTGAAAGTGTTGTGGTCAGATGAGACCAAAATCGAGCTCTTTGGCATCAACTCAACTCGCCGTGTTTGGAGGAGGAGGAATTCTGCCTATGACCCCAATAACACCATCCCCACCATCAAACATGGTGGAAACATTATGCTTTGGGGGTGTTTTTCTGCTAAGGGGACAGGACAACTTCACCGCATCAAAGGGACGATGGACAGGGACATGTACCGTCAAATCTTGGGTGAGAACCTCCTTCCCTCAGCCAGGGCATTGAAAATGGGTCGTGGATGGGTATTCCAGCATGACAATGACCCAAAACACACAGCCAAGGCAACAAAGGAGTGGCTCAAGAAGAAGCACATTAAGGTCCTGGAGTGGCCTAGCCAGTCTCCAGACCCGACCTTAGTCCCATAGAAAATCTGTGGAGGGAGCTGAAGGTTCCGAGTTTCAAAACGTCAGGCTCGAAACCTTAATGACTTGGAGAAGGTCTGCAAAGAGGAGTGGGACAAAATCCCTCCTGAGATATGTGCAAACCTGGTGGCCAACTACAAGAAACGTCTGACCTCTGTGATTGCCAACAAGGGTTTTGCCACCAAGTACTAAGTCATGTTTTGCAGAGGGGTCAAATACTTATTTCCCTCATTAAAATGCAAATCAATTTATAACATTTTTGACATGCGTTTTTCTGGATTTCTTTGTTGTTATTCTGTCTCTCACTGTTCAAATAAAACCTACCATTAAAATTATAGACTGATCATGTCTTTGTCAGTGGGCAAACGTACAAAATCAGCAGGGGATCAAATACTTTTTTCCCTCACTGTAGTTTATAGGTCCTGCCAGGGGGAATGCATAGATTACGGATGGGAAAATAGTTTTTTTGGGTTTCTGGGGGGGGGAAGCAAGATCGGATGGGAAAAAATATTTTATGGGTCCGGGGGGGGGAAAATGCATAGATCGGATGGGAAAAAATTTATGGTCCTGAAAGGGGGAAGGCATAGATACGGTTTGGGGAAAATGGGTTTTATAGGTCCGGGAAAGGGGGAATCCCATAGATACGGAGGGGGAAATGGGTTTTAGGTCCTGGAGGGGGGGGAATGCATAAAATACGGAGGGGAAATATTTTATGGGTTTCCTGGGGGGGGGGAAAGGCCCATAGATACGGAGGGAAAAATAGTTTATAGGCCCTGGGGGGGGGAATGCTTTAGATACGGATGGGAAATAGTTTATAGGTCCTGGAGGGGGAATGCATAGATACGGTGGGAAAATTTTTATAGGTCGGGAAAGGGGGGAATGCAAGATACGGAGGGGAAAATGTTTATGGCCCCCTTGGGGGGGGGGAAATGAACCAAATTTTTGGATAAAGATAAAGGATGGGAAAAGTTTTAGGTCCGGGGGGGGAATCCCTTTAGATACGGATGGGGGAAATATTTTTTTATGGGTTTTCCTGGGGGGGGGAAATGCATGGGATAGGGGAGGGGAAAATGGGTTATAGGTCCTGGAGGGGGAATGCATAGATACGGATGGGAAATAGTTTATAGGTCCTGGAGGGGGAATGCATAGATACGGATGGGAAATAGTTTATAGGCCGGGGGGGGAATGAAATAGATAGGATGGGAAATATTTTTTATATGTCGGGGGGGGGAAATCCTAGATAGGATGGGAAAAAGTTTTTGGTCCTGGAGGGGGAACCCATAGATAGGAGGGGAAATATTTATAGGTCCGGGGAGGGGGAATGCATAGTAGGATGGGAAATATTTTATAGGTCCGGGGGGGGGAATGCATAAAATCGGGGGGGGGAAAATATTTTATAGGTCCTGGGGGGGGAATCCAAAAGATCGGGGGGAAATAGTTTTTGGCCCTGGAGGGGGAATGAAATAGAACGGAGGGGGAAATTTATTTTATAGGTCCGGGGGGGGAATGCATAGATGGGATGGGAAATATTTTAAAAGGTCCTGGGGGGGGAATGCATAGATAGGAGGGGAAAATTTGTTTATGGGTCCGGGAAGGGGGAAATGCATAGTATGGATGGGAAATAGTTATAGGTCCTGGGGGGGGAAATCCCTAGATAGGTTTGGGGAAAATATTTTTATAGGTCTGGGGGGGGAAAATGCATAGATGGAGGGAAAAAAAATTTATGGTCCTGGGGGGGGAAAAGCATGTACGGATGGGAAATATTTTAAAGGGTTTTCCGGGGGGGAATAAATAGAAAGGATGGGAAAAATTTTTTATAGGTCCGGAGGGGGAAAAGTGGGGGGGAAAGGGCCGGGGGGGAATTTAATAGGGGGAGGGGAAAAGGGTTTTGGGTTTCCCTGGGGGGGGAATGAATTTAGATACGGATGGGAAATAGTTTATGGTTTACTGGGGGGGGAATGCATGTTTGGGATGGGAAATATTTTTATAGGTCCTGGAGGGGGAAGAAATAGATGGGATGGGAAAAATAGTTTAAAAGGCCCTGGGGGGGGGAATGCAAGTACGGATGGGAAATATTTTTATGGCCTGCGGGGGGGGGGAAAATGAATAGAAAAGGAGGGGGGAAATATTTTATAGGTACTGGGGGGGGGAAAAAAATTGTAGAACGGAGGGGAAAAATTTTTTTTAAGGTCCTGGAGGGGGAATGCATAGATAAAAGAGGGGAAAAAAGTTTATAGGTCCTGGGGGGGGAAATTGCTTTTAGATACGGATGGGAAATAGTTTATAGGTCCTGGGGGGGGGAATTTCCCTTGGTAGGGGGGAAAAATAGTTTATGGGTTTCCTGGGGGGGGGGAATGCATAGATACGGATGGGAAATATTTTATAGGCCCCGGCGGGGGGGAAATGCATAGATAGGGAAAGGGGAAAATAGTTTATGGGGTCCTGGAGGGGGAAGGGCATAGTTTACGGAGGGGAAATATTTTATGGGCCTGGGGGGGGGAATGCATAGTTTACGGAGGGGAAAATATTTTATAGGTCCCGGAGGGGGAATGCATAGATACGGATGGGAAATAGTTTATAGGTCCTGGAGGGGGAATGCATAGATACGGATGGGAAATAGTTTATAGGTCCGGGGGGGGGAATGCTTTGGGATACAAGGGGAAAATTTAGTTTATGGGTTTCCTGGGGGGGGAAAGGGGGAAGCGGATACGGATGGGAAAAATAGTTTATAGGCCCTGGGGGGGGAAATTTCCCATAGTACGGAGGGGGAAATAGTTTTAGGTCCTGGGGGGGGGAAAATGCTTTGGGGAACGGAGGGGGGAAATAGTTTATAGGTCCGGGAGGGGGAAGCATTAGAAGGAGGGGGAAAAGTTTATAGGTCCTGGAGGGGGAATGCCATAGAACGGAGGGGAAAAATAGTTTATGGGGGCCTGGGGGGGGAATCCCATAGATACGGAGGGAAAAATTATTTTATAGGTCCTGCGGGGGGGGAATGCTTGAAGGGGAGGGGAAAAAATGTTTATAGGTCCTGGGGGGGGAAAAATGAAAGATAGGATGGGAAATATTTTATGGGTTTCCGGGGGGGGGGAAGCTAGATAGGGAAAAGGGAAAAATAGTTTATAGGCCGGGGGGGGGGGAAGCATAGATACGGGGGGAAAATATTTATAGGCCCTGGGGGGGGAATGCATAGATAGGGTGGGAAAAAAGTTTATAGGTCCTGGGGGGGGAAATTTGAATAGAGATACGGAGGGGAAAAATATTTTATGGGGGCCCTCCCAGGGGGAAATGCAGATAGGGTTGGGAAATAGTTTATAGGTCCTGGAGGGGGAATGCATAGATACGGATGGGAAATAGTTTATAGGTCCTGGAGGGGGAATGCATAGATACGGATGGGAAATAGTTTATAGGTCCTGGAGGGGGAATGCATAGATACGGATGGGAAATAGTTTAAGGTTTTGGGGGGGGGGAATCATAGTACAGAGGGAAATATTTTTATGGGTTTTTCCTGCAGGGGGAATGCATAGATACGGAGGGGAAAAAATATTTTAAAGGGGCCTGCAGGGGGAATGCATAGATACAGAGGGAAAAAGTTTATAGGCCCTCGGGGGGGAAAAAGGCTAGTTACGGAGGGAAAATAGTTTATGGGGCCCGGGGGGGGAAGGCTAGATAGGTGGGAAAATTTATTTTTATAGGTTTTTGGCAGGGGGAAGCAAAAGATACGGAGGGGAAATTTTTGTTTAAAATGTCCGGGGGGGGAAATCCCTTTTAGATACAGAGGGGAAAAAAATGTTTTAGGTCCTGCGGGGGGGAATGCATAAAATAGGGATGGGAAATATTTTTTATAGGCCCGGAAAGGGGGAAAATCCCAAGATCGGATGGGAAATAGTTTATAGGCCTGGGGGGGAATTTGAAAGAAAGGGGAGGGGGAAAAATTTTTTATAGGTCCGGAGGGGGGGAAGGGGAAGATAGATAGGATGGGAAAAATTTTATAGGTCTGGGGGGGGGAATGCATAGTTTAAAAACCCGGGAGGGAAAAAGTTTATAGGCCCCCTGGGGGGGGAAATTTGCAGGGCGTGGGTGAGGGGTTTGGGGGGGTTCCCAAAACCATCGGGATGTTTTGGGGTTCGGGTGATTTTTTCCGGGTGCTGGGGTGTAAAAAGCTCCTCAAAAACTCTCGCCCCCCCCCCATAGTCTCCTCAAAATTTTGAGATATCCCCTTATACAGTCTTAACATAAAACAGGTTTTCCCCAAACTCTTTCCAAAAAATAATAAAAAAAATGGCCCTTTAGGGAGACGCTTTTATCCAAAGCGAAATTTCAGTCAGTTTTGCATACAAAATTTTTTGTTTTGGGTGGGGCCCGGGGATCAACCCCACTTTCCCGGGGTTACAAGCGCCATGATTTTAAACCCGTAGCTACAGAGGACCCCCAGCACAGTCCTTTCCCAAACTTTGGCCTATTTTTGGTAAGAGTTTGGGGAAGGGGCCCAGTTGGGAAAGGCCTGTGTTATGGTAAGAGTTGGGAAAGGACTTTGGGGGAAAGGACGGGGTTATGGAAAAAGTTTGGGGAAAAAAATGTGTTAGGTAAGAGAGGGGGAAAGGGGCTTTTGTTATGGAAAAGTTTGGGAAAAAAGGGGGGGGTGTGTTATGGTAAGAGATGGGAAAAGGGCTTTGTTGGGGAAAAAGGGCCGTGTTTTGGTTTAAAAGTTGGGAAAGGGTGTGTTATGGTAAGAGTTGGGGAAAAGGAAAGTGTTTTGGTAAGAGTGGGGAAAAGGGCGGGGTTTTTGGGAAGGTGGGGAAAGGGGCTAGTTGGGAAAGGACTGTGTTATGGTAAGAGTTGGGAAAGGACTAGTTGGGAAAGGACTGTGTTATGGTAAGAGTTGGGAAAGGACTGTGTTAGGTAAAAGTTTGGGGAAAAAGGCTGTGTTAGGGAAAAGTGGGAAAGGACAGTTGGGAAAGGGCCGGTTTTTTATGGGAAGAGTTGGGGGAAAAGGGTTTTGTTATGGGTAAGAGTTGGAAAGGACTGTGTTTTTTGGTAAAAAGATGGGAAAGGAATAGTTTGGGGGGGGACCGTGTTTTTGTTAGGGGAAAAGGATGGGAAAGGACTAGTTGGGAAAAAGGGCTGTGTTTTTTTTGGTTTTAAAAGTTGGGAAAGGACTGTGTTTTGGGTTTTAAAAAAATTTGGGGAAAGGGGGCTGTGTTTTTGGTAAGAGTTGGGGAAAAGGGCTGGTTTTTGGTTAAAAAGTTGGGGAAAAGGGGCCCGTGTTATGGTAAGAGATGGGAAAAAACCCGTGTTAGGGGAAAAGGTTGGGAAAAGGGCGTGTTATGGTTTAAAAGAGGGAAAAGGACTGTTGGGAAAGGGGCGTGTTATGGTAAGAGTTGGGGAAAGGGGGCTGTGTTATGGGGAAAAAAATTGGGAAAGAATAGTTGGGAAAGGACTGTGTTTATGGTAAGGGTTGGGGGAAAAGGGCTGTTGGGAAAGGAAATGTGTTATGGTAAGAGTTGGGGAAAAGGGCTAGTTTGGGGAAAAGGGCTGTGTTTTTTGGTTTAAAAGGGTTGGGGGAAAGGGAAAGGTTTTTTGGTAAAAGGGGGTTGGGAACGGACTAGTTGGGGACGGCTGTGTTTTTGGTAAAAGTTGGGGGGAAAGGGCTGTGTTTGGTAAGGTTGGGAAAAGGGGGTAGTTGGGGAAAAAGGGCCCGTGTTATGGTAAGAGTTGGGAAAGGGGCTGTTTATGGTAAGAGTTGGGGAAAGGGGCCGGGGTTTTGGTTAAAAAGTTTGGGGAAAAGGGTGTGTTTTGGTAAGAGTTGGGGAAAAGGGGAAATTGGGGGAAAAAAACCCGGGTTATGGGAAGGGGTTGGGGGAAAGGGGCTAGTTGGGAAAGGGGCCGTGTTTTGGTAAAAATTGGGAAAAAGGAAATGTTGGGAAAAAGGGCTGGTTTTTGGTTAAGAGTTGGGGAAAAGGGCTGTGGTATGGTAAGAGTTGGGGAAAAGGGGGCTAGTTGGGAAAGGACCGGGGGTTTTTGGTAAGAGGGGGTTGGGGAAAAGGGGCTAGTTTGGGAAAGGACGTGTTTTTGGTAAAAAGTTTGGGAAAGGAAACCCGGGTTTTGGTTAAAGGGGGTTGGGGGGAAAGGGGTAGTTGGGAAAGGACTGTGTTTTTGGTTTAAAAGGGTTTGGGGAAAGGGGTAGTTGGGAAAGGGGCTGTGTTATTGGGAAGGGGTTTGGGGAAAAGGGCTGTTGGGAAAAAGGCCGGGGTTTTTGGTAAGAGATGGAAAAAGGGCTGTGTTATGGTTAAAAAGTTTGGGAAAAGGGTAGTTGGGAAAGGGCGGGGTTATGGTTTAAAAGTTGGGAAAGGACTGTGGTTTTTGGTAAGAGATGGAAAAGGGGCTGGTTAGGTTTAAAAGTTGGGAAAGGACCTTTTGTTATGGTTAAGAGATGGGGAAAAGGTGTGTTATGTAAAAGTTGGGAAAGGACTAGTTGGGGAAAAAGGGCTGGTTATGGGAAGAGTTGGGAAAAAGGGCGTGTTATGGTAAGAGAGGGAAAAGGGGCTGTGTTTTGGTAAGAGTTTGGGGAAAAGGGTGTTTATGGTTTAAAAGATGGGAAAGGACCCGTGTTATGGTAAGAGATGGGAAAAAAAGGGCTTTTGTTTTTGGGAAAATTTAAAAGAGGGAAAAGGAAAGTTGGGAAAAATGTGTTTTTGGTAAGAGTTTGGGGAAAAAGGACTAGTTGGGAAAGGACTGTGTTATGGTAAGAGTTGGGAAAGGACTGTGTTATGGTAAGAGTTGGGAAAAGGGGCTAGTTGGGAAAAGGGCTTGTTATGGTAAAAAGTTTGGGGAAAGGGGTAGTGGGAAAAGGGCTGTGTTATGGTAAGAGTTGGGAAAGGGGCTGTGGGTTTTGGTAAGAGTTGGGAAAGGGGCTGTGTTATGGGTAAGCGATGGGAAAAAGGGCTGGGTTATGGGGAAGATGGGAAAGGACTGTGTTTATGGTAAAGAGATGGGAAAGGAAATGGGTTATGGTAAAAAAGATGGGAAAAAAGGGCTGTGTTAAAGGAAGAGTTGGGAAAGGGGCTGGTTTTTGGTAAGAGTTGGGGAAAAGGGCGTGTTATGGTAAAAAAGTTGGGGGAAAGGACCGTGTTATGGTTAAAAAGTTTGGGGAAAAGGAAATAGTTGGGAAAGGGACTGTGTTTGGTAAGAGTTGGGAAAGGACGTGTTATGGAAGAGTTGGGGGGAAAAGGGCTAGTTGGGGGCAAGGGAAACCCTGTTAAAGGTAAGGTTGGGAAAGGGGGCTAGTTGGGAAAAAGGGCCCGTGGTTTTTGGTTTAAAAGTTGGGGAAAAGGACAAATTGGGAAAGGGGGTTTTGTTATTGGGAAAGAGTTGGGGAAAGGGGCTGGTTATGGTAAGAGTTGGGGGAAAAGGGGACGTTTTATGGTAAGAGATGGGAAAGGACTGTGTTTGGTAAAGGGGTTGGGAAAAGGTGGGGTTTTTGGGAAGGTTGGGAAAGGAAAAGTTTGGGGAAAAAACTGTTTTATGGTAAAAGTTGGGAAAGGGGCTAGGGGGAAAAAAGGGGGCTGTGTTATGGTAAGAGTTGGGAAAGGATGTGTTTTGGTTAAAAAGATGGGGGAAAGGACTAGTTGGGGAAAGGGGCTGTGTTATGGGAAGAGAGGGGAAAAGGCGTGTTATGGTAAGAGTGATAAAAGGGCTGTGTTTGGAAAAAGTTGGGAAAAAAACAGTTGGGAAAGGACTGTGTTATGGTAAAGAGTTGGGAAAAGGGTGTTTTATGGGAAAAGATGGGGAAAAGGGCTTGTTATGGGTAAGAGATGGGAAAAGGCCCCGTTTTTATGGTAAGGGGGGAAAGGAATGTTGGGGAAAGGACTTGTTTATGGTAAGAGTTGGGAAAGGACTGTGTTATGGTAAGAGTTGGGGGAAAAGGGCTGGTTAGGGGAAGGGGTTGGGGGAAAAGGGCTGTTTTTATGGTAAAAGTTGGGAAAAAGGGGGTAGTTTTGGGGGAAAGGGCCTTTTGGGTTTGGTAAGAGTTGGGAAAAAGGGCTGGTTTTGGTAAGAAATTGGGGGAAAAAGGGTAGTTTGGGGAAAAGGGCGTGTTTATGGTAAGAGTTTGGGGAAAAGGGCTAGTTGGGGGAAAAAGGGGTGTGTTTTTGGGTTTTAAAAGTTGGGAAAGGACTGGGGGGAAAGGACTGTGTTATGGTTTAAAAGTTGGGAAAGGACTGTGTTATGGTAAGAGTTGGGAAAGGACGTGTTTTTTTGGGAAGAGATGGGAAAAAGGGCTGTGGGAGGTAAAAAGTTTGGGGAAAAGGGTGTTGGGGGGAAAAGGGCTGTGTTATGGTAAGAGTTGGGAAAAGGAAAAGGTTTGGGGGGAAAAAAACGGGGGTTTGGTAAGAGTTGGGGGAAAAGGGCTAGTTGGGAAAGGACCCGGGGTTTTGGTTAAAAGTTGGGGAAAGGACCCCCGTTATGGTAAGGGGTTGGGAAAGGACTGTGTTATGGTAAGAGAGGGGAAAAAGGGCTGTTTTTTATGGGTTTAAAAGTTGGGGAAAAAGGGGCTGTGTTAGGGGAAGAGTTTTGGGAAAGGGCCCAGTTTGGGGGAAAGGAAAATGTGTTATGGTAAGAGTTGGGGGAAAAGGGCTGTGTTTGGTAAGAGATGGGAAAGGGGCTAGTTGGGAAAGGACTGTGTTTTTGGTAAGGTTGGGAAAAGGGTGTGTTTTTGGTTTAAAAGTTTGGGAAAAAAGGGCAGTTGGGAAAGGACTGTGTTTTTGGTTTTAAAAAGGGGGGAAAAAGGGCTTTTGTTACGGTAAGAGTTGGGAAAAGGGCTAGTTGGGGAAAGGGGCCGTGTTTGGTAAAAAGGTTTGGGGAAAGGGCTAGGGTTTGGGGAAAAGGGCTTGGTTTTTTATGGTAAGGTTTTGGGGGGGAAATAGTTGGGGAAAGGACTGTGTTTTGGTTTAAAAGTTTGGGGAAAAAATTGTGTTTGGTAAGAGTTGGGAAAGGACGTGTTATGGTAAAGTTGGGAAAAGGACTGTGGTTTTGGTTTAAAAGTTGGGGGAAAAGGCGGGTTTTGGGAAGAGGGGGAAAGGGAAGTTGGGGGAAAGGGCCCGTGTTATGGTAAGAGTTGGGAAAGGGGCTGTTTTATGGTAAGAGTTGGGAAAAGGGCTAGTTGGGAAAGGACTGTGTTTGACTGGGGTTTTTGGTAAGAGATGGGAAAGGGGGCTGTGTTTTTGGTAAGAGTTGGGGGGGAAAAGGGCTGTGTATGGGAAAAGTTGGGGGAAAGGATAGTTGGGGAAAGGGCTGTGTTATGCTGTGTTATGGTTTAAGGGGAGGGAAAGGGCTGTGTTAAATTTTTGGTAAGAGTTTGGGAAAAAAGGGCTGTGTTACGGTTTAAAAGGGTTGGGGGAAAAGGGCTAGTTGGGAAAAAAGGGCCGGTTACGTAAGAGTTGGGGGAAAGGGGCTAGTTGGGGGAAAAGGGCGGTTTTTATGGTAAAGTTTTGGGAAAAAGGGCTATTTTGGGGAAAGGGTGGGGGTTTTGGGTTTTAAAAGTTGGGGAAAAGGGGTGTTTTTGGTAAGAGTTGGGGGAAAAAACTGTGTTATTTTGGGGGGAGTTTGGGGAAAAAGGCTTTGGGGAAAAGGGCTGTGTTATGGTAAAAAGTTTTGGGAAAAGGGAAAAGTTGGGAAAGGGGCCCGGTTTTGGTTAAAGAGTTGGGAAAGGGGCTGTGTTATGGTAAGAGTTGGGGGGAAAAGGTTTTTATGGAAGAGTGGGAAAAAGGGCTGTTTGGGGTTAAAAAAGTTGGGAAAGGGAAATGTGTTTGGTAAGAGTTGGGAAAGGACTAGTGGGGAAAGGGGTGTGTTTGGTAAAGGTTGGGAAGGACTGTGTTTTTGGTTTAAAAGAGGGGGGAAAGGGGGCTAGTTGGGAAAGGACTGTGTTTTGGTAAGAGTTGGGAAAAAAGGGCGGGGTTATGGTTAAAAAGTTTTGGGTAAAGAGTTGGGAAAGGACGTGTTATGGTAGAGTATGGGAAAGGACTAGTTTGGAGAAAGGACATGTGTTATGGTTAGGTTAAGAGTTGGGAAAGGAATGTGTATGTGAAGAGTTGGGAAAGGACTAGGGGGAAAGGACCGTGTTTATGGTAAAGAGTTGGGAAAGGACTAGGGAAAGGACGAGTGGGAAAGGACTGTGTATGGTACGCGTGGGAAAGGACTAGTTGGGAAAGGACTGTGTTATGGTAAGAGTTGGGAAAGGACTGTGTTATGGTAAGAGTTGGGAAAGGACTGTGTTATGGTATAAGAGTTGGGAAAGGACTGTGTTATGGTAAGAGTTGGGAAAGGACTAGTTGGGAAAGGACTGTGTTATGGTAAGAGTTGGGAAAGGACTGTGTTATGGTAAGAGTTGGGAAAGGACTAGTTGGGAAAGGACTGTGTTATGGTAAGAGTTGGGAAAGGACTGTGTTATGGTAAGAGTTGGGAAAGAACTGTGTTATGGTAAGAGTTGGGAAAGGACTGTGTTATGGTAAGAGTTGGGAAAGGACTAGTTGGGAAAGGACTGTGTTATGGTAAGAGATGGGAAAGGACTAGTTGGGAAAGGACTGTGTTATGACTGTGTTATGGTAAGAGTTGGGAAAGGACTAGTTGGGAAAGGACTGTGTTATGGTAAGAGTTGGGAAAGGACTGTGTTATGGTAAGAGATGGGAAAGGCCCTCTCCTTCTCACCCTCCTCTCTCTTCAGGAAACAGGTGAGTGGATGACTTCAGTACATTCCTGTCTCACAACACCACACCTCCCTCTAGTGGTGACATACAGAATCGGGGTTGGAACCTGTTCAGGGAACAGAACAGAAAACAGGAAAATAACGAATCAGAAGGCACGAAAGTAATCTATACTGTTATGGAACAGAACTAGTATTTTAAAAGCATGGGAACCGGTTAATAATGTTCCTTTATGTTCCGGGCATTTTTTTCTCCAGTCCCACAAAAAAAGCAACAAAGCTCCTATGTAAAGCCCTCACTCTGTCACTCAGAAATGGATTCGTGTCTACCTGCCAGCTGAAAATCTTATCATAATCTAGTAGCCTACTGACATTACAAGCGTGATTCAGAAATTAGGGAGAGAGATTTTAATTACACAAGACTGGATGAACCTTTTCAATGCTAAAGGATACTATAGTTATCACGTTTCACATTGGATCTATTAACTACAAAAAGGTAAGATGTGTTTTTATTTAAATTCTGGTGCTGCTCTGCACACATAAGCTTGTTAGCTAGCTAGCTAGCTAGCTGGTCTAATGTTAAACCAACTCTCTGAAGTTCAAAGACATTCAAAGTTCCTTCAGACAAGCCTCTCTGTAGGTATAATACTGTGGGTCTACTTCAGATAAGAGGCCCAGCCTCCTCCTCCACCAGCGGCCTACCTCGTATGTCCAACCTGGTCTCAGAGACCTGGTCTCTTATTCTCTACGTAAATCCCCCTTTTTTTTTTTTTTTTTTTTTCCCCCACCTTTATTTAACCAGGTAAGCCAGTTGAGAACAAGTTGTCATTTACAACTGCGACCTGGCCAAGATAAAGCAAAGCAGTGCGATAAAAACAACAACACAGAGTTACATATGGGGTAAAACAAAACATAGCACCCCCATAGAGACTGCCATAGGTCCAGACAACAGGCCCTCCGATTTGACACACTGAACTCTATCTGAGAAGTAGTTGGTGAACCAGGCGAGGCAGTCATTTGAGAAACCAAGGCTATTTAGTCTGCCAATAAGAATGCGGTGGTTGACAGAGTCGAAAGCCTTGGCCAGGTTGATGAAGACGGCTGCACAGTACTGTCTATTATCGATCGCGGTTATAATATCGTTTAGGACCTTGAGCGTGGCTGAAGTGCACCCATGACCAGCTCGGAAACCGGATTGCATAGCGGAGAAGGTACGGTGGGATTCGAAATGGTCAGTGATCTGTTTGTTAACTTGGCTTTCAAATACTTTTGAAAGGCAGGGCAGGATGGATATAGGTCTGTAACAGTTTGGATCTAGTGTCACCCCCTTTGAAGAGGGGCTAGTAATAGGGGTTGCGACAATTTCGGCGGCTAGTTTTAGAAAGAAAGGGTCCAGATTGTCTAGCCCAGCTGATTTGTAGGGGTCCAGATTTTGCAGCTCTTTCAGAACAGCTGTCTGAATTTGTGTGAAGGAGAAGCGGGGGGGGGGGGGGGGGGGGGGGGGCATGGGCAAGTTGCAGCGGAGGGTGCAGAGTTGGTGGCCGGGGTAGTGGTAGCCAGGCGGAAAGCATGGCCAGCCGTAGCAAAATGTGCTCTTATTCTCCATGGACTTTACAGTGTCCCAAAACTTTTTGGAGTTAGTGTTACAGAGTGTGATATGTAAAATGTTTCATGGTATGTATTCCATCATCCATTTCGTACGACAATTAGAATGATATATTACGAATTTGCAAATGTACAAGTCGTTACGAATTTACAAAACGTACTATATGTTACGGATTTCTAGCTAGATGGCTAACGTTGGCTAACGTTAGCTAGACTAGGGGTTAGAGTTTGGGGTGAGGGTTAACATTAAGGTTAGGGTTAAGCTTAGGAGTTAGGTTAAAGGGTTAAGGTTAGGGTTAGGGGAAGGGTTAGCTAACATGCTAAGTAGTTGAAAAGTAGTAAGTAGTTGAAAAGGTGCTAATTAGCTAAAGTTGTCCGTGATGAGATTTGAACTCACAACGTTTGGGTTGGACGTTGCTAGACGTTCGCATTATACACCCACCTATCCACCCTAACCAACCATCTGTCTTATGTAACCGAATGTACCAAACATAACATGTCATAGTAATTGGAGAATGTTTACTATGTTACGTCTAGGGTATGAGTCCAGGCTGCAACGTCCAATGCATGTAAATACAGTAGTGGCCGCTCCATAGCAAGCTGCTCTATCCGCACTGATTGGTGAAGTCATTTAATGTCGTAAAAAAATTACAATTCCAGAGGTTTAAAAAGGAACAGAAAGGAACGCTATAAACCGTCACTTTTGTTTGGTTCGAACCGGTTCAGAACTTTTTATTTTGCTGGTCGGAACAGTGGAACGGAATGAATAAAATAATAGTTATGTTCAGAACGAAACGATCGGAAAATAATTTCGCAACCAACCCCTGATACAGAAACACACTGAACTCAGTGGTGAATGAAACCCTTCTTCATTCACTTGACCTGGACATTCTACTCTAGTTACAAAGAGTTTGACGAGAGGAAGAAGCATGAATGAAATCTGCCGATTTTGCATAAAAGTTGTGGTTCTTAATTCTATGTGTCATTTTGAAACTGCGTTTCTTTTCTTCTGCTTACTCGGCGTTCTATTGTTGCAACTGATCGGAAAATAGGAGATGTCACCTTAGATAGGGCTTACAGGGGTGTGGTTCACCAACTCACGCACAGAAACTCAGAAAGTCCAAATAAAATGCTGAGGGATCAGTTTAGTTTCAGTAACACGCCTCTAAAGATTTGATAAGAAAGATACACTTTTACAAACTGTAACCACATGGATTATCTATCTATTTATTGACCCTGTTTTTAACTGAAAACAAATAAGGAATTGATTAATAAATACAGTATATATCTGGTCACAAAGACATCTCCATGATCAACATACATACACTATCTATACAAACGTATGTGGACACTCCTTCAAATTAGTGGATTCGGCTACTTCAGCCACACTCGTTGCTGACAGGTGTATAAAATCGAGCACACAGCCATGCAATCTCCATAGCCAAACATTGGCAGTATAATGGCCTTACTGAAGAGCTCAGTGACTTTCAACGTGGCACCGTCACAGGATGCCACCTTTCCATCAAGTCAGTTCGTCAAATTTCTGCCCTGCTAGAGCTGCCCCGGGTCAACTGTTAGTGCTGTTATTGTGAAGTGGAAACATCTAGGAGCAACAACGGCTCAGCCGCGAAGTGGTAGGCCACACAAGCTCACAGAACGGGACCGCCGAGTGCTGAAGCGCGCAGCGCTGTCGTCTGTCCTCGGTTGCAACACTCACTACAGAGTTCCAAACTGCCTCTGGAAGCAACGTCAGCACAAGAACTGTTCATCGGGAGCTTCATGAAATGGGTTTCCATGGCTGAGCAGCCAAACACAAGCCTAAGATCAGGCTGTTATAGCAGCAAAGGGGGGAACCAACTCCGTATTAATGCCCATGATTTTGGAATTAGATGAGCAGGTGTCCACATACTTTTGGTAATGTGTACATAAACAAACATACAGCTTCACCTGATGTGTTTCTATAAAGCCAGATCACTACTGTAGATCAGTGTGGAAGAACTGCCTGTAGTGATCAGGCTTTATAGAAACACATCAGGTGAAGCTGTATGTTTGTTTATGTACACATTACCAAAAGTATGTGGACACCTGCTCATCTAATTCCAAAATCATGGGTATTAATATGGAGTTGGTCCCCCCTTTGCTGCTATAACAGCCTCCACTCTTCTGGGAAGGCTTTCCACTAGATGTTGGAACATTGCTGCGGGAACTTTACATTTACATTTTAGTCATTTAGCAGACGCTCTTATCCAGAGCGACTTAGTTAGTGCTTGCATACATTTTTCATACTGGCCCCCCGTGGGAATCGAACCCACAACCCTGGCGTTGCAAGTGCCACGCTCTACCAACTGAGCTACACAGGGCCTGCCTTGCTTCCATTCAGCCACAAGAGCATTAATGAGGTTGGGCACTGATGTTGGGCGATTAGGCCTGGCTCGCAGTCGGCGTTCCAATTCATCCCAAAGGTGTTCAATGGGGTTGAGGTCAGGGATCTGTGCAGGCCAGTCAAGTTCTTCCACACCAATCTTGACAAACCATTTCTGTATGTACCTCACTTTGTGCACGGGGGCATTGTCATGCTGAAACAGGAAAGGGCGTTCCCCAAACTGTTGCCACAAAGTTGGAAGCACAGAATGGTCTAGAATGTCATTGTATGCTGTAGCGTTAAGATTTCCCTTCACTGGAACTAAGGGGCCTAGCCCGAACCATGAAAAACAGCTTTCTGAATGCACTGATTATAATTCTTCCAATACCTAAACATTGCAAAGATCTGTACATTATGTTAACAGGGTCAGGGTTAGGTTTAGGAAACTCATGGTGAAAGACTGCCATTCTGGAATGAGATGGGTTGGGAATCTCCGCCTTATGACACCGAGTAACCTGATTCCATATCAGGGAAGTGTGTGTGTGTGTTTGTGTGCATGTGTGTCTGGGGAGAACAGTGAAATGTACCCATGTTGACACACAGTAACGCTAGGTCACCAGTTGTTTCTGTACTTTTCAAGGAGGAAGGAAGAAGTACATTTAGGTCAATTTAGAATGATGATATGTTCAGTGTGAAAACGGCTTCCTGCAGTCACCTACAGGTTAACCCAGTTAAAACAGTTCAGTTGTTGGTTCAGTAAATCTTCCTTATTCACAGACCCTAGATCTTGAGATTCCGATACCTGCCCTTTTAACAACAGCTTAGCCAGCTACGCCACCTGAAAATATACCAATTTGATGGCCCGGTTGGAGGCATTTCAAGCTGCCCTTTTCAAGTTCCCTAAATTGTTGTAGTTCCGTCCTCGAGCTGTTCTTGTCTATTAATGTTCTGTATTATGTCATGTTTCATGTTTTGTGTGGACCCCAGGAAGAGCAGCTGCTGCTTTCACAACAGCTAATTGGGAACCTAATAAAATACCAATGGGTTTGGGCTATATCTGATGTTATAATAGGACACACTATATAGAGAAGAGGAGAGGAGAGGAGGGAAGAGGGGAGAGTGGGGAGGAGAGGTGAATGGGGAGGAGCGGAGAGAGGAGAGGAGAGATGGAATGAGAAGAGAGGAGAGGAGAGGAGAGGAGGGAAGAGGGGAGAGTGGGGAGGAGAGGTGAATGGGGAGGAGCGGAGAGAGGAGAGGAGAGATGGGAGGAGAGGAGAGGAGAGGAGAGGAGGAATGAGAGGAGAGGAGAGGAGAGGAGAGGAGAGGTGTTCCTTCTTTTGCTGCTAACACAGATATAGGATCTTCATTTGATCCACCTGGTGCAGGACAACTTTCCTTAAAACCTGTAGTGTATTTGAGGTTTCCACTTAGACATTTCAGACTTGATTTTCCTTTTTTTATCAGCCCCTACAAAAATGTCCATTAATTATAATTCACATTTCCTGTTGCTGCAGGATTATCATCCTGCTGTAGCAAACTGGTTCAAATTAAGATCCTACATCATAAGTGGCGCAGTGGCGCAGTGATCTAAGGCACTGCATCGCAGTGCTAGCTGTGCCACTAGAGATCCTGGTTCGAATCCAGGCTCTGTCGTAGCCGGCCGCGACCGGGAGACCCATGGGGCGGCGCACAATTGGTCCAGGGTAGGGGAGGGAATGGCCGGCAGGGATGTAGCTCAGTTGGTAGAACATGGCGTTTGCAACGCCAGGGTTGTGAGTTTGATTCCCACGGGGGGCCAGTATGAAAAATTCAACAACAAAAAAAAATGTATGCACTCACTAACTGTAAGTCGCTCTGGATAAGAGCGTCTGCTAAATGACTAAAATGTAAATAAATGAGAAAGCAGAATCACAGCTTTCCCTCATGATTGATCTAAACTGAAACTGTTACCCAACAGAAACTATTTTTTCTCTCTCTCTTTCTCCCTCTCTCTCTTTCTCCCTCTCTGTCTCTCTCTCTTTCTCCCTCTCTCTCTCTCTCTCTCTGTCTCTCTCTGTCGCTCTCTCTCTCTCTCCCTATCTCTCTCTCTCTCTCTCTCTCTCTCAAATCTGGGATTGTAGTTTTGTCTGTCACATCAGCTGCAATACTGTAAGTCCCCTAACCCTAACCCTTGTCACAACCCTAACCCTGTTAAGAGCAGTTTGTGTGTGTTGACATCCCGTGAGTTTTCTAAACAGGTTAGAAAATACACCTAACCACTTCAAATCTGAGCAGAGGACCATGAGCTGCCTCCCATTATCTGATGTATAGTCCACACGTCATTTAGCAGCTGCTCTTAGTGACTTACAGGAGCAATTAGGGTTATGTGCCTTGCTAAAATGCACATCAACAGATTTTTCACCTAGTCGGCTCAGGGATTTGAACCAGCAACCTTTCAGGTACTGGCACAACGCTCTTAATCATTAGGGGACGCGCACGCACGCACGCACGCACGCACACACGCACACACACACACACACACACACACACACACACACACACACACACACACACACACACACACACACACACACACACACACACACACACACACACACACACACAAACACAGATTATAACTTCACTAATATATAAGAAACCTCTGACAGTAACTACAGTGTAACAGTTTCTACTGAGACACCTGGTGAAAGACCAGCCAAGTCACCCATGATACAAGTCAGTATTCGACGTTCAACTATGTCTGAGGATGTCGGGAGATGATGTGGAAACCGGCCACTAGGGGCAACAGGGAGCGCTGTTACCTTTAAGTAGGTTTCAGTGTTGCTAGGGGATGGTGGATGGGCGTAAGCATCTGCCTCTGCCGTCGTTTCTCTCAAGAGGCACCAGGTCAATGTGTTTCATAGATACCTGCTGCCTCTTGTTGGTCGGCTGATGATGCCACATTGGCAAAGTTGTCATCGTTCTCCTCAATGGCCTGCTTTATTTCAGACAGCCGTATGTCATTCCTGGCCTTCACCATTTCCACCACGGCCCCCTCCTGCTGGTCGGTCAGCACACGAACACGGCCACCACCACGGGGTCTTCTGTGTGGCTCAGTTGGTAGAGCATGGCGCTTGCGACGCCAGGGTTGTGGGTTTGATTCCCATGGGGGACCAGTATAAAAAAAAAAGTATGGATAAGAGCATCTGCTAAATTATTCTGATGTAGAACAGAGTGTAACATGTTCTGTGAATTCACATGCATTACAATATGTCATTTACCGGCTTTCTTGGTGAAATGTTACCATGATCGGGGGGAGGGGGGAGGGGGGAGGCCAAACCGTTCGGACACTACATATGTTTTCGTGAAAAAACACATTTTCTATCTGCACCGCGGACCAAATGGGGCCTGTGAGACGCCCGTGTTTGGCCTGTGGATGTCTCCGGTTTTAAAAAAGGACTCCAACCCAATGAAGAAAAGTGCAGCCCTGATCTAAAGTCTAGAGGCAGTCTGGAGACAGTCTGGAGGCAGTCTGGAGACAGTGGTAGACAGGGGAGACAGGAAGAGACAGGTGGAGACAGTAGGGCAGACGGGGGGACAGTGGGAGACAGTGGGGCAGACGGGGAGACAGTGGGGAGACAGGGAGACAGTAGGAGACAGTAGGGCAGACGGGGGGACAGTGGGGAGACAGGGAGACAGTAGGAGACAGTAGGGCAGACGGGAAGACAGTGGGAGACAGTGGGGCAGACGGGGAGACAGTGGGGAGACAGGGAGACAGTAGGAGACAGTGGGGGCAGACGGGGAGATAGTGGGGAGACAGGGAGACAGTAGGAGACAGTAGGGCAGACGGGGGGACAGTGGGAGACAGTGAGAGACAGTGGGGGAGACAGTGATGCAGACGGGGAAACAGTGGGGAGACAGTACGAGACAGCGGGGCAGACGGGGAGACAGTAGTAGACAGTGATGCAGACGGGGAAACAGTGCAGCAGACATGGGGAGACAGGAAGAGACAGTGGGGGAGACATCGGGAGATGGAGGGACAGGGGGAGAGAGGGGAGACAGTGAGAGACAGTGGGGGAGACAGTGATAGACAGTGATGCAGACAGGGAAACAGTGGGGAGACAGTACGAGACAGTGGGAGAGAGGGGAGACAGTGGGGGAGACAGAGGGAGCCAGTAGCAGACAGGCTTTATGATAGAGGATATTTTAAAGGTCAGGTATACAGACCTCACATACTCAGGCTCACTCAGCATTTATCACTCAACTCTTTATTACACACTCTGTGTGTGTGAACGTGGTTTAACATATGCATTATACGTCATTAGCTTGTTGATCAGAAATGCTTAATCATAACCGTTTCTGTGCTCTTCTCACCTGCAACTCGGACCCATAGATAAACCAACAATAGCCGTCATTACATTGAACACAATCAGAACACGATCAGCTCTTACACTGTTTGAAGACGGAGAGACGATAAGATGGAGAGACGATAAGATGGAGAGACGATAAGATGGAGAGAAAAACAAGAGAAGACTCTTTCTGTCTCTCCCTCAAATCATTTTAAGAGCTTTATTGGCATGGGAAACGTGTGTTAACGTTGCCAAAGCAAGTGAAGTAGATAGTAAACAAAAGTGAAATAAACCATAAAAAATTAACAGTAAATATTACACTCAGATAAGTTCCAAAAGAATAAAGACATTTCAAATGTCATATTATGTCTATATACAGTGTTGTAACGATGTGCAAATAGTTAAAGTACAAAAGGGAAAATAAATAAACATAAATATAGGTTGTATTTACAATGGTGTTTGTTCTTCACTGGTTGCCCTTTTCTTGTGGCAACAGGTCACAAATATTGCTGCTGTGATGGCACACTGGTATTTCACCCAATAGATATGGGAGTTTATCAAAATTGGATTTGTTTTAGAATTTGTTGTGGGTCTGTGTAATCTGAGGGAAATATGTGTCTCTAATATGGTTTTACATTTGGCAGGAGGTTAGGAAGTGCAGCTCAGTTTCCACCTCATTTTGTGGGCAGTGTGCACATAGCCTGTCTTCTCTTGAGAGCCAGGTCTGCCTATGTATCGGCCTAATTCTGCTCTGCATGCATTATTTGGTGTTTTACGTTGTACACTAAGGATATGCAGAGTCTCAATTTGTTGTTTGTCCCATTTTGTGAATTCTTGGTTGGTGAGCGGACCCCAGACCTCACAACCATAAAGGGCAATGGGTTCTATAACTGATTCAAGTATTTTTTGACAGATCCTAATTAGTATGTCGAATTTTATGTTCATTTTGATGGCATAGAAGGCCCTTCTTGCCTTGTCTCTCAGATCGTTCACAGCTTTGTGAAAGTTACAGAAGATCTAGATGCTGCTGTAGGCCCTCCTTGGTTGGGGACAGAAGCACCAGATCATCAGCAAACAGTAGACATTTGACTTCAGATTCTAGTAGGGTGAGGCCGGGTGCTGCAGACTGTTCTAGTGCCCTCGCCAATTCGTTGATATATATGTTGAAGAGGGTGGGGCTTAAACTGCATCCCTGTCTCACCCCACAGCCCTGTGGAAAGAAATGTGTGTGTTTTTTGCCAAGTTTAACCGCACACTTGTTGTTTGTGTACATGGATTTTATAATGTCGTATGTTTTTCCCCCAACCCCACTTTCCATCAATTTGTATAGCAGACCCTCATGCCAAATTGAGTCAAAAGCTTTTTTGAAATCAACAAAGCATGAGAAGACTTTGCCTTTATTCTGGTTTGTTTGTTTGTCAATTAGGGTGTGCAGGGTGAATACGTGAACTGTCGTACGGTAATTTGGGAAAAAGCCAATTTGACATTTGCTCAGTACATTGTTTTCACTGAGGAAATGAACTAGTCTGCTGTTAATGATAATGCAGAGGATTTTCCCAAGGTTGCTGTTGGACGCATAGCCCACGGTAGTTATTGGGGTCAAATTTGTCTCCACTTTTGGGGTGATCAGTCCTTAGTTCCAAATATTGGGGAAGATGCCAGAGCTGAGGATGATGTTAAAAAGTGTACGTATAGCCAATTGGAATTTGTGGTCTGTATATTTTATGATTTCATTTAGGAGACCATCAACACCACTCTCTCTCTCTCTGTCTCAGCTGTGTAGTGCTAGGGCAAAAACTAAAACACTGGTTCTCTCTCTCTCAGCTGGTCGGTCGGTCGGTCGGTCGGTCGGTCGACCCTAATTGACAAACAAACAAACCAAAATAAAGGCAAAGTCTTCAAAGAAGCTTTTGACTCAATTTGGCATGAGGGTCTGCTGTACAAATTGATGGAAAGTTGGGTTGGGGGAAAAACATACGACATTATAAAATCCATGTACACAGACAACAAGTGTGCGGTTAAAATTGGCAAAAAACACACACATTTCTTTCCACAGGGCCGTGGGGTGAGACAGGGATGCAGTTTAAGCCCCACCCTCTTCAACATATACAGTGGGGAGAAGAAGTATTTGATACACTGCCGATTTTGCAGGTTTTCCTACTTACAAAGCATGTAGAGGTCTGTAATTTTGATCATAGGTACACTTCAACTGTGAGAGACGGTCGGTAGGTCTGGTGTTCTCTCTCTCTATGTATGCATGCATGCATGCCTGCCTGCCTGCCTGAATGCCTGCCTGCCTCTCTCAGCTGTGTAGTGCTAGGGCAAAAATACATTTCAGTTATTTCAAATATTTTCCATGGAATATACTGTATGTTCTAATTCACACACTGTCTAATCCAACCTTGTCGTAATCCAGCAGGTAATCTAAACATCCCAGTGTTTGCAAACAAAATACATTTTGAGGACTTTAATCAGAAACTCCGTGCAAAATGACAGAATTGTTTATTAGTTATTAAACAGATGAAATAGTTCAATAACATATCATATAGAAGGTATGTGAGATCATTTATCAGAAAGGCCAACATACATTATTACACACAAAGAGCTCAACAAACCTAGATAGCAGCCTTGAAATCCTAGATTCACCGCTAATTGACCACGAGCAAGCCCAAAAAGAGATTGTATTTGAAAAGAACAATAACTTCATACCTTGATTACATTGAGGGGGAAATATCAGCCTGTTGCCGATCCCTGCTTTAAATAATGGTAGAATGGCCCTCAGGGGACAAATACAGCTGTTTGAATGAATTGATGCACAATTTATGAACATGTTAGTCATATGAAGACATAACCATTAATATACACTGAGTGTACAAAACATTAGGAACACTTTCCTAATATTGAGTAGCACCCCCGTTTGCACTCAGAACAGCCTCAATTCGTCAGGGCATGGACTCTACAAGGTGTCGAAAGCGTTCCACAGGGATGCTGGCCCATGTTGACTCCAATGCTTCCCACAGTTGTGTCAAGTTGGCTGGATGTCCTTTGGGTGGTGGACCATTCTTGTTACACACAGGAAACTGTTAAGCGTGAAAAACTCAGCAGCGTTGCAGTTCTTGACACAAACCTGTGCGCCTGGCACCTACTACCATACCCCGTTCAAAGGCACTTCAATCTTTTGTCTTGCCCATTCACCCTCTGAATGACACACATACACAATCCATGTCTCAATTGTCTTAGAAATTCCTCTTTAACCTGTCTCCTCCCCTTCATCTATGCCGTCCCTAGGAGGGGTGCGTCACTTGAGTGGGTTGAGTTACTGACGTGATCTTCCTGTCTGGGTTGGCGCCCCCCCTTGGTTTGTGCTGTGGTGGAGACCTCTGTGGGCTATACTCGGCCTTGTCTCAGGATTGTAAGTTGGTGGTTGAGGATATCCCTCTAGTGGTGCGGGGGCTGTGCTTTGGCAGAGTGGGTGGGGTTATATCCTTCCTGTTTGGCCCTGTCCGGGGGTTTCTTCGGATGGGGCCACAGTGTCTCCGGACCGCTCCTGTCTCAGCCTCCAGTATTTATGCTGCAGTAGTTTATGTGTCGGGGGGCTGGGGTTAGTTGGTTATACCTGGAGTACTTCTCCTGTCTTATCCAGTGTCCTGTGTGAATTTAAGTATGCTCTCTCTAATTCTCTCGTTCTCTCTTTCTCTCTGAGAACCTGAGCCCTAGGACCATACGTCAGGACTACCGGGCATGCTGACACCTTGCTGTCCCCAGTCCGCCTGGCCTTGCTGCTATTCCAGTTTCAACTGTTCTGCCTGCGGTTACGAAACCCCTACCTGTCCCAGACCTGCTGTTTTCAACTCTTAATGATCGGCTATGAAAAGCCAACTGAGAGACCTGAGCCCTAGGACCATACGTCGGAACTACCGGCCGTGGTGACTCCTTGCTGTCCCCAGTCCGCCTGGCCTTGCTGCTATTCCAGTTTCAACTGTTCTGCCTGCGGTTATGGAACCCCTACCTGTCCCAGACCTGCTGTTTTCAACTCTTAATGATCGGCTATGAAAAGCCAACTGAGATTTATTCCTGATTATTATTTGACCATGCTTGTCACTTATGAACATTTTTGAACATCTTGGCATGGTTCTGTTATAACCTCCACCCGGCACAGCCAGAAGAGGACTGGCCACCCCTCATAGCCTGGTTCCTCTCTAGGTTTCTTCCTAGGTTTTGGCCTTTCTAGGGAGTTTTTCCTAGCCACCGTGCTTCTACACCTGCATTACTAGCTGTTTGGGGTTTTAGGCTGGGTTTCTGTACAGCACTTCGAGATATTAGCTGATGTACGAAGGGCTATATAAAATAAAATTGATTGATTGCTTGATTGATCTACACTGATTGAAGTGGATTTAACAAGTGACATCAATAAGGGATCATAGCTTTCACTTGGTCAGTCTATGTCATGGAAAGAGCAGGTGTTCATAATGTTGTCCACTCAGTGTAACTGCATCATTGAGATTAACACTAGGAAAGCAGAATGCTATCATGATGGGCAGAAACAGGGACAAATCTACAAAGCAAATTTAACAAAAACAATGACTTGCATCTTTTCTGATTCATGTTAAATATCTATTTATATCTCTTGTATCTATACCAGGAATTCCTTCTCTCTTTTTCTGTCCATCTTAAAGACATAGAGTGAATGAGGACGGAGGAGGAGGGAGGGAGGGAGGAGTGACTTGTCTCTCATTACACACTCAGAACTTTCCCCAACGCAATCAACATGTAAATGACTGAATGTTGCATCATGAACATCAAGTGTGAGGAGTTAACCCTAGTGCTGCCAGGAACTCCCTCCCCCTCCCCTCATCACCAGAACACATGACCAACTCTGTTCGCATCACAGAGGAAATAGGTGAGACGTTTCTCAGGGTATAAATGACGAGGGGTTTAGGCCAGAGTACACATGCTCTCCTGTCTGCTCCTCAAGAGGACCACCAGAGGACCACCAGAACCAGTACACTCTAGTACCAGGAGACACCAGAACCAGAAGTAGAGTGCAGCACCAGTACACTCTAGTACCAGGAGACACCAGAACCAGAAGTAGAGTGCAGCACCAGTACAGTGTAGTACCAGTAGACTCCAGGATGTCTCCCTGCTCTCTCCTCCTATCCCTGCTGCTGGCTGCAGCGCTGCAGTGTGAGCGTGCCCAGTGCAGACGTGTGATGTGCTCCGACCGCTGCTGCTCCTTCATAGAGGGCTTCCCCGTCAGACTGAAGGAACTCCGCACCGCCTTCTCCACCATCAGAGACTACTACGTAAGTACTACATATATACTATACTATACTACTACCCTCTCATATATATATATACACTATACTGTACTACTACCCTCTCATATATATATATACACTATACTACTACATAAGTACTACATATATACTATACTACTACCCTCTCATATATATATATATACTATACTACTATGTAAGTACTACATATATACTATACTGTACTACTACCCCCTGTCTCTCTCTCTATATATATATATATACTACTACGTAAATCAAGGGCATAACTTTGTGATGGATATTGGGGGGGGCAGGGTCACTTGGTTCCGGTGTCAACTCTCTCTAGGGGGGTTGACATATATATTTAAAAAAAAATAGCTATGAAATGGTTGTATCTGGTGAGAATTTAAGGGAAAATACATCCAAAAAATGTCTGATAATCTGATCAATATACCCCAGTCACAACTGAAACCAGTATGTGTCTATATTACATTATACTGTGTTCTTACTCTTAACAGCACAGAAAGGCATCACCACACCCCTTCTTTAACTACATTTAAATGTCAAAACCCATTATTCTATTTGTGTACCCTTCACCACGCTTGGCTAGTACATGGTCTTGAATAACTCATGCAGTTTTCAAAGCACTACTGATCCCGTCACAATGTACCGATGCTTGTTTCAAAGTAACATTATCACGTGATCAATTATGTCCGAAGCGTCGTTTGATCACGTGGTTGCAAAATGCAAAATCCCATTGATTTCGCCATGGTTCCAGTGCTTACTTTGATTCCAAGTTGCTTTCAAATACCGAGCTCTACTTGACACCGTACTTACAATGTAGTTCGGATTTGTTCATGGAATGTCACCTGAACGTTAGCTCAACAGGTAGAGATCTCGGGGACCAGAACACTCACTGACTACAGGGAATTGGGTCAAATCCCAGCAACGCCTATAAAAAAAAACGTGACATCACACTTTCTGCACATTGTTGTTCAAACAATTGGTTTAGTGAAGTATAAGCGTCCATCCTAAATAATGCCATAGCTTCTGTTTTTGACATGAAAAAAAGTAATTGATAGTAGGCAACTAACCAGAGAGATCTGATGAATATTGGGGAAGAAACGTAGATATGTTAGCCTTCAGGAAGCATCTCACTGTACCGTTTACACCCACTATATCATGTGCACGTGATGAACAACCTTTGATTTGATATAAAACAAACATCAGTAAACTGCGAGTCTAAACTGTGCTGTTTGTTGTCTGCAGGAGGCTAACGATGATCTGGAGACAGTCCTGCTGGACGAAGGGATTCTACACCACTTCAAGGTGAGTTCACCCTCTCCTTCACACTGTTCTCTCTATTCCAACAGTAGGATAGAGTTCTCCCCTGATGGAACGGTTTGAGATAAAGAAACAGATCAGGACGAGGATGCATGTCCAATCCATTCCTGAATTAGAAGTGAGATCAAGATTAAGAAAATACCCTGATGGCTATCCTGGTTATACTGATGGCTATCCTGGTTATACTGATGGTTATACTGATGGCTATCCTGGTTATACCGATGGCTATCCTGGTTATACTGATGGTTATACTAGTTATACTGATGGTTATATTAGTTATACTGTAGTATATATATAGCTAGAGGTAATCTCCTCACCTTCAGTTAGGGTTAGTTATAATCTCCTCACCTTCAGTTAGGGTTAGTTATAATCTCCTCACCTTCAGTTAGGGTTAGTTATAATCTCCTCACCTTCAGTTAGGGTTAGTTATAATCTCCTCACCTTCAGTTAGGGTTAGTTATAACTGTTCCTCTCTCTATAAGTGTGATGTCAATGATCTTGTTTCCTCATCAGAGTCCGTTGGGGTGTCACGCTATGGACAGCATCCTGAAGTTCTACCTCGACACGGTGTTTCCCACCGCCATGAACAACAGAACACAGAACAACAACGACTTTAAATCTCCCATCGACTCCATGGGAAACATCTTCCACATGCTGAAGAAAGAGATCGTCCAATGTGTAAGTAGTCTGGTCCTATATAGTCTGGTCCTATATAGCCTGGTCCTCTATTGCCTGGTGCTAGGGCGTTGAATACTTATCTAATCAAGATATATTAGTATTTTATTTTTCATGCATTTTTTACAAATGTTAAAATGTATCTTCCACTTACAGAGTATTTTGTGTAGATCGTTGACAAAAAATGACAATGAAATCCATTTTAACCCCACATTGTAACACAACAAAATGTGGATACTTTCAGAAGGCATATATAGTCTGGTCCTATATAGTCTGGTCCTATATAGTCTGGTCCTATATAGTCTGGTCCTATATAGTCCTATATAGTCTGGTCCTATATAGTCTGGTCCTATATAGTCTGGTCCTATATAGTCTGGTCCTATATAGTCTGGTCCTATATAGTCTGGTCCTATATAGTCTGGTCCTATATAGTCTGGTCCTATATAGTCTGGTCCTATATAGTCTGGTCCTATATAGTCTGGTCCTATATCCTGTGAAAGCGTTATGAGTTTATGATGTGAAAGTGTCTTGATGTGGTTTGGTTAAGGTCACAGGGATATTGTTGAGATGATATTTCCATGGTTGTGTTTCATGTCATTAAAGCTTCGTCAGGTTGTACGACATAGCAATATATCTAGGCCTCGTCAGAAACCTCAGATTTAGGGACCGGCCGGCGGTCTAACCCCAAACACACAACACTGACACGATTACTTCCTAACTTACACAGCATCCAACAAACCTACTGTTCCCACGCTAGAGAGAGAGATAATGTGTAGGTGTTCCCAGCACTCTGCAACCAATACTGCTGCATTGTGGGACAGTTTACTACTCTGTCACTCCTAACAATCCTAATCTCTCTCTATAGAGGAACTACTTCTCCTGTAAGAAACCATTTGACATCAACGAGTTCACCTCCTCGTATAAGAAGGTAAGTTTCCTTCAGCCTCAGCCTCTCAGTGAGTGAATGAGTGAATGTGTGTGTGTGTGTGTGTGTGTGTGTGTACGCGTGAGTGCGTTTGTATGTGTAGTTCCTCTAACCTGAGTGTGTTTCGTGTGTGTCTAGATGCAGGATAAGGGCCTGTATAAGGCAATGGGAGAGCTGGACCTGCTCTTCAACTACATCGAGGAGTACCTGGTCTCTCAGAGACGCAAACACTGACCCCGGACCAATCAGAATTAGCCAAAGTTCTGTGGGTAACCCTAACCTCTAATAACCTCAAAGTCCAAACATCTAAACTGCAGTCCAGGAATCTGGGACAGCGTCTTTGTGGAAGACCATGAGACTAAAGTGTATTGGTCCTGAGGACCTTCTCTTTAAAGTCCTGAACCACATTTAGCCTCAGGTTAATCAAAACTTTATTACTGAGTCATATTGACTGAAACATTCTGCTGTAAAGTTGAATTCGTAGAATTTTTAGGATTGACTCTCTGGATGTCCTTCCTCAGATATAGTACAGTCATGATGTGATGTTAATCTAACCACCATGTGGAGGAAGGAATCATATGTTACAGTCATGATGTGATGTTAATCTAACCACCATGTGGAGGAAGGAATCATATGTTACAGTCATGATGTGATGTTAATCTAACCACCATGTGGAGGAAGGAATCATATGTTACTGTAAATGTAGAAAGGGACATCTGGGCTGCACATTTACCAGTGTGGCAGAGAATGTATAGATTGTCCTATTTTACACATTTTCCTTTAACATGTTTTTAATATGTGATCATTGACTGATCTGTAATAATGACTGTATTACACATCACCATGTTTACAACGTATTGCAACATTTAGATATAGCTTACAGTATGTTTACTACCAATATCAGTATTGATTTAAATTAAAACTGTCTGTGAATCTAAGTGGAATACTGCACCATAATGTTTATTAGTGTGACTTAAGAAAGCAGCCACACCTGAAATATGATAATAATTATTTCTGACATTATTCTTTGGACCCCTACTCCTCCTACACCATTTAAGCTAGAAACGCCATTCAAGCTTTAAAATGTGCAGACTGGTCTGGAATAGTGTGCTTGCATACAACTTTTTGAAACTATTTATACTTTTTTAACTATTACACTTTTATTAAACTTCATCCACTTTCAGGGGATTTCTTCAACATTCTATTCACTGTAAACAATGTAACCTTTTACACAAATCAGCTACTTTGACCACTTTCCCAACAACGTTGTCAATAGAGGGTATGAAAACTTGGTCTACTTCTCTGCTATTTAAATATGAAATCAGGATAGAATTATCTTCTACCAATCAAAAGTGACAGCTGTTGTAGTAACCGCATCAACTACTTTGTCTTAACTGTTTGAAACAACTGCCGTCTTGACCACTTTCCCAACTAGTTAGACAACAACTTAGTGTATGAAATCTTTGTCTACTTCTCTGCTATTTAAATCTGAAATCAGAACACTTCTTCCACTACCATGAACTAATAGTTTTAAAAGAGCTGAAGCAAGGAACACAATTTTACTTGTTAAATTACAATCTAGTTCTAAGTATTTATTGGATTGTGTTGAAAGTGTATTTTGTTTTGTAGAAGAATGAATAACTGCCATCTCTTCATGGTCCATGTTTTTTTAGTTCTTATAATTATGTCACCTACCATTATATATAAGTGTGCCTAAATGTTTGTGAGGTAGAGTGTGTTTCTGTTGAACCTTTCTTTAACCAGGTTAGTCTCGCTGAGATAAAAATCTAATTTTCAAGAGATTTTAACCAGCGTGTTTTCAGCTACAATGTTTTTGTATTTATTTATGATTTTGACTTGCTCTGCCCTGCAGTTTTAAAATAAATGTTATACTTTGGAACCGTTTTTTACCTCAATTCTTCTTTAAAACGTTAAAATGTAAAGCCTTTTAAGTGGTGATTCCCGGCCAGCCCTTCCACATTCTGTTGTAATGCTGCAGCGATGGTACAATAAAGGCCTTCTGAATCTGATGTCTCATCCTGTGGTTCTTCTTCTGAAATAGCAGAACAGAAATAGTTTTCAACTCAATAGTTCATCATGAGAATTCTTTGGGTGCTGGATTCTAAAAGGCAAACAGTACAAACTCTGAAACACATGTGATTCTTTGACCTCTGCTACTGCTAAATACCATTATAATGTAAATACTATTTCAGTGAGTGCAGGTTTTCTTTTTGTACATTAGGTAACCATGTTACTAACACTACCTGACGGAGGGTTGACACCATGTGCTAACCCTAACCATAACAGCAGAATATACTGGTCTCCACACTCTAACCTCAAACATGACCCACATACAGCACTTACCAGCAGGCAGCCCTGCACCCGAGCACTTACCAGCAGACCTTTACTGGAATGACAACCATTCTGGACTCACCTTGTTTGAATATACAAAACGTATTGAAACGAAACCGGAGTCTGCATATTTTGTCTGACTGATGCGCTTCTATCTGTGGTTTCCATCGGAGGTTGATGCAGAAGCATTTCTGCAGAGAGGGACACGTGTGTGTGTGTGTATTCTTGTAGCGCACCGAAATGAGATTTGTTAAGAGGAAATAGCTGTGGCGCTAATCTCTGAACGTGCACCAGGGCAGCAGTGAAACAGACAGTCAGAACATAACTTTAACCACCAAGCACTCACACTCATTCTGCGTAACCACCAAGCAATTAATGAACGCTGTCTTGTTGAGAGCATCACCTGAAGATTAGAAGGTGTTGAGTCATCCAGTGTGCAGGGTTATATTAGAAGGTGTTGAGTCATCCAGTGTGCAGGGTTATCTATCTAGGATAGATAAACAGGTGCATTATGAGAGTCTGATTAGGATGTTGTGACCTGTAACATGTCATACCTGAGTAAAGGATTATGCTCATCCAACTCTCCGACGCCAGTCATTCACATACACATATTAACCCAGTGTACAGCGTTAGATTAGAAGGTGTTGACTCACCCAGTGTACAGCGTTAGATTAGAAGGTGTTGACTCACCCAGTGTACAGCGTTAGATTAGAAGGTGTTGACTCACCCAGTGTACAGCGTTAGATTAGAAGGTGTTGACTCACCCAGTGTACAGCGTTAGATTAGAAGGTGTTGACTCACCCAGTGTACAGCGTTAGATTAGAAGGTGTTTGACTCATCCAGTGTACAGCGTTAGATTAGAAGGTGTTGACTCACCCAGTGTACAGCGTTAGATTAGAAGGTGTTGACTCACCCAGTGTACAGCGTTAGATTAGAAGGTGTTGACTCATCCAGTGTACAGCGTTAGGGTTAGTATCAGTGTTCTGGCCTGCATGGTTGTCAGGAGAATGTAACTGCATCCCAAATGGCACAGTATTCCCTAAATAGTGCACTACTTTTCAACAGAGCCGTATGGGTCCTGGTCAACAGTAGTGCACTAAACAGGGAATAGGGTGCCCTTTGGGACGCAAGCTGTAACTCAGCGTTGGTTAGTGCAGGGGGCCAGGCGGATGTGTTTCGGTTTCACAAGGTGCCAGTCCTTCCTCTCTTCAGACTGGCAACTTCACGTCTGTCTGTCTGTCTGTCTGTCTGTCTTTGACAGAAAACTGACTAACGTCAGACTGTCTGTGTCATGTCATCCAGTCAGTCTGTGACATGTCAATAGGGACAGATGACTGACTTAGTTTCTGTCGGGGAAACGATTTAGAGATTGTATACAGAGCCACACAAACACACCAAACACAGGTTAGCGCTTTAACCATTGGGATGCAAATTCAACCTTAGCATTCCAGAAAGGAACTAGATGTTCTAAAAACTCAGATTACTGGATACAGTAATATTATTACAGAAAGACTCCAGGAAACACAACGAATAACATATAGTACAAATAAATAAATAAATAAAACTAAACTAAATAAAAAATAATAATTCAAAAGAATTGCAGGACATAACATATCACACAAAATGGTTGACGTAATACACAATTTGATGATGTAGTACACAAAAAACGGGGACCGGTTTTGGCTTGTGAGCACTACTTTCAAAATGAGTGGCTGAAAATTATACACTGAACAGAAATATAAACGCAACATGTAAAGTGTTGGTCCCGTGTTTCATGTGCTGAAATAAAAGATCCCAGAAATGTCTCTCAAATGTTGTGCACAAACTTGTTTAAATTCCTGTTAGTGAGCTTCTCATTTGCCAAGATAATCTATCCACCAGACAGGTGTGGCATTTCAAAAAGCTGATTAAACAGCATGATCATTACACAGGTGCACCTTGTGCTGGGGACAATAAAAGGCCACTCTAGAATGTGCAGTTTTATCACACAACACAATGTCCACAGATGTCTCAAGTTTTGAGGGAGTGTGGAATTGGCATGCTGACTGCAGGAATGTCCACCAGAGCTGTTGCCAGCTAAACGCCAACCGGCCTCACAACCGCAGACCAGGTGTACGGCGTCGTGTGGGCGAGTGGTTTGCTGATTTCAACGTTGTGAACAGAGTGCCCCATGGTGGCGGTGGGGTTATGGTATGGGCAGGCATAAGCTACGGACAACGAATACAATTGCATTTTATCAATGACAATTTCAATGCACAAAAATACCGTGATGAGAACCTGAGGCCCATTGTGAGGCCCGTGTTTTCTTAAAGGAATCTGTGACCAACAGATGCATATCTGTATTCCCAGTCATGTGAAATCCACCGATTAGGGCCTAATGAATTTATTTCAATTGACCGATTTCCTTATACGAACTGTAACTCAGTAAAATCAATGAAATTGTTTCATGTTGCGGTTATATTTTTTTGTTCGGTATATAAAAGCTCTGGAGCTCTTTAATATGAAGGTCTAAAACAATGCTGACAAATTCAGTTTGTTTCTTGAAGAGTCAATAGTGCTGATCTGTTTCACCATAACAGTCAACAGCTGAGGAAGGTGCCAAACTAAAAAGGTGTCACTGCGTTTTCAGTTTCCATGTTTACGTTTTTACATCACATGACGTCAATAGGGGTAACACTTAACCATGGAAAGTGTTGCATCTGCAAACAGTTGCACTTTCAGTGTGTGCACATATCTCTTGGTTCGTTTCAGAATCCATCGTGATAAAAAGCAGTTTCATACTCTGATAACAACACAGGTTGTTCCAAAAGATACATACTCAGTACTCGGTTTTCTAGAAATTCAGTCGAGGTCAGTTGCTGAAGTGTGAACAGTAATCTCCATCTTGTGTTTTAAAAAAAAAAAACGAAAATTTGACAATAAACAGGTACAACCCTGCATGATCAGTGTGTGTGTGTGTGTCTCTATGTGTGTGTTTCTCTGTGTGTGTGTGTGTCTCTATGTGTGTGTTTCTGTGTGTGTGTGTGTGTGTGTCTCTATGTGTGTGTTTCTCTATGTGTGTGTTGTCTCTATGTGTGTGTTTCTCTATGTGTGTGTTTATGTGTAGCACAGTTCTAAAAAAGACAGCATAGCATTACTGAACTTCCCATCATCATCATCAGTTCTTTAAAAGTAATTTCCTCTCAATCTTAAATAGACATGCCCCATTCAAAAAATACAGAACTAAGAACAGATATAGCCCCTGGTTCTCCTCAGACTTGACTGCCCTTGACCAGCACAAAAACATCCTGTGGCGTACTGCATTAGCATCAAATAGCCCCCGCGATATGCAACTTTTCAGGGAAGTTAGGAACCAATATACACAAGCAGTTAGGAAAGCAAAGGCTAACTTTTTCAAACAGAAATTTGCATCCTGTAGCACTAACTCCAAAAAGTTTTGGGACACTGTAAAGTCCATGGAAAATAAGAGCACTTCCTCCCAGCTCCCACTGCACTGAGGTAGGGGAAACACTATCACCACCGATAAATCTACAATAATCGAGAATTTCAACAAGCATTTTGCTACGGCTGGCCATGCTTTCCACCTGGCTACCACTACCCCGGCCACCAGCTCTGCACCCTCCGCTGCAACTTGCCCATGCCCCCCCCGCTTCTCCTTCACACAAATCCAGACAGCTGATGTTCTAAAAGAGCTGCAAAATCTGGACCCCTACAAATCATCTGGGCTAGACAATCTGGACCCTTTCTTTCTAAAACTAGCCGCCGAAATTGTCGCAACCCCTATTACTAGCCTGTTCAACCTCTCTTTCGTAATGTCTGAGATCCCCAGAGATTGGAAAGCTGCCGCGGTCATCCCCCTCTTCAAAGGGGGTGACACTCTAGATCCAAACTGTTACAGACCTATATCCATCCTGCCCTGCCTTTCAAAAAGTATTTGAAAGCCAAGTTAACAAACAGATCACTGACCATTTCGAATCCCACCGTACCTTCTCCGCTATGCAATCCGGTTTCCGAGCTGGTCATGGGTGCACTTCAGCCACGCTCAAGGTCCTAAACGATATTATAACCGCGATCGATAATAGACAGTACTGTGCAGCCGTTTTCATTGACCTGGCCAAGGCTTTCGACTCTGTCAACCACCGCATTCTTATTGGCAGACTAAATAGCCTTGGTTTCTCAAATGACTGCCTCGCCTGGTTTACCAACTACTTCTCAGATAGAGTTCAATGTGTCAAATCGGAGGGCCTGTTGTCTGGACCTATGGCAGTCTCTATGGGGGTGCCACAGGGTTCAATTCTTGGGCCGACTCTTTTCTCTGTGTATATCAATGACGTCGCTCTTGCTGCTGGTGACTCTCAGATCCACCTCTACGCAGACGACACCATTTTGTATACATCTGGCCCTTCATTGGACACTGTGTTAACAAACCTCCAAACGAGCTTCAATTCCATACAACACTCCTTCAGTAGCCTCCAACTGCTCTTAAACACTAGTAAAACTAAATGCATGCTCTTCAACCGAACGCTGCTTGCACCCGCCCACCCGACTAGAATCACTACTCTAGACGGGTCTGACCTAGAGTATGTGGACAACTACAAATATCTAGGTGTCTGGTTAGACTGTAAACTCTCCTTCCAGACTCACATTAAGAATCTCCAATCCAAAGTTAAATCTAGAATCGGTTTCCTATTTCGCAACAAAGCCTCCTTCACTCATGCTGCCAAACATGCCCTCGTAAAACTGACTATCCTACCGATCCTTGACTTCGGCGATGTCATTTACAAAATAGCCTCCAACACTCTACTCAGCAAATTGGATGTAGTCCATCACAGTGCCATCCGTTTTGTCTCCAAAGCCCCATATACTACCCACCACTGTGACCTGTACGCTCTTGTTGGCTGGTCCTCACTACATATTCGTCGCCAAACCCACTGGCTCCAGGCCATCTATAAATCACTGCTAGGCAAATCCCCGCCTTATCTTAGCTCATTGGTCACCATAGCAACACCCACCCGTAGTATGCGCTCCAGCAGGTATATCTCACTGGTCATCCCCAAAGCCAACACCTCCTTTGGCCGCAATTCCTTCCAGTTCTCTGCTGCCAATGACTGGAACAAATTGCAAAAATCTCTGAAGCTGGAGACACTTATCTCCCTCACTAACTTTAAGCATCAGTTGTCAGAGCACCTTACCGATCACTGCACCTGTACACAGCCCATCTGAAATTAGCCCACCCAACTACATCATCCCTATATTGTTATTTATTTTGCTCATTTGTACCCCAGTATCTCTATTTGCACATCATCTCTTGCACATCTATCATTCCAGTGTTAATACTAATTGTAATTATTTTGCACTATAGCCTATTTTATTGCCTTACCTCCATAACTTGCTAAATTTGCACACTGTATATTATATGTATTTCTGTTGTATTTTTGACTTTGTTTTGTTTTTACCCCATATGTAACTCTGTGTTGTTGTTTTTATCGCACTGCTTTGCTTTATCTTGGCCAGGTCGCAGTTGTAAATGAGAACTTGTTCTCAACTGGTTTACCTGGTTAAATAAAGGTGAAAAAAAAAAAAAAAAAAAAAAAAAAAATCAGGGCCCCCTCTCTCACCCTAAACATCATCATCAGGGGCCCCCTCTCTCACCCTAAACATCATCATCAGGGGCCCCCTCTCTCACCCTAAACATCATCATCAGGGGCCCCCTCTCTCACCCTAAACATCATCATCAGGGCCCCCTCTCTCACCCTAAACATCATCATCAGGGGCCCCCTCTCTCACCCTAAACATCATCATCAGGGGCCCCCTCTCTCACCCTAAACATCATCATCAGGGGCCCCCTCTCTCACCCTGAACATAATCATCAGGGCCCCCTCTCTCACCCTAAACATCATCATCAGGGGCCCCCTCTCTCACCCTGAACATAATCATCAGGGCCCCCTCTCTCACCCTAAACATCATCATCAGGGGCCCCCTCTCTCACCCTAAACATCATCATCAGGGGCCCCCTCTCTCACCCTAAACATCATCATCAGGGCCCCCTCTCTCACCCTAAACATCATCATCAGGGGCCCCCTCTCTCACCCTAAACATCATCATCAGGGGCCCCCTCTCTCACCCTAAACATCATCATCAGGGGCCCCCTCTCTCACCCTGAACATAATCATCAGGGCCCCCTCTCTCACCCTAAACATCATCATCAGGGGCCCCCTCTCTCACCCTAAACATCATCATCAGGGGCCCCCTCTCTCATCCTAAACATCATCATCAGGGGCCCCCTCTCTCACCCTGAACATCATCATCAGGGCCCCCTCTCTCTAATGAACCTATCATGTGTTACAATGTTGCATAGAGAATTCATCAGAAACAACTCAAGAATTTCATGTTTTGCCTTAGTTTGTGAAGTTCTCACTACCTTCCATCTCTCTCTGTGTGGAAATGACATAAATAAGGGTGAAGCTGCCCCTAGATGCTAATCGTGGGTCAGATTGGCATTTTCCCACTGCTAAAGCTAACTCTCTCTCCTCTGTGTCACGGAGACTCTCCGCACTGCTAAAGCTAACTCTCTCTCCTCTGTGTCACGGAGACTCTCCGCACTGCTAAAGCTAACTCTCTCTCCTCTGTGTCACGGAGACTCTCCGCACTGCTAAAGCTAACTCTCTCTCCTCTGTGTCACGGAGACTCTCCGCACTGCTAAAGCTAACTCTCTCTCCTCTGCTCTTGTCCTTCTAGACCTGTCTGCTGCCTTTGATACTGTGAACCATCAGATCCTCCTCTCCACCCTCTCCGAGTTGGGCATCTCCGGCGCTGTCATCTCCTGTCTGGATTACTGCAACTCGCTGTTGGCTGGGCTCCCTGCCTGTGCCATTAAACCCCTACAACTTATCCAGAACGCTGCAGCCCGTCTGGTGTTCAACCTTCCCAAGTTCTCTCATGTCACCCCGCTCCTCCGCACACTCCACTGGCTTCCAGTTGAGGCTCGCATCTGCTACAAGACCATGGTGCTTGCCTACGGAGCTGTGAGGGGAACGGCACCTCCTTACCTTTAGGCTCTGATCAGACCCTACACCCAAATGAGGGCACTACGTTCATCCATCTCTGGCCTGCTGGCCCCCCTACCTCTACGGAAGCACAGTTCCCGCTCAGCCCAGTCAAAGCTATTCGCTTCTCTGGCACCCCAATGGTGGAACAAGCTCCCCCACGACGCCAGGACAGCGGAGTCACTGACCACCTTCCGGAGACACTTGAAACCCCACCTCTTTAAGGAATACCTGGAATAGTATAAAGGAATCCTTCTCCCCCCCCCCCCCCCCCCAAAAAAAAAGTAAAAATTTAAAAAGTGGTTGTCCCACTGGCTATCATAAGTCGAATGCACCAATTTGTAAGTCTCTCTGGATAAGATCGTCTGCTAAATGATGTAAATGTAACGATTAAAGGGATACTTCAGGATTTTGGCAATGAAGCCCTTTATCTACTTCTCCAGAGTCAGATGAACTGGTGGATACCATTTTTATGTCTCTGCGTGCAGTTTGAAGGAAGTTGCTAACTAGCGTTAGCGCAATTGCTAACTAGCGTTAGCGTAGTGACTGGAAGTCTATGGTAACAGCCAGCATGCTAGTAGATACCTTAGACTTCCAGTCATTGTGATAACGCTTGTTAGCATTGGCTCGCAAAACTACCTATAACTTCCTTCATACTGGATTCAGAGACATAAAAATGGGACACTATATATACAAAAGTATGTGGACACCCCTTCAAATTAGTGGATTTGGCTATTTCAGCCACACCCATCGCTGACAGGTGTATAAAATCAAGCAGACAGCCATGCAATTTCTTTAGACAAACATTGGCAGTAGAATGGCCTTACTGAAGCGCTCAGTGACTTTCAACTTGGCACCGTCATAGGATGCCACCTTTCCAACAAGTCAGTTCGTCAAATTTCTGCCCTGCTAGAGCTGCCCCGGTCAACTGTAAGTGCTGTTATTGTGAAGTGGAAACTTCTAGGAGCAACAACGGCTCAGCCACGAAGTGGTAGGCCACACAATCTCACAGAACAGGACCGTCGAGTGCTGAAGCACGTAAAAATTGCCTGTCCTCCATTGCAACACTCACTACCAAGTTCCAAACTGCCTCTGGAAGCGACGTCAGCACAAGAACTGTTCATCTGGAACTTAATGAAATGGATTTCCATGGCCGAGCAGCCGCACACAAGCCTAAGACCACCATGCGCAATGCCAAGCGTCGGCTGGAGTGGTAAAACTCGCCGCCATTTCACTCTGGAGCAGTGGAAACGCGTTCTCTGGATTAATCAAGCTTCACCACCTGGCAGTCCGACGGACAAATCTGGGTTTGGCGGATGCCAGGAGAACTCTACCTGCCCCAATGCATAGTGCCAACTGTAAAGTTTGGTGGAGGAGGAATAATGGTCTGGGGCTGTTTTTCATGGTTTGGGCTAGGCCTCTTAGTTCCAGTGAAGGGAAATCTTAACGCTACAGCATACAATTACATTCTAGACTATTCTGGGCTTCCAACTTTGTGGCAACAGTTTGGGGAAGGTCCTTTCCTGTTTCAGCATGACAATGCCCCCGTGCACAAAGTGAGGTCCATACAGAAATGGTTTGTCGAAATCGGTGTGGAAGAACCTGACTGGCCTGCACAAAGCCCTGACCTCAACCCCATTGAACACCTTTGGGATGAATTGGAACGCCTAATCGCCCAACATCAGTGCCCAACCTCACTAATGCTCTTGTGGCTGAATGGAAGCAAGTCCCCGCAGCAATGTTCCAACATCTAGTGGAAAGGAACCTGGGATAGGATAAAGTAATCATTCTAACCCCCCTTATCCCACTGGCTATAAGGTGAATGCACCAATTTGTAAGTCGCTCTGGATAAGAGCGTCTGCTAAATGACGTAAAGGTAAATGTAAAAATGAAAGCCTTCCCAGAAGAGTGGAGGTTGTTATAGCAGCAAAGGGGGGGACCAACTCCATATTAATGCCCATGATTTTGGAATGAGATGTTCGATGAGCAGGTGTCCACATACTATTGGTCATGTGGTGTATCTTGGTCATGTGGTGTATCTTGGTCATGTGGTGTATCTTGGTCATGTGGTGTATCTTTCATACTGGATCCAGAGACATAAAAATGGTATCCAAGCATCCCTTTAAGGTGAGGATTGGGTGGGAAGCTGAACCTAGATCTGTACCTAGTGGAAACCTTACCCCAGCGCTAACACACCTGTAATAAGAGGAAACTTTACCCCAGCGCTAACACACCTGTAATAAGAGGAAACTTTACCCCAGCGCTAACACACCTGTAATAAGAGGAAACTTTACCCCAGCGCTAACACACCTGTAATAAGTGGAAACTTTACCCCAGCGCTAACACACCTGTAATAAGTGGAAACTTTACCCCAGTGCTAACACACCTGTAATAAGTGGAAACTTTACCCCAGCGCTAACACACCTGTAATAAGTGGAAACTTTACCCCAGCGCTAACACACCTGTAATAAGTGGAAACTTTACCCCAGCGCTAACACACCTGTAATAAGTGGACACTTTACCCCAGCGCTAACACACCTGTAATAAGTGGAAACTTTACCCCAGTGCTAACACACCTGTAATAAGTGGAAACTTTACCCCAGCGCTAACACACCTGTACCTAGTGGACACTTTACTCCAGCGCTAACACACCTGTAATAAGTGGAAACTTTACCCCAGTGCTAACACACCTGTAATAAGTGGAAACTTTACCCCAGCGCTAACACACCTGTAATAAGTGGAAACTTTACCCCAGCGCTAACACACCTGTAATAAGTGGAAACTTTACCCCAGTGCTAACACACCTGTAATAAGTGGAAACTTTACCCCAGCGCTAACACACCTGTAATAAGTGGACACTTTACCCCAGCGCTAACACACCTGTAATAAGTGGAAACTTTACCCCAGTGCTAACACACCTGTAATAAGTGGAAACTTTACCCCAGCGCTAACACACCTGTAATAAGTGGACACTTTACCCCAGCGCTAACACACCTGTAATAAGTGGAAACTTTACCCCAGCGCTAACACACCTGTAATAAGAGGAAACTTTACCCCAGCGCTAACACACCTGTAATAAGTGGAAACTTTACCCCAGCGCTAACACACCTGTACCTAGTGGACACTTTACCCCAGCGCTAACACACCTGTAATAAGTGGAAACTTTACCCCAGTGCTAACACACCTGTAATAAGTGGAAACTTTACCCCAGCGCTAACACACCTGTAATAAGTGGAAACTTTACCCCAGCGCTAACACACCTGTAATAAGTGGAAACTTTACCCCAGTGCTAACACACCTGTAATAAGTGGAAACTTTACCCCAGCGCTAACACACCTGTAATAAGTGGACACTTTACCCCAGCGCTAACACACCTGTAATAAGTGGAAACTTTACCCCAGTGCTAACACACCTGTAATAAGTGGAAACTTTACCCCAGCGCTAACACACCTGTAATAAGTGGACACTTTACCCCAGCGCTAACACACCTGTAATAAGTGGAAACTTTACCCCAGCGCTAACACACCTGTAATAAGTGGACACTTTACCCCAGCGCTAACACACCTGTAATAAGTGGACACTTTACCCCAGCGCTAACACACCTGTAATAAGTGGAAACTTTACCCCAGCGCTAACACACCTGTAATAAGTGGAAACTTTACCCCAGCGCTAACACACCTGTAATAAGTGGAAACTTTACCCCAGCGCTAACACACCTGTAATAAGAGGAAACTTTACCCCAGCGCTAACACACCTGTAATAAGAGGAAACTTTACCCCAGCGCTAACACACCTGTAATAAGTGGAAACTTTACCCCAGCGCTAACACACCTGTACCTAGTGGAAGAGAACAGAGAACAAGTGAGAGAAGAGACATGTCACATCTTACAGAAAACAAAGTAGCCATAACACACACAGACGTCGACAGCCTGACAGTAAGCAGTGATGTGAAGATCAGGAGGATTTCCTCTCAGAGAGATAAACAGAAATAGTAACAAAAGGTTAGGGTTAGAAGAGAAGGGTTAGGGTCGGGGGTCGGGGCTTCAGTAAGAGCCTTTTAGGGTTAGAAGAGAAGGGTTAGGGTCGGGGGTCGGGGCTTCAGTAAGAGCCTTTTAGGGTTAGAAGAGAAGGGTTAGGGTCGGGGGTCGGGGCTTCAGTAAGAGCCTTTTAGGGTTAGAAGAGAAGGGTTAGGGTCGGGGGTCGGGGTGACTAGCTAGCTGTCGCCACATCAAAGCCCTGCTTCTCTCTCAGGTTGTGCCCCCAAAAGAGTTGCCCCATTCCATTACGGTATGTTCAGCAGCAGTGATTAGGAATAGGGTTAGGGTCGGGACATGGTCTGAGATTCACTGTCTGGTCCAAGGGCTCTCCTCCGACCCCATTCTCACACCCCCAACGTGGTTAAAACACACACATGGTTAGAGCCCGTTAGCCATTGGATAAAACAGAGCACCATCTGTCTACAGTGCATTCGGAAAGTATTCAGACCCCTTGGCTTTTCCCACATTTTGTTACGTTACAGCCTTATTCTAAAATTGATTAAATATGTATTTATTTTCATCAATCTGCACACAATACCCCATAATGACAAAGCGAAAACAGTTTTTTTGATATTCTTTCACATTTATAAAAAGTAAAAAACAGAAATACCTTATTTATATAAGTATTCAGACCCTTTGCTATGAGACTCGAAATTGAACTCAGGTGTATCCTGTTTTCATTGACCATCCTTGAGATGTTTCTACAATTGATTGGACATGATTTGGAAAGTCACACACCTGTCTATATAAAGGTCCCACAGTTGACAGTGCATGTCAGAGCAAAAACCAAGCCATGAGATCAAAGGAATTGTCTGTAGAGCTCCGAGTCAGGATTGTGTCGAGAAACAGATCTGGGGAAGGGTAACAAAAAATGTCTGCAGCATTGAATATCCCCAAGAACACAGTGGCCTCCATCATTCTTAAATGGAAGAAGTTTGGAACCACCAAGACTCTTCCTAGAGCTGGCCACCCGGCCAAACTGAGCAATCGGGGGAGAAAGGACTTGGTCAGGGAGGTGACCAAGAACCCGATGGTCACTCTGACAGAGCTCCAGAGTTCCTCTGTGGAGATGGGAGAACCTTCCAGAAGGACAACCATCTCTGCAGCACTCCACCAATCAGGCCTTTATGGTAGAGTGGCCAGACGGAAGCCACTCCTCAGTAAAAGGCACATGACAGCCCGATTGGAGTTTGCCAAAAGGCACCTAACGGACTCTCACACCATGAGAAACAAAATTATCTTTGGCCTGAATGCCAAGTGTCATGTTTGGAGGAAACCTGGCACCAACCCTACGTTGAAGCATGGTGGTGGCAGCATCATGCTGTGGTCGGTGATTTAACGCATCGTCTCGACACACCAAAAAGAGAAGAAAGATACCTTTATTTTCATCTTTTTTTGTGGAATTGAAAAAAGTAATAATTTAATACAGTTGAAATGTTAACAAATTAGATGCGCTGAAATGAAAGCAAACTTCCGAAAATGAACACTGATTATAGTGATATTATGTCTGATCTCGCAAACAATATAAAGCATGTTTAGATGGGTGGAATCTAGAGTCAGGCCTGTTGATTTTTACTCCGAGGGTATCCTGCTATTGAATTATGCAACAGAACGTGACAACAGTAACTAATGAGGTCTAGACAGCACCGGTGAGTGACAAAGCACGTTTTTGGTGGTTGCAGCCATGTGGGTTGAGTCACTGACGTGATCTTCCTGTCCGGTTTGTCGCCCCCTCGGGCTCGTGCGGTGGAGGAGATCTTCGTGGGCTATACTCAGCCTTGTCCCAGGGTAGTAGGTTGGTGGTCTGTTGATATCCCTCTGGTGGTGTGGGGGCTGTGCTTTGGCAAAGTGGGTGGGGTTATATCATGCCTGGTTGGCCCTGTCTGGGGGTATCGTCGGACGGGGCCACAGTGTCCCCCGACCCACGTGTCTCAACCTCCAGTATCTATGCTGCAATAGTCAATGTGCCGGGGGGCTAGGGTCAGACTGTTATATCTGGTGTAATTCTCCTGTCTTATCTGGTGTCCTTTGTGAACTTAAGTATGCTCCCTCTAATTCTGTCTCTGTCTCTGTCTCTCTCTGTCTCTGTCTCACACTCTCTGTCTCTGTCTCTCTTAGAGGACCTGAGCCCTAGGACCATGCCTCAGGACTACCTGGCCTGATGACTCCTTGCTGTCCCCAGTCCACCTGGTCGTGCTGCTGCTCCAGTTTCCACTCTTCTGCCTGCGGCTATGGAACCCTGACCTGTTCACCGGACGTGCTACCTTATCCCGGACCTGCTGTTTTCAACTCTCCCTCTCTCTACCGCACCTGCTATTTCAACCTCTAAATGCCCGGCTATGAAAAGCCAAGTGACATTTACTCCTGATGTACTGACCTGTTGCAACCTCTACAACCACTGTGATTATTATTTGACCCTGCTGGTCATCTATGAACGTTCGAACATCTTGGAGAAAAAATCTGGCCTTAAATGGCCATGTATTGTTATAATCTCCACCCGGCACAGCCAGAAGGGGACTGGCCACCCCTCAGAGCCTGGTTCCTCTCTAGGTTTCTTTCTAGGTCCCTGCCTTTCTAGGGAGTTTTTCCTAGCGACCGTGCTTCTACATCTGCATTGCTTGCTGTTTGGGGTTTTAGGCTGGGTTTCTGTATAGCTCTTTGTGACATCTACTGATGTCAAATTTGATTGATTGACTGATGTCTATATATGCAAATACACCCAGTGTATTTATGCAAATTAAACATATAATTGTATTTATTTCCACACAAAATATTTAAAAAAATACCTGACACCATTATAAAATTTATATATGAGTGCATAAAAATAAAAACACACCAAAATACCAGAACCATTATTTGTCCGTGCCAGTAAAATGTTTTGTGCCATAATTCAGTCAATATCTGATGGATTTTTTAAACTCTAAACGTTGAGTACCTTCATCTATTGCGCAATTGTTGCATTTATTATATAAAAAAAATCAAAAATCTATAAAAAAATACTTAATTTTGGTGATTGGTGCTACATTCAGCTCAATGATGCCATAATGGGTGGACTGTCAGGCGGCCATTTTGAGTGTCCCCATAGCAGTCACTCTACACTACATGACCAAAAGTATGTGGACACCTGCTCGTCAAACATCTCATTCCAAAATCATGGGCATTAATATGGAGTTGGTCCCCACTTTGCTGCTATAACAGCCTCCACTCTTCTGGGAAGGCTTTCCACTAGATGTTGGAACATTGCTGCGGGGACTTGCTTCCCTTCAGCCACAAGAGCATTAGTGAGGTTGGGCACTGATGTTGGGCGATTAGTCATGGCTCGCAGTTGGCGTTCCAATTAATCCCAAAGCTGTTTGATGGGGTTGAGGTCAGGGCTCTGTGCAGGCCAGTCAAGTTCTTCCCCACCGATCTCGACAAACCATTTCTGTATGGACCTCGCTTTGTGCACGGGGGCATTGTCATGCTGAAACAGGAAAGGGCCTTCCCCAAACTATTGCCACAAAGTTGGAAGCCAAGAATCGTATAGAATGTCACTGTAGCGTTAAGATTTCCCTTCACTGGAACTAAAGGGCGTAGCCCGAACCATGAAAAACAGCCCCAGACCATTATTCCTCCTCCAACAAACTTTACAGTTGGCACTATGCATTGGGGCAGGTAGCGTTTTCCTGGCATCCGCCAAACCCCAGATTTGTCCGTCGGACTGCCAGATGGTGAAGCGTGATTCATCACTCCAGAGAACGCGTTTCCACTGGTCCAGAGTCCAATGGCGGCAAGCTTTACACCACTCCAGCCGACACTTGGCATTGCGCATGGTGATCTTAGGAAACCCATTTCATGAAGCTCCTGACGAACAGTTCTTGTGCTGATGTTGCTTCTAGAGGTAGTTTGGAAGTCGGTAGTGAGTATTGCAACCACGGACAGATGATTTTCACGCGCTACGCGCTCCAGAACTCAGCGGTCCCGTTCTGTGAGCTTGTGAGGCCTACCACTTAGTGGCTGAGCCGTTGTTGCTCCTGGACGTTTCCTCTTCACAATAACAGCACTTACAGTTGACCGGGGCAGCTCTAGCAGGGCAGAAATTTGACGAACTGACTAGTTGGAAAGGTGGCATCCTATGACGGTGCCACCTTGAAAGTCACTAAGCTCTTGGGGGTGGAGTCCCGTAAGCCAGGGGGACCATAATGTCACCACACCTCTCAGTGAGATACAGGGAGGCTTGCTGGTTCTGCGTCCCAAATTCCCTATATAGTGCAATTCTAAAATAATGTTTGTACTTTCACCCATTTTTCTCCCCAATTTCATCATATCCAATTGGTAGTTACAGTCTGCAACTCCCGTACGGACTCAGGAGAGGCGAAGGTCGAGAGCCATGCGTCCTCCGAAACACAACCCTGCCAAGCCGCACTGCTTCTTGACACACTGCTTGCATAACCCGGAAGCCAGCCGCACCAATGTGTCGGAGGAAACGCCGTACACCCAGCAACCGGTCAGCTTGGAGGCGCCCGGCCCGCCACTAGGAGTCGCCAGAGCGTGATGGGACAAGGACATCCCGGCCGGCCAAACCCTCCCCTAACCCGGACGACGCTGGGCCAAACCCTCCCCTAACCCGGACGACGCTGGGCCAATTGTGCCATTTGACCAGGGCCCACAGTGATAGGGTGCCATTTGACCAGGATCCTCTTGTGCTCCAAAGAGGAATCAAGTCTTGTTTGTTAGTCCTACTTCAATAGGGAGGAACTCAAACACACACACACACAAAGTGACAATATGATTTTGCAACATTATATTTATACACAAAATCAAAGCAGTATCAAAATGATCTAGAAGGTAGTTTTGGGGTGAAGCATAGCATTCACAGAAGGTGTAATGTGGCAAAACAGTACAGAGTCTGATGAAGAACATCCGTAAAACAGCACAAAGGGATCCTTAACATTGTATCAGCCAGGATAAAACTACAACTGAAAAGACTAGAAAGACTACAAACCCCAGAGAACAGCATCAGGCTGAGATGGCCTCCGGGCTGCATTCCATTATGAAACATGGCTGCTTTGCCTCTGCCCTTAAACACTTTTACCCTGGGCTAATCAGCTCTCCACAAGTGCATAGGGGGTAGAGAGTAGTGGTTAAGGGTCGATTTTGGATGAAAGCCAGCAAGCTGGGCGGAGGCCAAGTGAACTGTCCTCAACTATCCACCATGTACTGTAGGTCAGTGGTTTCATGAATGGGACGTGGCCGGGGGGTGACTTCATAGGTCTCAATGGGACGTGGCTAGGGGCGTGACTTCATAGGTCTCAATGGGACGTGGCCGGGGGGTGACTTCATAGGTCTCAATGGGACGTGGCCGGGGGGTGACTTCATAGGTCTCAATGGGACGTGGCCGGGGGGTGACTTCATAGGTCTCAATGGGACGTGGCCGGGGGGTGACTACATAGGTATCAATGGGACGTGGCCGGGGGGGTGACTACATAGGTCTCAATGGGACGTGGCCGGGGGGGTGACTTCATAGGTCTCAATGGGACGTGGCCGGGGGGTGACTTCATAGGTCTCAATGGGACGTGGCTGGGGGGTGACTTCATAGGTCTCAATGGGACGTGGCCGGGGGGTGACTTCATAGGTCTCAATGGGACGTGGCCGGGGGGTGACTTCATAGGTCTCAATGGGACGTGGCCGGGGGGTGACTACATAGGTCTCAATGGGACGTGGCTAGGGGGGTGACTACATAGGTCTCAATGGGACGTGGCTAGGGGGCGACTACATAGGTCTCAATGGGACGTGGCCGGGGGGTGACTACATAGGTCTCAATGGGACGTGGCTAGGGGGTGACTACATAGGTCTCAATGGGACGTGGCCGGGGGGTGACTACATAGGTCTCAATGGGACGTGGCCGGGGGGTGACTTCATAGGTCTCAATGGGACGTGGCCGGGGGGTGACTTCATAGGTCTCAATGGGACGTGGCTAGGGGGGTGACTACATAGGTCTCAATGGGACGTGGCTAGGGGGCGACTACATAGGTCTCAATGGGACGTGGCCGGGGGGTGACTACATAGGTCTCAATGGGACGTGGCCGGGGGGGTGACTTCATAGGTCTCAATGGGACGTGGCCGGGGGGTGACTTCATAGGTCTCAATGGGACGTGGCCGGGGGGTTACTACATAGGTCTCAATGGGACGTGGCTAGGGGGTGACTACATAGGTCTCAATGGGACGTGGCCGGGGGGTGACTACATAGGTCTCAATGGGACGTGGCCGGGGGGTGACTTCATAGGTCTCTGAATGGGACGTGGCTAGGGGCGTGACTTCATAGGTCTCAATGGGACGTGGCCGGGGGGTGACTTCATAGGTCTCAATGGGACGTGGCTAGGGGGTGACTTCATAGGTCTCAATGGGACGTGGCCGGGGGGTGACTTCATAGGTCTCAATGGGACGTGGCCGGGGGGTTACTACATAGGTCTCAATGGGACGTGGCTAGGGGGTGACTTCATAGGTCTCAATGGGACGTGGCTAGGGGGGTGACTACATAGGTCTCAATGGGACGTGGCTAGGGGGTGACTACATAGGTCTCAATGGGACGTGGCCGGGGGGTGACTACATAGGTCTCAATGGGACGTGGCCGGGGCGTGACTTCATAGGTCTCAATGGGACGTGGCCGGGGGGTGACTACATAGGTCTCAATGGGACGTGGCCGGGGGGTGACTTCATAGGTCTCTGAATGGGACGTGGCTAGGGGCGTGACTTCATAGGTCTCAATGGGACGTGGCCGGGGGGTGACTACATAGGTCTCAATGGGACGTGGCCGGGGGGTGACTTCATAGGTCTCAATGGGACGTGGCCGGGGGGTGACTACATAGGTCTCAATGGTACGTGGACGGGGGGTGACTTCATAGGTCTCTGAATGGGACGTGGCTAGGGGGGTGACTTCATAGGTCTCAATGGGACGTGGCCGGGGGGTGACTACATAGGTCTCAATGGGACGTGGCCGGGGGGTGACTTCATAGGTCTCAATGGGACGTGGCTGGGGGGTGACTTCATAGGTCTCAATGGGACGTGGCTAGGGGGTGACTACATAGGTCTCAATGGGACGTGGCCGGGGGGTGACTACATAGGTCTCAATGGGACGTGGCCGGGGGGTGACCTCATAGGTCTCAATGGGACGTGGCTGGGGGGTGACTTCATAGGTCTCTGAATGGGACGTGGCCGGGGGGTGACTTCATAGGTCTCAATGGGACGTGGCCGGGGGGTGACTTCATAGGTCTCAATGGGACGTGGCTAGGGGGTGACTACATAGGTCTCAATGGGACGTGGCCGGGGGGTGACTACATAGGTCTCTGAATGGGACGTGGCCGGGGGGTGACTTCATAGGTCTCAATGGGACGTGGCCGGGGGGTGACTACATAGGTCTCAATGGGACGTGGCCGGGGCGTGACTACATAGGTCTCAATGGGACGTGGCCGGGGCGTGACTTCATAGGTCTCAATGGGACGTGGCCGGGGGGTGACTTCATAGGTCTCTGAATGGGACGTGGCCGGGGGGTGACTTCATAGGTCTCAATGGGACGTGGCTAGGGGGGTGACTACATAGGTCTCAATGGGACGTGGCTAGGGGGTGACTTCATAGGTCTCAATGGGACGTGGCCGGGGGGGTGACTTCATAGGTCTCAATGGGACGTGGCCGGGGGGTGACTAGCATGGGACGTGGCCGTGGGGGTGACTACATAGGTCTCAATGGGACGTGGCCGGGGGGTGACTACATAGGTCTCAATGGGACGTGGCCGGGGGGTGACTACATAGGTCTCAATGGGACGTGGCCGGGGGGTGACTACATAGGTCTCAATGGGACGTTGCCGGGGGGTGACTACATAGGTCTCAATGGGACGTGGCCGGGGGGTGACTACATAGGTCTCAATGGGACGTGGCCGGGGGGTGACTACATAGGTCTCAATGGGACGTGGCCGGGGGGTGACTACATAGGTCTCAATGGGACGTGGCCGGGGGGTGACTACATAGGTCTCAATGGGACGTGGCCGGGGGGTGACTACATAGGTCTCAATGGGACGTGGCTAGGGGGGGTGACTACATAGGTCTCAATGGGACGTGGCTAGGGGGGGTGACTACATAGGTCTCAATGGGACGTGGCTAGGGGGTGACTACATAGGTCTCTGAATTGGACGTGGCCGGGGGGTGACCTCAATGCGTAGGACTACCTGCCTCTCACAGGTGTGTGTTTACATTCCACAAGTTGTTTCCATAATACACATGCTTTGTTTGGATATCACTAACTGATATGAGGAAGTCTGTTTGGATATCACTAACTGATATGAGGAAGTCTGTTTGGATATCACTAACTGATATGAGGAAGTCTGTTTAGATATCACTAACTGATATGAGGAAGTCTGTTTAGATATCACTAACTGATATAAGGAAGTCTGTTTAGATATCACTAACTGATATGAGGAAGTCTGTTTGGATATCACTAACTGATATGAGGAAGTCTGTTTAGATATCACTAACTGATATGAGGAAGTCTGTTTAGATATCACTAACTGATATGAGGAAGTCTGTTTAGATATCACTAACTGATATGAGGAAGTCTGTTTGGATATCACTAACTGATATAAGGAAGTCTGTTTAGATATCACTAACTGATATGAGGAAGTCTGTTTGGATATCACTAACTGATATGAGGAAGTCTGTTTAGATATCACTAACTGATATAAGGAAGTCTGTTTAGATATCACTAACTGATATGAGGAAGTCTGTTTGGATATCACTAACTGATATGAGGAAGTCTGTTTAGATATCACTAACTGATATAAGGAAGTCTGTTTGGATTTAGCCATAGGAAAAAATATTCACTCACACCATCTCTCCTCCCCCTCTCCCTCTCCTCCTCCCCCTCCCTCTCCCCCTCCCCCTCTCCTCCTCTCCCTCTCCCCCCTTCCCCTCCCCCTCTCCCCCTCTCCTCTTATCATAATCTCTTGGCTGGTTTAAAAGGTGATCATAGCAGAGTGGTTGATTAGGTAAAAACATAGATTAATCAAAATAAATGCTTCTAAAAACATTACATCTTGTCATGAAAAATAAACTTCTATGCTTTAAGAAAATCCATGCATTCCCCAGTGAGTCGATAACCCTTATTGCTTCCGTTTTACAACGTGTGTATGAGTGTGTACGTCTCATAGAGCGGGTGTCTGTGTGTCTGGGACTGCGTGATTGGCTGAGGGATGGGTCTTCTTCCTCCTCATCAGAAGGGGATTGGAGGAATCCTCCATGGTCTTGATTTTGACTTGCTCATAGTCCACTCTCATGGACGCTAAGGCGCTGGTCATCTCCTCCTGAGAGACACACAGACAGGAAGTCCATCAGACGTCTAGGTAGGAAGACATTTTTACCAAGACACCAGCGGCCCGAAAAAAGAGCATCTCACTGGGCCGCAGTTTGGACCCCTCTGTGTTACGGTCCCAAATATCACCCTATAGGCCCTGGTCAACAGAAGTGTCCCACATAGGGAATAGTGTGTCATTTGGGATGGAAGCCCAGTCTCACCTTGACGTCCTCCCAGGCATCTTTCTCCTCCTTCAGAACTCGACTGGTGTGGAGAGGAGTCTGGGGAACCTCCATTGACTGCTACAGAGAGAGACACACACACACACACACACACACTAGGGATGTGACAAATGAAAAATGTTTAAAGTTTTTTTTGGGTTAAATCGATAATAATAATATGCCATTTAGCAGACGCTTTTATCCAAAGCGACTTACAGATACACACTACCTGCAACTCCCCAACGGGCTCGGGGGAGGCGAAGGTCGAGTCATGCGTCCTCCGAAACATGACCCGCCAAACCGCGCTACTTAACACCCGCCCGCTTAACCCGGAAGCCAGCCGCACCAATGTGTCGGAGGAAACACCGTTCAACTGACGACTGAAATCAGCCTGCAGGCGCCCGGGCCCGCCACAAGGAGTCGCTAGAGCGCGATGAGCCAAGTAAAGCCCCCCCTGGCTAAACCCTCCCTTCATCTGGACGATGCTGGGCCAATTGGACTCCCCAGGCTGTAGTGACGCCGTAACCCTGCGATGCAGTGCCTTAGAACACTGCTCCATTCCCCGATAAGATCATATTATAAAATTCCACGTCAAATCCTTTTGCGTGGTATGATCACTAGGGGGCGATCTACCGCTGTCACACAGTGGGCGGCATCTGGAATCTGCTTCAGGCAGGTGACATTTTGTCCCGAAACGTTGACTCTAGTGTTCCTGACCATTAGTGACTCACAACCCAAAATATACCAAGTGATCACAGTTCTTCTCCCTACATTTTATTTTCCTCCGTTACATCGTTTCTCGCTTTACACACACACTAGGCACCTACCAATAAAGACGTATCCAACTGATGGGATACACTAACCAAACTGTACATTTACATTACATTTTAGTCATTTAGCAGACGCTCTTATCCAGAGTTAGTGAATACATTTATTTTCTTTATACTGGCCCCCCGTGGGAATCAAACCCACAACCCTGGCGTTGCAAACGCCATGCTCTATCAACTGAGCTACATCCCTGCCGGCCATTCCCTCCCCTTCCCTGGACGACGCTGGGCCAATTGTGCGCCGCCCATGAGTCTCCCGGTCGCGGCCGGCTGCGACAGAGCCTGGATTCGAACCAGGATCTCTAGTGGCACAGTTAGCACTGCGATGCAGTGCCTTAGACCACTGCGCCACTCAGGAGTATAAGTAGACAGGCTAAATTCTTAAGTTAAAAAGAAAGGGAGAAGAGACAGGGAGAG